>CM022299.1:644235469-644388382 GCA_011799875.1 Thinopyrum elongatum | reverse complement strand
GTTCAAAATGCACCATTCAAGCCACTTCATCAATTTTCACCCTTTCTGATCTTCTGATATTTTTATGCATTTACTGATTTTTTTGAGCTAAATGACCCTGAAATTGAAAAGCACTACAAATGAATTCTGAAAAGGTTGAAAGTTGGCATGGTATCATCATTTCACCCAATAGCATGTGCTAAAAAGTTGAGAGGTTACGGCAAAAACTGGATGCACTTCATGTACAAAATGGACAATCTCTTTCGAAGTATGAGGGTTTCGGACGAAACTCATATGTTACAAAGGGATTTCATTTTTTTGAACTTATTTGAACTCCAGACTGTTGTGTGTTCAAATGCACCATTCAAAGCCACATCATCAATTTCAACCCTTTCTGACTTCATCTGGTATTTTTCATGCATTTATGATTTTTTTGAGCTAATGACCCGAAATTGAAAAGCACTACAATGAACTCTGAAAAGGTTGAAAGTGCCATGGTATCATCATTTCACCACCATAGCATGTGCTAAAAGTTGAGAGGGTTACGGCAAAAACTGGATGCACTTTGTGTACAAAACGGACAATCTCTTTCGAAATATCAGGGTTTCATACGGAAACTCATCTGTTACGAAAGGCATTTCATTTCTTCACATGTAACTACAGTGATTTCTAGATCAAAGGCATCATCATAATAGTTGTGGAGAAGAAAGTCTTCACTTTTCTTCGCTTGTGTCTTTTGCTTATTGCGCGTAACCATGGATAATCTTCATCGTTTAACAGAGTGCTTGGGTCAGCCTTGACTTTGAAGGGAGGAATTTCATGAAACTTTTCATAATCTTCAGACATGTCTGTCTTGCCCTCCAATCCACGATGTCTCTCTTTTCCAGAAGAACTATGTGGCGCTTTGGCTCATCGATGATGTATTCGCTTCCTTATCTTTCTTTTTCTCGGTTTGGTAGACATGTCCTTCACATAGAAAACCTGCGCCACATCATTGGCTAGGACGAATGGTGTCTGTGTACCCAAGATTGTTCAGATCCACTGTTGTCATTCCGTACTGTGGGTCTACCTGTACCCCTCCTCCTGACAGATTGACCCATTTGCACTGAAACAAAGGGACCTTAAAATCATGTCCATAGTCAAGTTCCCATATGTCCACTATGTAACCATAATATGTGTCCTTTCCCCTCTTGGTTGCTGCATCAAAGCGGACACCGCTGTTTTGGTTGGTGCTCTTTTGATCTTGGGCGATCGTGTAAAATGTATTCACATTTATCTCGTATCCTTTGTAAGTCAATACAGTCGAAGATGGTCCCCTGGACAACGAGTACAGCTCATCAGAAACAGTGTTGTCACCTCTGAGACGTGTTTGCAACCAACTGCCGAAAGTCCTGATGTGTTCACATGTAATCCAGTCGTCACACTGCTCCGAGTGTTTGGAGCGCAGAATGTTCTTGTGTTCATCGACATACGGGGTCACCAAGGTAGAGTTCTGTAGAACTGTGTAGTGTGCTTGAGACCAAGAATGCCCGTCCCTACATATTATTGAGTCCCCTCCTAGCGTGCCTTTTTCAGTCAGTCTCCCCTCATACCGCAATTGAGGGAGACCAATCTTCTTAAGGCCAGGAATGAAGTCAACACAAAACCCAATGACATCCTCTGTTTGATGGCCCATGGAGATGCTTCCTTCTAGCCTAGCGCGGTTACGGACATATTTCTTTAGGACTCCCATGAACCTCTCAAAGGGGAACATATTGTGTAGAAATACAGGGCCAAGAATGACAATCTCGTCGACTAGATGAACTAGGACGTGCGTCATGATATTGAAGAAGGATGGTGGGAACACCAGCTCGAAACTGACAAGACATTGCGCCACATCACTCCTTAGCCTTGGTATGATTTATGGATCGATCACCTTCTGAGAGATTGCATTGAGGAATGCACATAGCTTCACAATGGCTAATCGAATATTTTCCAGTAGAAGCCCCCTCAATGCAACCGGAAACAGTTGCGTCATAATCACGTGGCAGTCATAAGACTTTAGGTTCTGGAACTTTTTCTCTACCATATTTATTATTCCCTTTATATTCGACGAGAAGCCTGACGGGACCTTCATACTGATCAGGCATTCAAAGAAGATTTCCTTCTCTTCTTTGGTAAGAGCGTAGCTGGCAGGACCTTCATACTGCTTTGGAGGCATGCCGTCTTTTTCGTGCAAACGTTGCAGGTCCTCCCGTGCCTTCGGTGTATCTTTTGTCTTCCCATACACACCCAAGAAGCCTAGCAGGTTCACGCAAAGGTTCTTTGTCACATGCATCACGTCGATTGAAGAGTGGACCTCTAGGTCTTTCCAGTAGGGTAGGTCCCAAAATATAGATTTCTTCTTCCACATGGGTGCGAGTCCCTCAGCGTCATTCGGAACAGATAGCCGCCGGGACCCTTTCCAAAGATTATGTGTAAATCATTGACCATAGCAAGTACGTGATCACCGGTACACATGGCGGGCTTCTTCCGGTGATCTGCCTCGCCTTTGAAATGCTTGCCTTTCTTTCGACATTGATGGTTGGTCGGAAGAAATCGACGATGCCCCAGGTACACATTCTTCCTGCATTTGTCCAAGTATATACTTTCGGTGTCAGCTAAACAGTGCGTGCATGCGTGGTATCCCTTGTTTGTCTATCCTGAAAGGTTACTTAGAGCAGGCCAATCATTGATGGTTACAAACAGCAACGCATGCAGGTCAAATTCCTCCTGTCTGTGCTCATCCCACACACGTACACCGTTTCCATTCCATAGCTATAAAAGTTCTTCAACTAATGGCCTTAGGTACACATCAATGTAGTTGCCGGGTTGCCGGGTTGCTTAGGGCCTTGGATGGTACCATCATGGGCAAAGCTTTGTTAGTATTCCCTATCGGTCCGTGTCGTCCAGGTAAACAGATAATGTCTTCTGACAGAGCAGGATCTTGCAAAGTTAGCATTGAATTTGTTTGCGTTAAGATGTGTTTTGTTTCTACAAATTCAGTTTTCCAACATGGCTGCCTCATGTCTCTGTCCATGGTTACCGAGGCAAGTAGTATTGTTCTTCATTTTCCAATTAAAGCGAATAGTTGCACGAGCAATTGCTATATAAGCCACCCAATTCCAAATGCAAATGATTCCCACTCGATTCAGATTATTTTACCACAAAAGCAACTTGGCCGCAAGTCAGAAATTTGATGACTTTCTATCTGGCTCTCAAATAATTATCGCTGGATAAATTTCTAAATTAAGTATCCGTTGTTTCACTGTGACAAGCATGCCGGTATATGTTTGCTAGGTATGTCTTATGTTGCTCGTACACTCACAATGGCGTGCCAAAAGGGAAGTTATTTTCATTTGTGTCTGCTGAAGTATAGACTGATAACCCACCGTCCGAACTAAAGCCTGGAATTGATCTACGTTTTTTATATGTATGACAGATATGAACCAGTTAATTTTTTTTGAACAACCATATGAACCAGTTAATGGACCTTCTCTTTATAATTGTTGTCAAGTCAGCAAGTTTTGCTTTATATGAGAATACAGTGTCAGTCTCATGTTGTAGATGTTCATGGCCTTTCTTTTTTTCTCTTTGCAGAGTTATGATGCTACTACTCACTTTGAGACAACTGTGACAGGTGTTCTTAACACTTTTGGCAAAAGTGCTGACATTTCTTCAGCTTTATATATGCATGAGTGAGCCTAAACTTTTTTCTGTTCAAATACTTCATGTTTTCCCTCAGTTTTTTGTTGTGCACCAGTGGGATAGATGATGATAAATTGATTAGCTTCTTTCTCTTTTCTTTGGGACCTAGGTATTGATGTTAGTATTTTGTATCATTATCTTAACCTTGGTAGGCTGATGGTTAGCGTCAGGCAACCGCAGAGATTTATTGATTTTTATAGTCCCCTTCTGTATAAATCTTATACTTGTTCTATTCGTCATGAATGAATAATTACCTAACTGTTATTAATCTGAGTTTACATTTTCATATATGTTCATCAATATGGCTTCTGGGTGGCAAGATTAGTTGATTTAAAGCATTCTCTTTGGGCAAACATTAGTCACTGCTACCCCAAAACCTGCAGACCGAGCTTGTTGTATAATTGTTTTAACTCACATAAAAGGGGAAAATAAGCACGAATGGAAAAGGAACACTTAAGATTTTTTTAGTTGTGCCCATTTTACATTAGTGGACAAAGTTACATAAGTTTGCCTGTACCACTACTGATATCAGCGATTAAATTTAGCTGCTTTTTAGTTCTATAGGCTGAAAATGATGTTGAGGTTCTAAACATTCTGTTTGACTGGATTTTCTTCTTGATATGCAGCTAAATTAGTCTTCCAGTTTGTTAACTTAGATGATAAGAATTATATATTAGTGTGTAATTTTCATTTGTTGGTGCTGAAGGCATAGATGGGTATTTGGTGTCCTTTTTTCTTTCTCCAATTAGACATTGTTAGTGTTTGTGTGAAGATACAACTAGAATTGCTCCGTTCGCTAGATAACATGTTCCGTTCTGGACGGTGGCACCTTTTATTGTATCCAAATTCTGTTTACCTGTTTTCGATTTGATGTAATGACTTCGTTACTCTGTACATGTTGGGTTCTCCTTAGAAAAACCTCTGTACTTCATATTGAAATGGCAGTATAATCAAGCTTCCTTTCTGTACCGGAAGAAGCCAAACAGTGTGTAGTTACACACATTGATGGTACCATCTGTCGGGTTAGGGTGACCATGAGCGAGGCTGTTCCCTTCTCTGAGAGTAAATCCGATCCACTCACTTGAGTCAATGTCGTCTACGAGGGAAAGAACATGCGCCTGGTCTCCATGCTAGCTTATTCCTTAACACTGGTTTTCTTTCTCCATTGCTTGATGTTCACGCAAATGAGTGATACGTATTAGGGAATAAAGCAGAAACACACATGTACATACAGTCTGGGTGCGCACATGACAGAAATGGGTGGATAGGTTTACACATGGTGATTGTTACTAGCTTTTATATCGTTATCATGACAAATATTAGAGCAGTGAGGGATTGGTTTCAGGAGAGTAGTAGTGTTAATAACAGCATTTACATTGAGTCTGCATACTAAATTCCATACAAAAGTTTCAAACTAATGGTATCTGTTAGGCTTTCCACTTGTGCTGAATGCATTAGTCTGCGCTCTTTAGAGTACCGGTTTATATCTTCCCTTTTCCCTCCCCCCCCCCCCCCCCCCAATGTATATGTATGGTATTGCATTGCGTCAGTAGTGGTAGTGGTACGCAACAATGAACTTGACCCGCATTGTTGTGCCTGGCGACCTTCAGGTCAAATTCTTCTATGTTGGTGAGAACCATGTTGGGAATGTACCTTTGTCCAAGAAGATAGCCGCTGGCTTCACCACTGGTACCCTCATCGTTGTATTCTCAATCAGTTTTTCCTTCCATGTGAAACTAAAAATGCGCAAGCGGGAGCTACATGCACCGGCCTGTCCTTTTTTTTAAATTATAGTGATTGAGATCGCTAAAATGTCAGTTGATGCATACGCATTGTCATTTATTTGGTTTTGGATCGGTGTGGTTTGTAATTGTTTTCCAATTCATGAGAGGGATATTTTCCTGAAAGCTACAAGCTGTTTCTTTTTTATTGTAGCTTTTGAAATTTGAATAGAACCGCCATCTTTGAACTGAAGTGAATAGAAAGGACTGAAAGGAGCTAGAGCACTGCATCTTACTAGTTGTTTGATATTTGCTATCTTCGTTCATGAGATTCAGAAGTTTATTATTTCGTTTTTTTGGTAAATATGGATGTTGACGTTTTTCACTCTTTTTTTTAACCACTACAAATGCAACATGTCGATGGTTTGGTATGTGCTAGCTATATTCATGAGATTCATCCTTTACTGTTTATATGGTAATCATTATTGTTGGCATCAGAAGCTATGAGCGGATTTATCTTAAGTGTCGAGTCATGCTTTGGTTTCTATTCATCGACCAATATCTGGTGTCAGCTTTTATTTACATACATAACGTTCGGTTATCCTTTTGTGTTGTGGTACACAAAAGATGTGATTTTTTTCTGGTCCATAATTCTCTCATAGGATTTCCCTGGTTTCTTTGCTTTGAAAACCACATTGATTCATAACCTGATTGCGACTGCAGGGTCAGATATTTAAGTGCACCAATGTACAACTATTGTTAGTTCATCAGTCTACTTACATTAAGTTGGTGCCGGGGTATTTATATTTTAGTTACTAATTAGTTACGCCAATTTGGTGATTTATCCAAAAAATCACTTTTGATTCTTTGGAATTTACTAGCCCATAATGTCCATTTCTTTGGCTCCTGCAAAAAAAAAAGTCCATTGCTTTGCAAAGTTAACTTCTATAGGAGAAGGGAGAACTGATTTGCAAAGTTAACTGTCTAACAGTTAGGCATGATCCAGTTTACTGAGAACCAATAAAAGTTCTTAGTCTTCCCAGACCCAAAGCAACAGCGCACCCCCCCCAGGCAATGATGAAGGTGAGCGTCAGCTCGGTGGGGTCGCCGAGGGTGATGGGGATGTCGGGGTGGACGTGAAGGTGGATGAATGCATCACCAAGTTCTACATGTAGATGAACTACAACAGCAAGTCTTGGGGCTGCAATACAACGACATGATGAAGAGGAGCATCTGGTAGATATATAGTGTTAAGATTGCTTGTTTATTTGCTGAATTTCACTTTTGGACAACCATCATATGTAATGCATCAGCTGTACATGCATTTGTGTTATCAATCAGAGCTAAAATCCAAGCTTTCTCTCAGGAGGCGCCACCCGGTGGCGCCCCAACCACTAGTAGCTATAAATGGTGCGCAGCCAATGCAGCACACGAGGGTGGATTCATCCGAGGCCAGGTGGAAGATCAGGTCACGCCGGGCAAGACAACGGCTGACGGCACTCCAGTACACTCTCTCACGCACGCACGCACGCCGTTGCCCGTCTCCTCCCGTGTCACCCGCTCCGCTCGCTCCCCCGGCTGCGCGATGGGAAGCCTAGACGAGCGTCAAGCCGTAGCCGTGGGGGAGGTCGTCTCCGCCCGCGACCTGCCTCCCACCGAGGGTAAAACCATCGTCGGCATCGCAAGCCTGCCGCCCCCTGGATTCCTCGCGGCCCTCCCCCACGCCGTGCTGGACGCCACGGCAGTCGGCCTGCTGGATCTCGCCAGGGAGGAGCCCGGGGGCTGCGCGCTCGACCAGGGCGACAAGCGCCGCTCCGTCCAGGATCCCGTCGACACTACTGGAATTTTCACGTACGCCGGGTGTCATGATCTTTGCCGAGAGCCAAAACGCGGACACTCGGCAAAGGAAACAACGCCGAGTGCCACTCTCGGCAAACCTCGCTTCACGGCAAACTAACTGCTTTGCCGTCACTCTCTCACGGCAAAAAGTCACCGCACGGCAAACCCACATACGCCGAGAGTGGCACTCGGTAAAGAGAGCCACGTGGCATGCCGTCGGCAACAGAAGGCTCCGTCAGTTACTGTCTAAATTACCGAGAGCCGAAAATCGACACTCGGCAAAGTATATGCCACATCCTATTTTTTTATTTTTTGAGTACTGACATGTGGTCCCACTAGTCACATTTATCAGTAAAAGTTACAAATAATTTGTACATTAAAAAAATGACGTAATGTTTGCCAAGAGGAGCTTCGGCAAAGCTCCTGACCAGTAGGACAGCGTGGGCCCACATGGCAGCGACAGCTTACCGAGAGTCACCACTCTCGGAAAAGAGTGGCAGCCTGGAAATGACTTTGCCGAGAGCATCTCTCGGCAATGCTCCTGACCAGCGGACAGCCTGGCCCACATGGCAGATGGCACATTACCGCAGTGTCACACACTCGGAAAAGGGTGGCCAGCCCTGGAAATGTCTTTACCGAGAGCCCCTCTCGGAAATCTGCCAGCCCTGGAGCAGTTAAGTACTCAGGACCTTCTTTTCCGAGAGTGGCCCTCGGTAGTGCCCACGTTTTCCGAGTGTTACTCTCGGAAATACTTTACATCCATTCTGCTGTTTAGCTCTTTCTTTCCTGTTCCCTGCTGATGAAAACAACTACAGTGCACTTGATCATAATCCACATATATATGCAGTAGTCCACACACATATATAGCCATAATTTGATCATATGTAGGCATAATTTGATCTAATCCACATATATATGCATAATTAGAGATAATCCACATATTATCCATGACAAGTCGAATGTAGTACATAGTAAACGTCACACACAATCGTAACAGCCATCCGCAAGTCACAACACATGCAAGTCGAATGTAGTACATATTGTCACTACTTGCAAAACACATGCAAGTCACAACAGAAGTACACGGGTTCATATATAGATCATTCCGGAGGAGGAGAGGCCATCGGGTTAACATTCCGGAGGAGGAGGAGGGGCATCACTTGCACTGCTTTGCTTTTGCATAAGAATCTATAAGAGGAGGAGAGTCACGTGAGGGTGGCTCGTCGCTATGTAATGAATCTTCTACTCTAGTTTAGAGAATGTTCTACCTGTAGTTGACTCTCAAGCTGCTGCAACCTATTGTTCATTTCTGCCCGTTCCTTTTCTCTGGCCTCCTGCTCAGCCGTCCGCCTTTGCTCCTCTTCAACCGCCCGCTGCTCCATTATATCCTGTAACATGACAGTAGGCTCATATAGGTTAGAGAGGTGCTTTTTCGAGGCATGGACTGAAAGGTTAGGATGCTAACCTTGAGACGCTTAATCTCACGTGATGTGGCGGTTGGGCGACTCCGTACGGACGGAGTTGAGCTGGTGCTCGACGCCTGTATCTCGTGGAGCTTGCGATGCGAGGAGGTGTCGATCGCCCCGTTGCAAAGGAAGTGGCGGCCATGGCCCTTCCCCTCGCCAGCAATGAGGATAAGCTCTGGATCAAAGGGCTTCGACGTAGGTTCGGCTTCCTCACCGTGCACCTCCTGGAAGACCTCTTTGAAGGTCCCCCACTTCTCCTCCGCCGACGAGCTGCAGAACTCGGCGCCATCCTTCCCCTTGTGTCCTTCTCTCCAGGCTTCCAGGATGTGGACCTCGCGACCAGCCTTCGCCTCCTGCAAAATTAACGATCAAGTTAAATGAACCAAGATGCATCGTGCGAATAAGTTAACATAGTAATCCACATACCATGTGTTGCTTGAGAGCGGTTAGGTTCCGGCTCCCCTGGACATGAGCCGGGCCTGTCATTTTGGCTCGATCGTTGCTCTTCTCCACATGTTGCGCCTGCCATGCAGGGTCACACCACATGTCCACCAGGGCCGACCAACAATCCTCCTTCATCCAGGGCTCCCTCGCCTAGTCAGACAAGATCGAATAATTGAGGAACAACAGGGATGAATCAAAGTACTAGTACAACCGAAATAGTCACTTACCACTGACAGGTACTCTTCTCGCGACAAGTTTGTCTGGCAAGCGGTCTTTCTTGTCATCTTGTGTCCATTCTCATCGAGGGGCCGACACTTCATCACGGCCTTGTACCGCAATGTGTGCTTGGTGTCAGACAGGATCTTGCGGGCAGATTTAACGATGCCTTTGATCGCCTTCTCCTGCTCACCATCCACGCAAGCATATGTTTCCTACAAGAAAGCATATGGAGTCTTCTCACCATCCACGCAAGCAAGGATTTGGATATGGAAAAATGCAGTGGTCGGAGCGAAGATACTTACAAAAAAAGCATTGGTGACCCGGGTGGCCAGGGTGACATTTTTCTCGTCCTTGTTGTGTTGGTAATGCTCCCAGGTTAAACCTGGTGACGGCGGCTCTTCATTAGCCGACGAGGACAATCCAGGGAAGTGCTTCCTCAAGAGGGAGCCGATGACGTGGTTCGGCGGGCGTGCCCCCTTAGGCTGTGTCGGGATAAATATCCACTGACTGCATGAAGAAAAAGACAACCATATGTGAGAGTCAAAGCTGTGGCATCCAAAATATGATGCAAATGAAATGCTTGCTTACCCCTCTCCTGTCGGGCGTATGACAGGACGGTCACTGGCAGCAGTTGGTTCCGGGACCTTCCCCGGACCACGCCCGGATTTCTTCCTCTTGGAAGTGTTGCTCGAGGTAGACCCCGAGCCGTCCGAGGCCTCCATGTCGCCCGACTCGGTAGCGAGCATATCTGGTTCATTTAAGCCCACTCCGACATCGTCATCCGATGACGACTCCTCGTAGGGAGTGGCCTGATGGGAGGCGGACGACTCGGTCGTGTCGGAGTTGCTGACGTGGGTCGCCCTACCACTCGGGACTCTCAGGTACTTATTAGTGCCCCCATCAGAATCTGAAAAACAGAATATATATGGTGAATATTTTAGCATCACAATTTCAAGTCAAATTTTTAAGATGCAAATGCACGTGTACTGAATCAAAACTCATGGCATTCAACTACCAAAATCATATCTTATAATGGTTCTAACATTAATAAAAATGACCAAAGATCAGTTCATGCCAACTCATCATGGATTTTCCAAGCATTATAGCTTATGTAAGTTCACAACTATGCTCAAATTGTTTTTTGGCAACTTAGACACTCATAATAAATTGAGGATTTCATTTGGTTTAGGCATGGAGCTTAGGTCTGTTGTGTGTTCAAGATGATCCAAATGCTCCCCCACTCATATCATCCACTGTGTTCATACTAGATTGCAAATTTATTTACCAAATATCCAACACTGATTACTAATTTGTATCTCTGGTCATAGCATTAATCATCATAATGTTAAAAATGTTGAAGAAGTTCAGCAGCAAAAATGAGGATGAAAACGACAAACAAGCATGCCAGCAGGTAGAGTTAACATTCTAACAGAGGACCCCAACGACCACGATGACAGTAGATAACCACCCCTGATAAACATAACAAGGATATTCGAAATGCATGGCAACACATACAATAGCCCACTTGCAGAACGTTACTACCATGCATACAACATAAGAATGCAAACCGACGGCAGTCATACCAATTCATCACCAGATTAATGTCTCATGGAATGGAAGCATTTTCTTCCAACAGGGTATTACAAACAGGACACAAATTCCACCAATGCTCTTTCTTCTAACCTGAGGGCATCTCCAGTTCTCGCGCTAGCCGAGGAGCTCCGCTGCAGCCGCCGTTCTTGCCCCGCATCGAAGAACCGCCGAGCCGGCCGCCGGCCATGAAGCTTGGGAGGGGTGGTGGCGCGGTGCCGCAGTTGGGGGAGGTGGAGGACGGGTGGCGGCGGTGGCCGCAGTTGGGGGCGGTGGAGGAGGGGTGGCGGCGGTTGCGGGCGGCAGTTGGTGGCGTCGGCGGCGGCGGTGGTGCAGGAAAAGGTGGAGAGGAGAAGAATGGGGATAGAAAGAAAGGGGAACGGTTAAGATCTAGGTTTAGAAGCTTTACCGAGAGTAGCTCTCGGTAAAGGTTGACATAACCTATAGTGCTCCTGACAACTCTGCCGAGAGAGGCTCTCGGCAAAGGTAAAAAGAGTGCCGAGAGGGGCTCTCGGCAAAGTATGGGCACGGCTTTCAGGACAAGTGACGTGGCCCTCCCCTATTGGCTGAGTTTGCCGAGAGTTACACTCGGCAGAGATGGTCTTTGCCGAGAGTGGCTCTCGGCAAAGTTGGCCCTCGGCCTGTTCAGTTGGGCCCACATGTCAGGAGCTGACACGTGGCAGCCTCCTATTGGTTATCTTTCCCGAGAGGCCCTCTCGGCAAAGTTGGCCCTCGGCCTCTTCACGTGGGCCCACATGTCAGGAGCTGACACGTGGCAGCCTCCTATTGGTGATCTTTGCCGAGAGGGCCTCTCGGCAAAGTAGGCCCTCGGCCTCTTCACGTGGGCCCACATGTCAGGAGCTGACATGTGGCAGCCTCCTATTGGTTATCTTTGCCGAGAGTGGCTCTCGGCAATGTTGGCCCTCGGCCTCTTCATGTGGGCCCACATGTCAGGAGCTGACACGTGTCTGCCTCCTATTGGTGATCTTTGCCGAGAGGGGCTCTCGGTAATGTTTGCCCTCGGCCTCTTCACTTGGGCCCACATGTCAGGAGCCGACGTGGCAACCGCCGTCCCCGCCTGGCATCCGTTAGCTGCTTTATTTTGCCGAGAGGGGCTGTTTAGCTCTCGGCAAATACTTTGCCGAGTGCCCGTGTTCTGGCTCTCGGCAAAGTCCTGTTTGCCGAAGAGGGGTACGCCGGGTGGCCTTTGCCGAGGGTGACACTCGGCAAAGGCTTTGCCGGCGGTTTTCGGGCCTTTGCCGAGTGTCTGTGGCACTCGGCGTACGTCAGAATTCCAGTAGTGCGACGAGATCGACCTCAACTTGCCGGCAGGAAACGCCCCGGAGGAGGGCCAGGGCAGCACGGTGGCGTAGGACACGCCCACGCAGAGCGGTGCCCCGCATCGATCAGCCCCCATCATGCATCGCTCCGCCATCAGGTACGTGTGCTAAATGTTTTTTTTTTTTTTGGAGGGGTGTACGTGTGCTAAATGTTAGCAAATAATCTAGCGTGACAGGACCACTAGAGCTGTTAAATTTGTCAGGTTAGTTAGAGCTGCGGTAGCAGCGTTGTTTTAGTTTCTTCAGTTAGCAGGTTTCCCGTTTCTTCCGTTAGAGATCGCCAGAGGACGCGGCTTATGCAATCCCGAGGCCATAGCTTTCGGCGCGAGCACGCCCATGATCGTGGGATGGCACGATCCAGTAGAGGGGGCTGCCTCGGTCCGTCTTTCCCGTTCATCAAGTGAATAAAAGGAGGAAGAGAAAAGCAGCAGAAAGTTGCGCTGCACAAAAATTCAGTCTTCTTCGTCGTTCCGCCATTGACGCTAGCTAGAGCTTGGAGGCAACACTAAACTGGTACGGTAATCAAGCGCTAGATGTCTTAGCTCAGTGTAATTGCTGCATATCCCACTACGACTCGGCTGCCGCTCCGTCCGTTGATCCTATTCCTGTCTAGTGTGGTCAATAGGCGATGTCCTCCTAACCAGGGACTCAAACTGCTGTGTATAGAACTAGAAATAGCTATATACATGCTACTGTTAGTGGTTAGTACTAGTACATTTTAAGATTCGGTTACATTTTACATGTTTAGCTAGTATACAAGAGATTAATTATTGAATTAATTGTGGTGATATTAAAAATCAAATTCAACGTTAACAAGGATTGATATATTCTAAGGTTTGATATATTGTTATGTACTCTTGAGGATTAATTTCGTGTCAATGTTATATATTCTTGAGGATTGATATAGGCGGAGGAAGCGCAGCGTGTACGCGACCATGGACAACCTGGTCGACGATGGCCAGAACAAGGATGAGAGCACCGGGGTGGGGCTCTGCGCGAAACGGGAGAGGAAGAGGAGCAAGTTCCTCTTGCCGCCGTACACCAACGATCTTGATGGGCTGGATCTTAACGAAAAGGAGCAGGATGTTGGTGCCCGGAAGGTCTTGCTGTTGGTGCGCGGCTTCGCCAAGGACATCTTTCATCGGAGGTATTTTCCTAAGGCTGCAAAGGGGTTTCTTGGAATGCTTAGGAGCTCGACGTTCTTGCCGGAGAATAGTTTTGCAACTGCTTCTGCTGTTCCTGAATGTCCAGCAGAGGATGCTTCTGCAAAAGCTAGTGCAGATGCTACTGTTGTGATATCTGATTCATCATGTGATTTTGGGAAGGATCATGGAAGTGGAGGTTCTTCTATCATGGGGAAGGAGGTGGAGAAAACATCTCCAATAAAAAAAACTCTGGGCCATGGCTTACTTATTACCCCCACTATTCATATCAGCCAAGTGAGGCCAGAAGATGTGATAAGCCAAGTGAAATCAGGAGCTGAGGTAGATACTGTCACAAGTGTGCAGAGCCAAACGGATGAAAACATTCCTCCTACAATTGGTTTGCTTCCTATGCATGAAGGTGTATCTTCTCAGCCCACAGATGGAAATGAAGACACTGTCCGGGAACAAGAACCTAATGCTTCTCTGCAGGTGATGGTGCTGGAGGTACCGAACGTTCATCCACATCCACCCCCACCTGCCCCGACAAGTCGGCTGAGCATCCCTGACATGATGAGGGGTGTCAAGCACATGATCTCACGCCAGCAAAATGGAGTTAACCCCGTCCTGGAGAACCTTCTAGGTGATTTGCAGAGGCTTCTGGCGAACCTTGACAGGGCACAACCCGGGCCTTCTAGCTCTGCGACCGCTACTTCATAGCCCCTGCCCACCGTCTGGCTTTGTGACTCTGGCTTCTCCATAGTTCTTGTTGGCATATGGACTCTTCTTGTCTTCTTTTCATGGAGCTTCTTTTTTCCATTTGATGATGAACAAAATGTAATTGCAAAATTTGCATTGTTATTTGGTCGTTGGTATATGCACTCTCCATAGATATTATTATATTGTCGTTGCTTTATTTTCACTTAAGAATTTTTTATATACATCAAACTCTTATTCTACAAACAATTTCGCATTCTCCCGCACTAAAACACAAACTACCGAGAACAAGGAAAAAACCCTGCACCCCCCTCCCCTTGACGTCACCTTCTTCTCCCCCACCACAGTGCGCCGACCCCACGGTCGTCAACACACGCACCTCATCCATCTTCCATCGTCCTCCCTCTCCCTCCTCCTTTGTCCCCCGTAGCGCCACGCGCCTCCTCCCCTCCACCTTCCTCCCCGATCACACAGTAGCGGACTAGTGTTGCCTTCCACTTGTGCGAACGAGCTTGCTGTCGGCCCTACCAACATCCTCTCTGACCGCCCCGACCATATCCACGACGGACCATGCCCCGACCACCGTCCACAACGCATCGCGCACCTTCCACTTCCATGTCATGTCAAGCCGACCACCTCCGCGACGGACTAGGGCCTTCTCTCCTGCACCGCTTCCCTCTATTTGTTACGCTAAAGCTCACCAGGCCTTCTATTGGCGGCACTGATCGGAGGGACGTTGCCCATCTCCTCCAGACATGGCCTTCTGAGCACCCACAGGTGTAGGGGGCCTATTGTACCCCTTTCTATAAGTAAGTGTTGAACACGATGAGAAGCAGAAGAAATTGATCAATAGATTTTAGCAAGGATTCCCTGTAAAAGCTGCCAAGATTGTTTGATGGTTTGTTTGATCACAAGAATAATTGCAAGAACTTGAATTGTAACAAAAGTGCAATGATGCATCAAATGGACCAATATTTAATTGCGCTAAGGACAAGCCGGTTGTTTTATTTATAGTGATCAAATCGCTCTCGAGGACACACAGAAGTTGCATCTAGTTTCATTGTGTTCACATTCATTGCTTTGATAGTCTTTTGTGCGGTGGAACCTATAATAATGTGTTGTTATTACGTGAACAAAAAACATACTTATGATTATGCCCTCTATGCAAGCATCCGCAAATACAAGAAAATAATTAAGATAAGATATAACCATAGCATTAAACTTTAGGGTTCCAACAACCCCGCATGCAATAGTTCATAAACTTAGGGTTTGGTAATTTGTATCACTCCAACCACCCACCAAAGATGAACTAATCACACACCGGTCTCCTCTTGGACCTTAACGGTGAAGTGATATGCAGTCGACGTTCGCACATCACCACTAGAGAATTAAACAACAACATAATATCAAAACATTGAACTTTATTAAACTTCACAAGATCACTAGCAACATGGTTTATCCCATGTCCTCATGAATGTAATGGAGTACCCACAAGAAGTCATATGGATCAAGATTAGTGGAGATGAAAAGATGATTACCAATCTAAGCATATAAAGCTTTCACCGATAAAACTTCTAACCATCAACTACATACAGTAATTAACACCAAAATGTACTCTCACAAAGGATGTTAATGATTATTGCAATAGACATGACGAAATTTCTAAGAAAGAAGTAAAAGGTAATGCTATTAGTATGTATACTATGAATATTAGTTGTACTAACAATATGGAAGACTATAAGCTTGGGGATGTCGGGTTTGATAAATATGAACTTTTCATTCCCTACCTTGGAGAAGAAAATTTACTATGATGAGACTATGCCTTCTATTTATTATAATTACAATCCTGATGAAAGTGGGTTCAAAGGAGGTCATGACATAGGCAGTAATGATGCCACAATTTCGAAGTGTGTTAAATTTGATTGCAGTATTATTGAAAGTGGGTTTAGAGAGGTCATGAATTTAGATAGTGGTGATCCCACAATTTTTTAACGGTGTTTGAATTTATTATGATAAGAATGGAGTTGCTATTTATGATGATTTTTGTAGACTTTCTTTATGAACAAGTCCTTTTTCGTTGAACGGGTAGTGTCAACAAGCGAACTTGGTACTGAAAAACAAGAGCTACGACTAGACGCTCGTTGGCGATGAGCTGTCGCCAAAAAACACTGGGCGTGTGCAACTAGGCCGGCCCATGTTGGTGCTAGTATTGTACCGCTCCAGCCAATTTCCATGTATTGTAGTGGTTTCTAGGCGGCTTCTCCAAAAAAATGGACCGCAAAGGAACAGATTTTCAAGAAAATCTAAAATATAAATTATAAACATTTTCAAAAGAGAGAACATATTTAAAAAAATAGGGAACATTTTTTGAGAAGAGTTAATCTTTTTTAAAACTTAAGCGGAATTCTTTGAAAATTAATGAACATTATTTTAAAAAATTGAACATTTATTAAAAAAATGAAAAATCTTTCAACAAACCTGAATAGTTTTTTAAAATTTTGGCAATATTTTTTAAAAACTCTGAACATTTTTTGAAAGAAAATAACAACCGAAAAAGAAAATTAAAATGAAAATAAAACAAAATGAAAATAAAAAAAATGAAAATAAATATGAAAAAACCCTTAGAGAAAACAAATACGAAAAAGAAAACCGAAAAAACCATACAGGAACTAGAAGGTTTCGAAAACCGAGAAAGCCAGAGTAGCTAATTGGGTTGGCCCATCAGTGCGCATCATTTGTGTTTCGTCGACACTTTGTCACATAGAGCGACAAATAGGATTTGCCCATAAAACCTAGTGGGTTTGGATTTACCCATAAAACGTTTGCTCCAGCGCTGGCACAGAGCTTGGGAGGTAGTCCAAGAGCGGATGCAGATTGTGGTCTGCATCGATGACATCTGAAAGATGGTGGATCATGTGCTGGGTTCATGGTTCGTGGATGGCAGGTATGGTTTTCTCCTCTGATGTCTTAGTCGTGCGGGGGTGTCAGTGTGGCGCCTCCGACCCGATCGTGCACTAATCATACATGCAGATATGCACGATCAAGCCTAGGGACTCACGGGGAGATATCACAACACAACTCCAGACACAAAATAAAATAATACAATCTTTATATTACAAGCCAGGGGCCACGAGGGCTCGAATACATAAGCTCGAGTTACACAAGAGTCAGCGAAAGCATCAGTATCTGAGCACAGACATAATTAGACAAGGTTGCCTCAAGAAGGCTGAGCAAAACAACGACATCTAGATCGAAGAGGCGCAGGCTTCCTGCCTAGGAGCCTCCTAAACTACTCCTGGGCGTCGGTCTCCACGTAGAAGTAGGCTACGCCGGGGTGGTAGTTGTAGGGTAACGCAGCAGAAAACAAAAAATTTCTGACCTACGCACCAGCCCAGGACCACTATGGAGACTGCATACAAGGTTTGATCATTTTCGTTACCGACTCGAAGCGCAGCGGAAGTAGAGTCGATGACGATCGGCGGTGCAGATCCCCGCAGCTAGGATTTACAACCTCCCAACCGCGAGGATGTATACCCTCGTCTTCCCTTCGGACAGCCCTCCGGGAGGCTGTCGAACAGTCCCCCAGACGATGTCGCGGACAGCCCTTCGGGAGGACCTTCGAAACTCGAACGGTCACTCGGACAGCCCTTCGGGAGGACTCACAGAACTCGGACCGTCACTTGGACAGCCCTTCGGGAGGCACTCTCGAACAGCCCCTCGGGCACTAAGATCGAAACTACGACCTCTCTACAGAGTTGCACACATACGGTGTCATCTATCCGGCAGGGCTTCGCCGTCCAGAACTAGTTCCCACCGGAACCCAGACAGCCTTTCGGATAAGATGGCATGTATGTGAGAAGGGATGAGTGTGGAGGGCTGCCCCTCCACCTCTATTTATAGGATAGCCAAGGGGTAAAGATGTCATACAAAAAAAAACCCCAAAGTACCCCCACTTTATGCCTTTCCACAAAAGAATAAAGATAAAAGGGGTGCCATGTGGAGCTACAAGGAGCTCCACCATGCTTGGCCGGCCACACCCTTGGGGGACCCCCCAAGGGGGCTTCCTTAGTGCCTAAGGCATTCTAGAAGGCTTTTGGGAAATTCCCAAAAGGTGCTTTCCATAAAATTCCCAAAAAGCACTTTCACTATTCACGACGACATTTTTCAGCGTCCGTTCGAACTGAAAATATTTATGTCGGCTTAGAACATTTCCAGTACCCACTAAAATAATTTCAATGCGTTCGGGAACAATTCCAGTTTAGTGATTTCATCTGCGAAAAGCATCTGAAGCGGTTCCGGCAGCCCCGGAACATTTCCGGTTTTTCTTCCAGAAAATTTCCAGAAGTTTCCAGAATGATTCTGGTATCCTCCAAGAATTATCAGGCATGTGCCGAAACCATTTTGACTTAATGGTATCCCCTTAAACAACTTTTCAGTTTCACCGGAACTCATCCGGTGACCTCTCTCTGCGGAACTTTTCCGCTGTCCGAAACATTTCGGTGATTTTCTCTCAGACTCCCTGTCTAGTATTCAGCAGATAGATGACCCTTAAGCGTGTGACCCTATAGGTTCGGTGAAGTATAGACATGACACGGAACCCCTTCCGATCAATGATCAACATCGGAGCCGTGGACACCCATATTGACCCCTATACCCACACGAATGAATATTCGAGTGAACCTCCAGTTGCCGTGTGCTATTCCTGTTGCTTCGCGATATGTTACAAATACCCGAGGCGAGACATGTTGGCATTCCCGTGGATCAACAACTTGTCCACTATGCTAGTTACCTCGTTACCGGTATTGTTCTCTTTTTCTCGTTACCGTGTTCCGGCATCCCCGTGATCAAATCACAAAGTGTCTGGCCAGACGATGATGGATACCTTAACACCGAGAGGGCCCATAGATATCTCTCCATCGTCGGAGGAGCAAATCCCAATCTTGAGCTATCAAGTTACTTAACATACTTTCCCATGAACCCGTAAGCCGCCGTAATAGCCATCCAGTTACGGATGACGTTTAACAAACCCCAAAGTTCATGAATCAAGCATGAAGAAACTCGATACTCTCATGGTCTGAGGAATCATGCAAACGTTAACCATCTCTGTGTTATCAACCATTAACTTTTGACGAATGAATCTCATAGCATAACATCAATCGGGTCGATTCAACACAAATGTTCTTCTAACATTGTGCCCTCAAAGCTGCTGGCATAGACATGCCCATGATTGGAAAAACATAATCATCATGCAACACTTGAGCTAGTCTTAGAGGCATGACTAGGAATACTTTTTACCGTTTATTATTCCACACGTGCACATGGGTTTTCCCCAGAGCCTTTATGGATATACGGGCTCGGGAACCACAGCAGTTATAGCATGGAACATAAACATAATTATGAGCAAGGAGATAAATAATAACATTTATTATTGCCTCTAGGGCATATCTCCTACAGTAGTAGTCGTCGATGTGGTCAGCTGTCTCCGGGGCACCATCACCTGGTCGCAGCAATCGGGTACGGGGAAAAGAAATAGAAAAGCAACCGTGAGTACTCATCCAAAGTACTCACAAGACTTACATCAGATCTATGCTAAGTATGCATAGGTATCAATGGGAAGGGGCTGTATCTGTGGACTATACTGCAGAAATGCTAGACTAAAGGGGAAGGCCTAGCCTATCGAAAACTAGCATCTTCCAGCGTCTTGCAGCATTAGAAGAGTGCAGATTAGCAGCATATAATAAAGCAATAGTTTTATAGTAACAAGGCCCATAGATCCTTCCTCGACTACCCCGCGAGAAAGCGATCCCGGAGCCACAATATCAGTTTAGTATCACAAGTATCCTGTTCTAGTTGTAGTAGATCGGAATACAACACTGAGCGTCCTGTTACCGTGGACACGGCTATTCGAATAGATAACTTCCCTGCAGGGGTGCACTACTGTTACCCAGCATGCTCGATTACCTCTGGCCGGACACACTTTTCCGGGTAATGCCCGGCCTCGGATAACCGACATGACGTAGTCCTACCTAGGCTCCGTAGAGAGGTCCCCGCCGGTCTACATCCTAAACGCTCAGGGGTCTTGGGCCCATCGCCCTTTGCACTCCGGGTCGTTGTGAGCATGGTGGATACCAGCGCCACCCCTCTCACTAGTAGAAAACAGGGCTTTGGTTGAGGCAGGATAAGGGCATAAATCCCGGTTCACTCACGAACCGGGACCAAAGGTGGCATTAGTCCCGGTTCGTGAGGCGCAGGCATCAGTCCCGGTTCGAACGGGACCTTTAGTCCCGGTTGGAGACACCAACCGAGACTAAAGGGTCTGCGACCGGCCTAGAACGGTGCCAGCCCCTTTAGTCCTGGTTGGTATCTCCAACCGGAACTAAAGGCCCCCCCCCCCTTTAGTCCCGGTTGGAGATACCAACCGGGACTGGAATTTTTTTTTTTTTTTTCAAAATTATTTTTCAAAATTATTTTTCAAAATTTTTTTTCAAAATTTTTTTTCAAAATTTTTTTTCAAATTTTTTTTCCCAGCCCTTTAGTCCCGGTTGGTGTCTTCAACACCCCTTTACCACATTAATGTTAGAAAAATCATAACTAAATCATTGTAATTCAGAAAAATACAAATAATATATCAAAATTTGCAGAAAAAAAGTTTTGTCTGACGAAACAATAAGTTTTCCGTTTTGACAAATTTTTAAAATCACCAAATTCCAAAGGGAAAATAGAGTTTTTGGACGTTTTAGACGTTTTTAGTGTTTAGGGCTAGGGTTTAGATTTCTAAGTTTAGGGTTATGTTTTAGAGTTTGACCCTTTAATGTTTACTGTTTAGAATAGAGTTTCGGACGTTTTAAGTCCTGGGTTTAGGGTTTTCAGAGTTCATTTGTAGTGCTTTTCAATTTCAGGATAATTTAGCTCAAAAAATCATTTAATGCATGAAAAAATAGCAAATAAAGTAAAAAAAGGTTGAAATTTAAGGATGTGGCTTTGAATGGTTCATATTGAACACACAAAATTTTTGGAGTTGAAATAAGATTAAAAAAATAAAATGTCTTTGTAATAGCTTAGTTTTCGTCTGAAACCCTGTTACTTCGAAAGAGATGGTCCAGTTTGTACACAAAGTGCATCCAGTTTTTGCCATAACCCTTTCAACTTTCGAGCACAAGCTATTTGGGTGAAATGATGATACCATGCCAAGTTTCAACCTTTTCAGAGTTCATTTGTAGTGCTTTTCAATTTCGGGCTAATTTAGCTCAAAAAATCATTAAATGCATGAAAAATAGCAAATGAAGTCAGAAATGATTGAAATTTGAGGATGTGGCTTTGAATTGTTCATATTGAACACACAAAAATTCTTCAGTTAATATAAGTTTAAAAAAAATGAAATGTGGTCAAACTCTGGTCAAACAGTGGTCAAACTATGGTCAAACTACTAAATAATTATTGTTTTTAGAATAATAGTTTCAAACTCAAATGGTGAAGCGTGTGACATCATAGTCTCATTTTTCTGATAATAATGGATATATTATTTGTCGAATTTTGATTTACAGATTTAAAGATATTAATTATGCCATAGACACACTCTCCCCCTCTCGCTTTCGGTCTACGAGGGTACATGGACACACTCTCCCCCTCTCGTTGCTGTGCATCTCCTAGATAGATCTTGCGTGAGCGTAGGAATTTTTTTTAAATTGCATGCTACGTTCCCCAATAGTCATTACCTTAGATAATTTTAATTTGACTACTACTTTTTTTTAATCTACTAGATGGGACCCACATGTCATTTTTTTATTAGACTAAATGAACTCCTAATCTAATCTAAAAGTAATCCTAACCACTAACAGGGCCGGCCTCCTGGACAGAGTCAGCAGCGGCAGCAGCTGCAGTCGACGGCAGCGGCGGCATCAGGCAGAGCAAGCAGCGGCGGCACCGGGAGTGGCTAGCAGCGGCAGCAGCAAGCAGCGCAGCAGCAGGAGGCATCAGCAGCAGCAACAGGCCGCAGCGCAGCAAGCAGCAGCGGGCGGCAGCAGCAGTACAGCAGCAGCAGCGCGCGGGGGAAGGCATCGAGAGGGTGGCCAGGAGCAGCGGGCGGCGCGGGCTCGTGGCCTGGCCACGCGCGGGCGCGAGACTACGCAGGTGGGCGCGCGAGCGACGCAGGGCGCGGTCACGGTCGCGATGACCGCGGCCACTGGCCGGAGATCGGGCGGCGCGAACGGCGGGCTACGACGGGGATTCGAGGAGGACAGGAGGGGGACCGGACGCAGGAGCTCACCGCGGTTCCGCTGCGAGCTCGAGGGGGTTGGGGATGACACGACGATGATGGATTCGACGACGGCGACCGGTGGCAGTGGCGGAGAAAGACGGCGGGGGCGGCGTCGAGGGGGCTCCTCAGCTCCGATCCAACAGTGAGGAGGAAGGAGCGTTCGTCCGCGAACCTCTTGGACACGGCGAGGCGGCGCGGAAAGCTCGGTGGGCGCGGGGTCGATGGGAAGACAGTGACGACAGTGTGGCTGTGAGCTCGGAAACGAGAGAGCGAGGGGGCGCGAGGGGAAACGGAGGAGGGCTAGGGTTCTATAGGGAGAGAGAGAGGCTACTGGGGGTGCTCTTATCCACCCAGGGGGGCGACGGATGCCCGACGCGTCGACTTCGGCGGCCACGGCAGCGGTGGCATCGACACGCACGCGAGTCAGAAGACAGTGGCCGCCTGGTGGGCTGGGCTGTGGTGGCCAGGGTACTGTAGCTAACGGGCCGTGAGTGCACAGGAGATCTTTCCTGTTTCTTTTCTTTTATCTTTTTTGTTTTATTCTACACTCTGTTTTGCATTTAGTTTATGCATCAAACGAATTTAGTTTATTTTGAAACTTGGTATATAATTCTTATGCAATGTTACAATGGTGCACACAAAGTTTGAGGTTAGTATGAATCCATTTGAATTTTGTTTAAATATAAATGGGTTAAATATTGATGGTTTAGTCACTGTTTTAAATAGGTTAGGGGCATTTTGATAATTCAATTAATGTTGGTTTCTCCAAGATAATTACTTAGTGATTATTTGCTAAATTTTGAACAATTTAGTTTTGCAGTTTGAAGAAATATTAATTTGACTTGTATTTGAATTTGAACTTGAGGTTGGATTATTACTTAATTGTTTTTCTTAGGGCTTAATGATGATGACTTAGCATGACTAATTAGCATTACCACGGTTTAGTAATCTGGGGATGTCACAATCAGATCTGGAGTTCGATGGCTTGTCTAGGGTGTTACCTCGGTCTGATGCGTTCAATGGTAATGGTTTCATTTTTGGTGCACCTTGGATGTCCGCAAAGCTACATATTAGAGATGGATCTGCGTCGAGCTCGAGTGAGAAGGTGATCCGTCATTTTTTTGGTGGCTGCTGTGGTGGCGCCAGAGGAAGGTGATGGACATCGGTGTCAAGTTCAGAAGATTCTTCGGTCTTGATTGTATTTTGCCTCCTTGGCTGATGTTTCTTTGTACAAAGGCTAGCGTTCTGCTGCCTTTTCAATTTTATCAGGTCGGTGCGCATGTGACTTATACTATGATCCTTATGATATAAATGAGACATGTATTACCATGAAAAAAAAACCTTCCCTAACTAAGCAACCCGTTACGCGTTCACAATTTTTCAAGGAGTAGTACGAAGCTAGCCGATCAAGCTTTGTTCATAGGCCAATGATAGGCGCCAGCGCGCCGACCGAATTTTCGGCCTGTCGCACCTGGCATGTTCGATTAGTCATCATCCATATCTTATCCTTATCCCATACGCAAGCCCATCGTCCTCGCTCCCTGTTTCTTTCATGTTCACCGCACACCTCGCCGCCCCTCGTGCTCATCGCCGTGGCTCGCACAGACGCAGCAGCGCCCCTCGCTTGCAACACTGCCTTCCCCTGCTCGCCCGCGTTCAAGGCCTCTCCGCTCACACGCTCCGTCGCTCACAGAAACAGCAGACCCCCCTCTCTGTGGCGCCCCCGGCCTGACTGTGCACTAAATATACACGCAAATGCGCACGATCAAGCCCAGGAACTCACGGGAAGATATCACAACCCAACTCTAGACACAAAATAAAATAATACAATCTTTATATTATAAACCAGGGGCCTCGAAGGCTCGAATACATAAGCTTGAGCTACACAAGCATCAGCGGAAGCATTATTATCTGAGTACAGACATAATTGACAAAGATGCCTTAAGAAGGCTGAGCAAAATAATGACATCTAGATCGAAAAGGAGCAAGCCTCCTGCCTAGGATCCTCCGAACTACTCCTAGCCGTCAATCTCCACGTAGTAGTAGGCTCCGTCGGTGTGGTAGCAGTAGTCATCGACGGATCATCTGGCTTCGGGGCTCCGTCATCTGATCGCAGCAATCGGGTATGGGGAAAAAGGAGGTAGCAAAGCAACCGTGAGTACTCCTCCAAAGTACTCGCAAGACTTACATTAGAACTATTCTATTTATGCATCGGTATCAAATGAAGGGGCTGTATCTGTGGACTAGACTGCAGAAATGCCAGAATAGAGGGGAAGGCCTAGCCTATCGAAGACTAGCATCTCGCAGCGTCTTGCAGCATTAGAAGAGTGCAGATTAGCATATAACAAAGCAATGGTTGTATAATAGCAAGGCCCAGAGATCCTTCCTCGACTCCCTGCGAGAAAGCGATCCCGGAGCCACAATATTAGTTTAGTATCAGAAGTATCCAGTTCAAGTTGTAGTAGATCGGGATACAACACTGAGCGTCCTGTTACCGTGGACACGGCTATTCGAATAGATAACTTCCCTGCAGGGGTGCACTACTGTTACCCAACACGCTCGATTACCTCTGGCCGGACACACTTTTTCGGGTTATGCCCGGCCTCAGATAACCAACACGATGCAGTCCTACCTAGGCTCAGCAGAGAGGTCCCCGCCGGTCTACATCCTAAGCGCTCAGGGGTCTTGGGCCCATCGCCCTTTGCACTCCGGGTCGTTGTGTCGCGTATCGGGGAACCAGCACCACCTCAGTCCTGGGTGGCACCAGTCCTGACGAGCTCACAATGCTGAACTGGACGTCTGACAGAGCTTTCGGCTGATACATATCATGTAGAGGGCCCCATAAACCATTATCCCGCGTGATGGTAGTGCGTATAGGCTAGTGGCCAACTCAGATCAATACCCAAATCCGTTAGTGCATTATTAGTAACTCGCGGACACGAACATGACTCAAGGCTCACCTCCGACACCCAGTTGCACCGACTTGGTAACCCGCGGACTACGACCAGGGACCAGGCCCACCTCTCTCCTAGGTGGTCTCCGCTTGCCCTGTCGTTCTGCCATAAATTTCTCTCGCGGGTATCCTCATGGCCGACCCGACTTCAACAAGGTTATGAGGTAAAAGTCATGGTACCCGTGTGTTCCTCACATCAAGGGGAATCTGAGGAATCACCCTCGTTGGATTCCCACTCGATGTAACCGTCAAGGTGAACTAGGAGGAATCACCCTCGATGAGTTCACACTTGAGGGGTTACACGACAGAGGCATCATCGGAGGTGGTGAAAGAGGAATCACCCTCGGTAACCCATAACCGACTAGCTACGCTACAGAGATATCATCAGGAGTGAGGTAGGAGGTATCACCCTTGGTACTCGATAGTAGCTCTGCAGAGTCGTACAACTAAGGGGGTGTGCGGTGCTGTGTCGGTCTCTGCACGTCAATCACCTTGGTCGAGTCCTCCGGTAGTAAAGCAGGGCAACACGGACAAGGGTGAGGGGTCACTGATGGATCACTAACCAACCTATACTAAGCAGTTTAGGTTGACAGGTAAAGTAACAACAGTAGGTTACAAAAGCAGGCTATGCATCAGAATAGGATCAAATAATTACAGTAGCAAATTCTAATGCAAGCACGGGGGAGAAGGATTGGGTGATATAGGAATGATCAAGGGGGTTTTGCTTGCCTGGAAGCTTTGCAGATAAAAGATGGGTCGTCGGTGGAGTAGCAGTCCTCGGGGGCAACGTCGATCTCGGAGTCTACCGGAGAAGAAGAGGGGGAAGAAACAGTAAATATAAAGCACACAGATGCATCACAAGGTATGACATGGTAGTATCCAATGCTAGGGGCGACCTAATGCAGTGCTAAGTGTTATAGACGGAGCGGGAAAATTTCCGAAAATATTTTCCCGGCTCCGGGCATCTTCTTCGGTACTGATCCGGAGGGGACGGTTCCATGTTCAGCATGTTCGAGAGGGCTGACACGTATGTGGTTTCATATTCGGATTCGTCATATTTTTCTGATCATTTTTCATATATAAATTATTTTCATCCGAGCTACGGATTATTTTATATGAATTTTCAAAGTTTTATCGATTTTCTTTAATTATTCTAATCCGAATTTGACCAAGTCAATTTGACTAGTCAAAAAAGGAAATAGTCAGGGGGGGTCCCACATGGCACAGACTATAACATTTTGACTAATTTTAACAGTTAATTAAGCTAGTGGGGCCACATGTCATACACACATTAGACTAATTAGACCCTAATTAATCTAACTAAGATATAATTAAACCTAAACTAATAGGGCCGGCTCTACGCACACACATACAGCACGCGCGCACACACACATACAGCGCGCGCACACACGTGCACACACACACAGCGCGCGCACACACGTGCACACAGCTACACACACAGCACACACTGGCGCACACGGCCATGGCCACGGCCGTGGCCACCAGCAGCAGCAGGCAGCGGCGCACGGCGAGCAGCGGCAGGCAGCAGTGGCACCTAGCAGCAGCAGCAGCAGTACGAGGGACAGCAGCAACGCAGCAGCACCAGAGCAGCGCGCACGTACGGCGGCGGGTCAGTGGCCGACGGCGGAGCTCCTAGCGCAAAGGTGAAGGAGAGGACGACGGCGGAGCTCCTAGACGTCTTCTCAGGTGACGCGGAGGTCAGTGGCCGCGACGACGACGACCACCATGGCGAGCAGCACGGGCGCGCACAATTTTTCAAGAGAGAGAGAGCCAGCGAGGGGATAATGGGGAGGCTAGGGTTGTCTACAGCGTCAGGGGGTCTCTTATCCATCACGGGCTTCGTTGGATGATCGACACGGCAACATCCGCGGCGTGGACGGCAGTGCGCACGCCATGGCCTCCCCTCTGGCGAGAGGTTGAGGAAAAGGCCGGTCGGGCTGGGCCAGGCCGCACTGTAGTTACCTAGAGCCCAGACGCACAGTAGCTTTTAGGTATTTTTCTTTTTCTTTTTCTGTCTTTCAATTCAGCTGCTGTTTTGCATATAGATGGTCCACAAAATGAATTTGCTTATATATGAAACTTGGCACATAAATCCATTGCAACATTAAATCCATTGCAACATTGTGGAGTGGCACAAAAAGTTTCAGAATATTTGGAATAGCCTAAGTTTTTATTTATTTTGAGAAGGACATTTTATTTGCTGTTGGACCAGTTATTAATTTCCTAGGAATTTATTTGTGAGTCAAATGAAGTTGGTTTCATCTTGACAATTACTTAGGGAATATTTGCAAAATTAAGAACACTTTAGTTTTGCAGTTTGAAGAAATATTAATTTGACTTGCATTTGAATTTTGAATTGGAGTGAAATTTGAAATGAGATATGAAACCAAATGTTGATCAAGTTTGTTAATCATGGTGACTTGGCATTATCAGAGGGTGATCACTGTAGCTTAATACATGGGGATGTTACAATTCTCCTCCTCTAAAAGAAATTCTCGTCCCGAGAATTTAGGAGGTAGAAGGAAAGAGGTCGGGGTATTCTTCTCGAAGATGATCCTCGCGTTCCCAAGTGGCTTCATATTCAGAGTGATTTAACCACTGAACTTTAAGGAATTTGATTGCCTTCTGACGGGTCCGACGTTCAGCTTGATCCAGAATGCGGATCGGATACTCTTTATAAGAGAGATCAACTTGCAGTTCGAGCAGCTCATGATCCACTGCACGGATAGAATCCTTGAAGCAGCGTCGAAGTTGCGACACGTGGAAGACGTCATGAACCTGAGAAAGGTTCGACGTTAGTTCCAGCTGATATGCCACTTCTCCACGTCTGGCGAGAATACGAAACAGGCCGATGTAGCGAGGAGCTAACTTGCCGTTGATCCCAAAATGATGAGTGCCCTTCATCGGTGTGACACGAAGGTAAGCTTGTTCGCCAGGTTAATATACCATTTCCTTATGCTTGCGGCCATAGTTGCTCTTCTGACGAGACTGAGCTGTCTTCAGATTTTCACGAACAATACGAACTTGTTCTTCAGCGTGTTGGATAATATCCAGACCGAAGAGTGGCCGTTCCCCAGTTTCTGACCAATTCAGAGGAGCTCGGCACTTACGTCCATAAAGAACTTCAAATGGTGCCATCTTCTGACTAGCTTGATAGCTATTGTTGTAAGAGAATTCAGCATACGGGAGAGATTCCTCCCATTTCTTGCCAAATGAGATGACACAGGTACGAAGCATATCTTCTAGAACTTGGTTGATTCGTTCGACTTGACCCTGGGACTGGGGGTGAAAAGCAGTGCTAAAGGATAGATGAGTTCCCATAGCTTCTTGGAAACTTTCCCAGAACCTTGAGGTAAAGAGGCTGCAACGGTCTGAACTAATCTCCAACGGAACACCGTGGAGTGACACAATTCTGGAAACATGCAAGTGTGCTAACTGGCTAGCAGTGATTGTCTCCTTGACTGGCAAGAAATGAGCAACCTTTGAGAATCGGTCAATGATGACAAGAATATCCTCATGACCCTTCTGTGATCTGGGACATCCAGTAATGAAATCTATTTCAACTTTGTCCCATTTCCAATCAGGAATAGCAAGTGGTTGCAGAGTTCCAGCAGGTCTTTGATGTTCTGCTTTGATGCGATGGCAAACGTCACACTCAGTAACATAACGAGCAATATCTCGCTTCATATCATGCCACCAGTACCGCTGACGAATGTCTTGGTACATCTTGGTACTACACGGATGAATAGATAAAGGTGTGTCATGTGCTTCTTTCATGACATCCAAGCACGATTTGGAATTTTTGTTTCTGGGAACCACTAGGCGGCCTTTAAAGAACAAGGCACCATCATCATCCACAGTGAAGAACGAAGGATTTCCCTTGGAGAGATAGCTCTTAATCTTCTGGACTTCAGAGTCATATTTTTGCCTCGTCTTGATGTTGTGTTCGAGATCTGGTTCAATAACCAAGGTATTTAAATCACCCTGAGGAACTATCTCGATGTTCAGCTTTCGGAGTTCTTCATAAAGAAGTGGTTGCTGTAGTTGAACCACAAGTTCGCAGCAGTAGGATTTACGGCTCAAGGCATTTGCCATTACATTAGCCTTGCCAGGGGTATATGAGATACCCATGTCATAATCGGTAATCGCCTCCATCCATCTTTGTTGACGGAGGTTCAGAGATGGCTGAGTGAACAAGTACTTCAGACTTTGATGGTCGGTGTAGATCTCGCAACGATTACCAAGGAGGTAATGTCGCCATAACTTCAGTGCATAGATGACAGCAGCAAGTTCGAGATCATGAACTGGATAATTCTCTTCATGAGGACGCAATTGTCGAGAGCCATAGGCAATCACCTTGCGTTCTTGCGTTAGGACACAGCCTAATCCTTGACGGGACGCTTCGCAATAAATCACGAAGTCCTTGCGAGAATCTGGAGGAGCAAGCACTGGTGCAGATGTCAGCTTGTCCTTGAGTGTTTGGAAACTTTCCTGACATTTTTCTTTCCATTCAAACTTAATGCCTTTGTGAAGCAGATCAGTCAAAGGCTTGGCAATCTTGGAGAAGTTCTCAACAAAACGGCGGCAATAGCTGGCGAGTTCGAGAAAACTTCTTACTTGCTTGACATTCTGCGGAGGAGTCCATTCAAGAATAGCTTGAACTCGTTCTGGGTTAACAGCAATGCCATCTTTGGAAATCACGTGGCCAAGATATGTCACTTCAGATAACCAGAACTCGCACTTGGAATACTTGGCATACAGTTGATGTTCACGCAACTTCTCCAGTACAAGCCGAAGATGTTCGGCATGTTCTTCTTCATTCTTGGAATACACCAGGATATCATCCAAATAAACCACGGCGAATTTGTCGAGGTAATCCATGAAGATGTAGTTCATTAACCGGGAGAAAGTTGCTGGGGCATTGGTTAAGCCTAAGGACATGGCAGTGTACTCGTAAGAACCATATCGAGTAACAAAGGCGGTCTTCGGAATGTCTTCTTCACGAACTCTGATCTGGTGGTATCCCAACCTCGAATCATGTTTAGAGAACATAGATGATCCAGCAAGCTGATCATATAGGTCATTGATTCTGGGAAGCGGATACTTGTTCTGAATTGTTGCCTAGTTAATAGGTCTATAATCTTGAACCAACCGATTTGTTCCATCTTTCTTCTTAACAAAGAGAGAAGGGGCTTCCCAAGCAGAGAAACTTGGACGAATGAAGCCCTTGCGAAGTGACTTGTCGATTTCCTCCTTAAGCTCAAGGAGTTCATGCGGCGGCATCTTGTACGGGCGCTTGCCAATAGGAGTGGTGCCTGGTTTCAAGTCAATGACAAATTTGACAGCTCTAGCGGGCGGTACTCCTGGAAGTTCATTAGGAAATACGTCATGGAAGTCACGGACGACCAAAACATTCTCGATTCCCTTGAGAGGTGAAGCATTCAATGCATTTAGAGCATATATCTGGCTTTCGGCATTCTGGATTATCTAAGCTGAGTAATTGACTATCTGGCCAGTAGGGTGTGTGAGCTGGACTGTCTTGACGGCACAGTTGATCATAGCATTATGGACTGTTAGCCAATCCATACCAAGAATAACATCTATGTTAGAAGCCTTGAGGGCCATGAGCGGTGCAGAGAATAGTAACCCTCTAATTTCAATCTGGTTGTTGTGACTTATCATAGCTGTATTCCATTTCCCACCAGGAGAATGAACCGATAAGGGAGGGTGCAGCTCTTCAAATTGCATCTCGTGCTTGAGTGCAAACGTTTCAGACAAAAACGAATGCGATGCTCCTGAATCAAAGAGAACGAAGGCTGGCACGGTATTGACAAAGAGTCCCCATCACAATTTTGGTGTCCTGTCGAGATTCTTCGATCTTAACATGATTGATACGAACACGACCAACTACAGGCGGTCTTGCTTCAATTTTTCTGGTTTGACCAGCTGGTGCATTTCGATTCTGGTTCAGGCGGCAGCTGGAAGCACGGTGTCCTGGCTGACCACATTTGAAGCAGTTCCCATCATTAGGGCGAGGAGCCATAGTGGGCTGTCCACCTTGAACCGTTAGCTATCTCGGCGGCGGAGGCAGATGAGGTGCAACGTAGGATGGCCTCGGTGCAGGGGCAGGTTGGTGATGAACATTGTGCGGAATCCACACTCTGCGCTTCTGAGCAGGCTGACCTGAGGATGAGCCAACATCACGGGTCCGCTTGAGCGACTCCTGGTACTCAGCCAGACCAGTTTCTACCCAGAAAGCTTGACTGACAAGCGTCGCAAAGTCTGCAGCTTCATGAATAATAAGTGCAAGCTTCAGATCAGGATGCAGTCCTTCACGGAATTTCTCCTGCTTACGTGCATCAGTGCAGACGTCATCCTCAGCATAGCGGGATAATTCAAGGAATTTCCTTTGATATTCATCCACAGTCATTTTGCCCTGGGTGAGTTTGCGGAATTCCTTCTTCTTCTGGTCCATCAGACCTTGAGGAATGTGTCGTGCACGGAAGGCTGACTGAAATTCCTGCCAGGTGATTACAGTTCCCGTAGGTAGCATACGCTTGTGGCTTTCCCACCATTGAGCAGCTGGACCCTTCAGGTGAAATGCCGCAAAGGTGACATAACTGTCAGGGACAACATTAGCTGACTCCATCTCAAACATGATGTCACGAAGCCAATCATCAGCATCCATAGGATTGGTGGAGTTGCGAAAAACAGACGGTCTGAGGCGCACGAACTATTGAAGTGAGATCGGACCAGGCTCCTGACGAGCATTGTTGTTGGCTAAGCTGTCCACTAGAATGCCCAATTGCTGCATCAAAGCTGCGACATAGGGTGGTGGTGGAGGGTTTTCAGCCATCCTGCTAAAAACAACAGGGGTAGTTTAGCAAGAGCAATTGCAAGGGTAAGGAGTGGTATATAACAGTAGTCATTTATGACATACAGATACATACACAGTGTCGATTACACGCTGTTAGCATGAGTTCGGAGAACACACAGCTAGACATGCTAGGCGGCGCGCAGGCACGCGGTGGAGGAATACAACAACGGGACATAGCAAAGGCTACATCAACGTCGGAGAAAACTACTGAAGCCTGGCATCTAGAGATGACGATCCGAAAAATCCTCGATAAAAGGATCCTGCGGTCCGTGAAGAAACAAAGGAGGTTTTCAAGGATGTCAAATGCCAGTGATTGGATTATGCATCATGCATTCAAAGGATTATCTGTTAATAATCAAATCTCCGGGTGGATGCGATTACGAGAACCTAGAGTTAGAGTTAGCAAAACTTTTAACCCGAATAGAAGAGAGATCAGAGTCCCAGAGTAAAGAAGAGGAATAAAAGATCCTAATCCCATCCGTTGGCGACGTGGGCCCGTAAGCTACACAGCCATGTTAGTAAAACAGTTTTTCAAGGACTAGACTCAACTTCCGCCAAGGAGTTAGAAAGGAGCTTTCTATAGGCAGTCGGCTCTGATACCAACTTGTGGTGCCCCCGGCCCGACCGTGCACTAAACATACATGCAAATGCGTATGATCAAGCCCAGGGACTCACGAGAAGATATCACAACACAACTCTAGACACAAAATAAAATAATACAAGCTTTATATTACAAGCCAGGGGCCTCGAAGGCTCGAATACATAATCTTGAGCTACAGAAGCGTCAGCGGAAGCATTAGTATCTGAGTACATACATAATTGACAAAGATGCCTTAAGAAGGCTGAGCAAAACAACGACATCTAGATCGAAAAGGCGCAGGCCTCCTGCCTGGGAGCCTCCGAACTTCTCCTGGCCGTCAGTCTCCACGTAGTAGTAGGCTCTGTCGGTGTAGTAGCAGTAGTCGTCGACGGGATCATCTGGCTCCGGGGCTTCATCATCTGATCGCAGCAATCGGGTATGGTAAAAAAGGAGGTAGCAAAGCAACCGTGAGTACTCATCCAAAGTACTCGCAAGACTTACATCAGAACTATTCAATTTATGCATTGGTGTTAAATGAAGGGGCTGTATCTGTGGACTAGACTGCAGAAATGCCAGAATAGAGGGGAAGGCCAAGCCTATCGAAGACTAGCATCTTGCAGCATTATAAGAGTGCTGATTAGCATATAACAAAGCAATGGTTGTATAATAGCAAGGCCCAGAGATCCTTCCTCGACTCCCTGCGAGAAAGCGATCCCGGAGCCACAATATTAGTTTAGTATCAGAAGTATCCAGTTCAAGTTGTAGTAGATCGGGATACAACACTGACCGTCCTGTTACCGTGGACACGGCTATTCGAATAGATAACTTTCCTGCAGGGGTGCACTATTGTTACCCAACACGCTCGATTACCTCTGGCCGGACACACTTTTCCGGGTTATGCCCGGCCTTGGATAACCAATATGATGCAGTCCTACCTAGGCTCAGCAGAGAGGACCCCCGCCGGTCTATATCCTAAGCGCTCAGGGGTCTTGGGCCCATCGCCCTTTGCACTCCCGGTCGTTGTTTCGCGTATCGGGGTACCAGCACCACCTCAGTCCTGGGTGGCACTAGTCTCGACGGGCTAACAATGCTGAACTGGACATCTGACAGAGCTTTCGGCTGATACATACGACGTAGAGGGCCTCATAAACCATTATCCCGCGTGGTGGTAGTGCGTATAGGCTAGTGGCCAACTCAGATCAATACCCAAATCCGTTAGTGCGTTATTAGTAACTCGCAGACACGAACATGACTCAAGGCTCACCTTCTACACCCAGTCGCACCGACTTGGTAACCCGCGGACTACGACCAGGGACCAGGCCCACCTCTCTCCTAGGTGGTCTCCGCTTGCCCTGTCGTTCCGCCATAAATTTCTCTCGCGGTTACCCTCCTGGCCGACCCGACTTCAACAAGGTTATAAGGTAAAAGTCATGGTACCCGTGTGTTCCTCACATCAAGGGGAATCCGAGGAATCACCCTCGTTGGATTCCCACTCGATGTAACCATCAAGGTGAACTAGGAGGAATCACCCTCGATGAGTTCACACTTGAGGGGTTACACGACAGAGGCATCATCGGAGGTGGTGAAAGAGGAATCACCCTCGGTAACCCAGAACTGACTAGCTACGCTACAGAGATATCATAAGGAGTGAGGTAGGAGGTATCACCCTCGGCACTCGATAGTAGCTCTGTAGAGTCGTACAACTAAGGGGGTGTGCGGTGCTGTGTCGGTCTCTGCACGTCGATCACCTTGGTCGAGTCCTCCGGTAGTAAAGCAGGGCAACACGGACAAGGGTGAGGGGTCACTGATGGATCACTAAGCAACCTATACTAAGCAGTTTCGGATGACAGGTAAAGTAACAACAGTAGGTTACAAAAGCAGGCTATGCATCAGAATAGGATCAAACAATTACAGTAGCAAATTCTAATGCAAGCACGGGGGAGAAGGATTGGGTGATATAGGAATGATCAAGGGGGTTTTGATTGCCTGGAAGCTTTGCAGATAAAAGAGGGGTCGTCGGTGGAGTAGCAGTCCTCGGGGGCAACGTCGGTCTCGGAGTCTACCGGAGAAGAAGAGGGGGAAGAAACAGTAAATATAAAGCATACAGACACAGCACGAGGCATGACATGGTAGTATGCAATGCTAGGGGTGACCTAATGCAGTGCTAAGTGTTATAGACGGAGCGGGAAAATATCCGAAAATATTTTCCCGGCTCCGGGCATCTTCTTCGGTACTGATCCGGAGGGGACGGTTCCATGTTCACCATGTTAGAGAGGGCTGACAGTTATGTGGGTTGCATATTCAGATTCGTCATTTTTTTCTGATCATTTTTCATATATAAATTATTTTCATCCGAACTACGGATTATTTTATATGAATTTTCAAAGTTTTATCGATTTTCTGAAATTTTCTGGAATTATTCTAATCCGAATTTGACCAAGTCAATTTGACTAGTCAAAAGGGAATAGTGCAGGGGGTCCCACATGGCATAGACTATAACATTTGTATTAATTTTAACAGTTAATTAAGCTAATGGGGTCACATGTCATACACACATTAGACTAATTAGACTCTAATTAATCTAACTAAGATATAATTAAGCCTAAACTAATTGGGCCGGCTCTACACACACATACAGCAGGCGCGCGCACACACACATACAGCGCGCACGCACACACACACACAGCACACACAGCACGCACAGCTCGCACACACAGCACGCACACTGGCGCACACGGCCATGGCCATGGCCGTGGCCACCACCACCAGCAGGCAGCGGCGCACGGCGGGCAGCGGCACCTAGCGGCAGCAGCAGCAGTACGCGAGCAGCAGCAGCAGTACGAGGGACAGCAGCAACGCAGCAGCACCAGAGCAGCGCGCACGTACGCGTACGCGTACGCGGGGGCTCCGGCGAGCTCGGGGACGGCGGCTACAGACACGGATCGAGCCGGGGAAGAGGGGGAATCGGATGAGAAGCTCACCCTGGAGCTCGTGGACGAGGTTGGGAGGTCGGAGGCGGCCCGGAGCAGCGACAACCGGTGACGAGATGCGGTGGCCGCAGGCGAAGACGACGGCGATGGCAAGCATATGAGGCCTCCTAGCGCAAGGGTGAAGGAGAGGACGATGGCAGAGCTCCTAGACGTCTTCTCAGGTGATGGGGAGGTCCGTGGCCGCGACGACGGCGACCACCATGGCGAGCAGCACGCGCGCGCACAATTTTTCGAGAGAGAGAGAGCCAGCGAGGGGATAATGGGGAGGCTAGGGTTGTCTACAGCGTCAGGGGGTCTCTTATCCATCACGGGCTTCGTTGGATGATCGACACGGCGACATCCGCGGCGTGGACGGCAGTGCGCACGCCATGGCCTCCCCTCTGGCGAGAGGTTGAGGAAAAGGCCGGTCGGCCTGGGCCAGGCCGCACTGTAGTTACCTAGAGCCCAGACGCACAGTAGCTTTTAGGTATTTTTCTTTTTCTTTTTCTGTCTTTCAATTCAGCTGCTGTTTTGCATATAGATGGTCCACAAAATGAATTTTTTTATATATGAAACTTGGCACATAAATCCATTGCAACATTGTGGAGTGGCACAAAAAGTTTCAGAATATTTGGAATAGCCTAAGTTTTTTATTTATTTTGAGAAGGCCATTTTATTTGCTGTTGGACCAGTTATTAATATCCTAGGAATTTATTTGTGAGTCAAATGAAGTTGGTTTCATCTTGACAATTACTTAGGGAATATTTTCAAAATTACGAACACTTTAGTTTTGTAGTATGAAAAAATATTAATTTGACTTGCATTTGAATTTTGAATTGGAGTGGAATTTGAAATGAGATATGAAACCAAATGTTGATCAAGCTTGTTAATCATGGTGACTTGGCATTATCAGAGGGTGATCACTGTAGCTTAATACATGGGGATGTTACACTCTCATAGCTTCCCAAATGTTGTATGCAGCTCCCTATTTGCGGGTTGCAAGTCCGACACACGCCAGTCACAGTTCGCTGTCGCCGGTCGCCATTGGATGCAGCTCCACCAGCGGCTGCTGCTTGCTGGCCATCGGTTGTAGCACCGCCTGTGCCGGTTGCAGCTCCCGGCCTTGCCGGTTGTAGCAATTCCCTTCGCCTGTTGTAGCAAAATCTGATGACGGTTGCCACAAAAATGTCTCCGCCGCCGTCGTGGGTCGCATTGTCAACGTGAAATGGTTGTAGCAATTCTCATCGCTGGTCGTCGCAAAAGCCAGCGAAGGTTGAACCAAAATCATTGTTGTCGCCGTCGCAGGTCGCATCATCAACATGAATAGTGTAGCAATTCCCATCGTCGGTCATAACAAAAGCTGACAAAGGTTGAAGCAAAATATAAATGAGTCTATTAAAGTCATCCATTTTTCCATTAATGAAAGTAAAGAAAGGACCGGTAGGTTGAGAGCCATGCGAGAATTCATAGAAAAAGCTATTCCACCCGGCTTTTATCATAGTAATGATGAAGATATTAAAATGATTGGTGTCTCACCTATTGAATCTTTATTTAGTAAAATAAAACTTGATGAAAAAGGCACTGAAGATGAGTCAACTTTAGCTAGAGGGCGTCCCAAGTGTTCGGAGGGTGATGATCTTAATGATAAAATTGAAAAAAAATAGGTTTGAAGAGGTCAAAACTTTAAATAGTGATGTGCCCACTACTTTGGATTATAAGGACTTTAATTATGATAATTGCTCTTTAGTTGAATGTATTTCCTTGTTGCAATCCATGATTAGCTCTCCGAAAGCTGATGAACAAAATAAGGCTTTTACTAATCATATTGTTGAAGTTATGATAAAAACTCATGAAGAAAAAATTGAGTTGGAAGTTTCTATTCCTAGAAAATTGCATGCTGAATGGGAACCTACTATGAAAATTAGAATCAAAGATTATGAATGCAATGCCTTATCTGACTTGGGTGCTAGCGTCTCCACTATACCAAAATCTATATGTGACATGCTAGGTCTCACCGATATGGATGCTTGTTACCTTAATTTACATTTAGCGGATTCCACTATTAAAAAACCATTGTATAGAATAAATGATGTGCTTATTATTGAAAATAGAAATTATGTGCTCATGGATTTTATTATTCTTGATATTGAATGCAATCCGTCTTGTCCTATAATACTTGGTAGGCCTTTCCTACGAACCATATGTGCTATTATTGATATGAAAGAGGTAATATAAGATTCAAATTTCCACTAAAGAAAGGAATGGAACACTTCCCTAGAAAGAGAATTAAGCCATCATATGAATCCATTATGAGGGCCACCTATGGAATAAATTTGAAGGATAACAATACTTGAAACTATGCATTATGCCTAGCTGGGGGCATAAAACAATAGCGCTTGTTGGGAGGCAACCGAATATGTATCTTAAATTTTTGTTTTACTTTCTGTTTTGTGTGTTTATGCAATTATAGCTTCTATTATGATTGTTTTTTTATGTTTTAATTAGTGTTTGTGCCAACTAATGCCTTTGGGATGATTTGGATGACAGTATAATTGATGCTGTTTGAAAACAGAAACTTTTTCATCCAGTACTGGAATTTTTATTTTCTGCTGGAGCACGATAAAATTCTAATTTTTTTACATAGTATTGTAATATGAATTTCCCACGTTGTCCTAATTGTTCAGAATTTTTGGAGTTACATAAGTATGACTTTAATTCAGATTTTTACAGACTGTTCTGTTTTAGATATATTCTGTTTTTGTTGCATAGTTTGCTTATTTTGATAAATCTATGGATTGTATCGGGGGGAATAAGTCATGGAGAAGTTGGAGTAGAGTAGCATTATGCCAATATTAAATATGAATGAACTTACAACAGTACTTAGAGTTTAAGATTTTTTTATTATACTAACGAATCTCACGAGGTTTCTGTTGAGTTTTGTGTGTTGAAGTTTTCAAGTCTTGGGTGAGACTATGATGGATAAATGAATAAGGAGCAGCAAGAGCCTAAGCTTGGGGATGCCCAAGGCACCCCAAGCTAATATTCAAGGAAGACTCAAGCATCTAAACTTGGGGATGCCCCGGATGGCATCTCCCCTCTTTCGTCTACAATCTATCGGTAACTCACTTGGAGCTGGAGAGTGGGCTCATTTTCTCCTTTCTCTTTCTCTCTCCTCCCTCACCTCTCTGCTCCTAGGTCCTCCTCGGGCTCTCCCAAAGTTTCCTCTCCTCTCCTCCTCCACCGGCTCGTCCGTCTAGAGAAGGGGAGGAGCGGGGCTCGGATCCGCCTCTCCCTCTGTAGATTCATCCTTTTATGCGTCCAATATGGCTAGATCTAGGTGCCTTTCATTGGATTGGGGGCTCCGACGTGTGCTCGCGGTTGTACTCTGCATTGCCGTTCTCGTCAGCTCTGGTGATGGCTGTGCCTTGGTTTGCCACGGTAATCCCAGTTTAAATAACCTCCATTCCAACCCAGTGTCTATTCCTGGCATTTTCTCCTCTTTCATGGCCTGGCACCACGGTGGTGCGATGCCGACAAAGGGTTGCGCCATGAATCATGCTGGGTTGGATCCCCTTCTTGTGTTCTTCTTCCCCTGCCAGCTATTCCCCTATTTGTCTCCGGAGCTGAAAAAAATTCCTTTAATCCGGAGATCCAGTCCTTCAGTTTTGGTCTCTTGGAGGCTGAAGCGGGCTCCTTTGAATCTGGTGCATATTTTTCCGTCCATGTTTTGGTGCCAGATTTCTTCACTCAAGCTGGAGATAGATTCTTGCCTTTTCTTTTGCTTTGGCTTGAGGGGAGCCTTATCTAGGAACCTGAGTTTGCAGAAGCTGCTGCCCTTCTCAACCTCCTTCGCTGGAGGCCCACGTTCTGGTAATTGGGAGCTTTTCTTCTGCAAGCAGGTTGCTGGAATTGCTTCATTCTCTACAAGGAGACATCGTCCCAGTCAAGGTGCTTCTTCCCCTCTGATGCATGCGGTTCTACAAGATATCTGGCATCAAGGAGATCTTGTTCCTCTATTTCCAGAGGATGCTTGGCGAAACTATTTTTGCCCATTAACTGGTTGCCGGACTTCATCTAAATCACCGGCGTGCGGCTGCGAGTCAAGCATGGTGGTGGACGTCGGGGGCGAAGCTTCGAGGTGGGGCGGCGCCAGTCGATTTGATCTTCTGTTATCTGACGCGCGGCTTCCCACGTGTCCTCTCCCTGCATGGTTGAGTGGCACGTGTGTATCGGGGCATCGTTGTAATTTGGCCCCTAGTGGGGATTGTAATCACTTCTCTTAAATCAATGGCAGGATTTACTTTTGCCAAAAAAAAACTCACTTAGAGCTATATTTTTATTCATCACATGATATGTGTTTTGCTTGGAGCGTCTTGTGCTATAGTTTTATTTTCTTTGTTTGCCTTTTAGTTTATGACAATCATCTTTGCTGAACACACCTTTTTGAGAGGGGCACACATTTATCATGATTTGTTAGAATACTCTATGAGCTTCACTTATTTTTGAGCTAGGCAGTAGCTCTAGTGCTTCACTTATATATTTTAGAGCACGGCGATGGTTATATTTTGAAGAAATAGTTGCACTCTCATGCTTCACTTATATCTTTTTGAGAGTCTAATAAATAGTAATGGCAATTTGTGTGGGTTATGAATTTGGTCCTAATATGATAGGTATTCAAGAGGGATATAATAAAAACTTTCATGTAGATCACTGAATATGATAAGTTTGATTCCTTGAAATAGTTTTGTGATATTAAGATGGTAATATGGGAGAGGTACTAGTTGATAATTGTGGTTTAGTAAGAATATTGGTGTTAAGGCTTGTGATTCTCGAAGCATGCATGTATGATCTATCGTTATGCTAAGAAGTTGGAGCATGATTTATTATTGATTGTCTACCTTATGAATGACAGTCGGGGACGAGCAATGTTCTTTTCCTACTAATCTATCCCCTTAGGGGCATGCGTAATAGTACTTTGCTTCGAGGGCTAATAAACTTTCACAATAAGTATGTGAGTTCTTTATGACTAATGTGAGTCCATGGATTATACGCACTCTCACCTTTCCCCAATTTGCTAGCCTCTTCAGTACCGTGCATTTCCCTTTCTCACATCGAGAGTTGGTGCAAACTTCGTTGGTGCATCCAAACCCCGTGATATGATACGCTCTATCACACATAAGCCTCCTTATATCTTCCTTAGAACAGCCACCATACCTACCTATTATGGCATATCCATAGCCATTCCGAGATATATTGCCATGCAACTTCCATCGTTCTGTTTTTATGACACATATCATCATTGTCATATTGCTTTGCATGATCATATAGTTGACATAGTAGTTGTGGCTCAGCCACCATTCATCATTTTTATACATGTTACGCTAGCATCATTGCATATCCTGGCACACTGGCAGAGGCATTCATATAGAGTCACATTTGTTCTAGTATCGAGTTGTAATTTTGAGTTTTAAGTAAATAGAATTATGATGATCATCATTATTAGAGCATTGTCCTAGTGAGAAATAAAAAAAGAGAAAAAAAGAGAAAAAAATAATAAATGAGAGAAAAAGAGAGAAGGGGCAGTGTTACTATTATTTTTCATACTTGTGCTTCAAAGTAGCACCATGTTTTTCATATAGAGAGTCTCCTATTCTTTTACTTTCATATACTATTGGGAATTTTTCATTATAGAACTTGGCTTGTATATTCCGATGATGCGCTTCCTCAAATGCCCCAGGTCTTCATGAGCAAGCAAGTTGGATGCACACCCACTTAGTTTTCATGTTGAGGTTTCATACACTTATAGCTCTTAGTGCATCTGTTGCATGGCGATCCCTACTCCTCGCATTGACATCAATTGATGGACATCTCCATAGCCCGTTGATTAGCCGCGTCGATGTGAGACTATATTCTTCTTTTTAACTTCCCCTTATTAATCTCTATCACCATATTCTATTCCACCTATAGTGCTACATCCATGGCTTGCGCTCATGTATTGCGTGGGGGTTAAAAAAGCTGAAGCGCGTTAAAATGTATGAACCAATTGCTCGGCTTGTCATCGGGGTAGTGCGTGATAAATACTTTGTGTTAAGAAGATGGAGCATGACATGATTATATGATTTTGTAGGGATAACTTTCTTTAGCATTTTTATATTGAAAGACATTATTGTTTGTTAGTATGCCTGAGTATTGATGTATTTATATCAAATTATGGACTATTGCTTTGAATCATTCTGATCTTAATATTCATACCGTAAAAGAGATTACATGATGAAACATGTTAGGTAGCATTCCACATCAAAAATTCTATTTTTATCATTTACCTACTCGAGGACGAGCATGAATTAAGCTTGGGGATGCTTGATACGTCCCCAACGTATCTATAATTTTTTATTGTTCCATGCTATTATAGTATCAATCTTGGATGTTTTATATGCAATTATATATTATTTTTGGGGACTAACCTATTAACCTAGTGCCCAGTGCCATTTGTTGTTTTCTGCTTGTTTTTGGTTTTTCAGGAAATCAGTACCAAACGAAGTCAAAATGCCACGAAACTTTTTGATGATTTTTTCTGGACAAAAGAGACCCTGGAAGCTTCAGGAGGAAGCCAGAAGCTTGACGAGGAGGCCACAAGGCAACAGGGCGCAGCCCCAGGGGGGGCGCCCTGATGCCTTGTGGGCCCCTCATGGCTCCTTTTGACCTAATTTCACTTCTATAAATTTTCAAATATTCGGAAACCAACGGAGAGCTAGACGAGAAAACCCTACCGTCGCTGCAAGTTTTTGTTCTTTCACGATCCCATCTGGAGGCCTTTTCCGGCACTCTGCCGGAGGCAGAATCGATCATGGAGGGCTTCTATATCAACCTTGCTGCCCTTCTAATGATGTGTGAGTAGTTTACCACCGACCTACGGGTCCATAGTTAGTAGCTAGATGGCTTCTTCTCTCTCTTTGATCTTCAATACAAACTTCTCCTCGATGTTCTTGGAGTTCTATCCGATGTAATCTTCTTTTGCGGTGCATTTGTTGGGATCCGATGAATTGTGGGTTTATGATCAGATTATTCATGAATATTATTTGAGTCTTTTCTGATCTTTTTTATTCATTATTGTTATAGCTTTGTATTTCTCTCCGATCTATCCTTTTAGTTTGGCCAACTAGATTGATTTATCTTGCAATGGGAGAGGTGCTTTGTGATGGGTTCAATCTTGCGGTGTTCTATATCCCAGTGACAGAAAGGGATAAGACACGTATTTGTATTGTTGCCATTAAGGATAAAACGATGGGGTTTATTCATATTGCATGAGTTTACTTTGTCTACATCATGTCATCTTGCTCAAGGCGTTACTCTGTTTTATACTTAATACTCTAGATGCATGATGGATAGCGGTCGATGAGTGGAGTAATAGTAGTAGATGCAGGCAAGAGTCGGTCTACTTGTTTCGGACGTGATGCCTATATACATGATCATTGCCTTGAATATCGTCATAACTATGCGCTTTTCTATCAATTGTCCAACAATAATTTGTCTACCTACCGTATGTTCTGCGCTCGAGAGAGAAGCCTCTAGTGAAAACTATGGCCCCCGTGTCATTTATCATTATTATATAAAGAAAAATCCTACAAATACCTTACTGCAATTTATTTTTATTTTATTTTGCAATTTACATATCAATTTATCCATCACTACGAGATTTGATCCTTGCAATTAACCGCCGAGGGGATTGACAACCCCCTTGTTCGCGTTGGGTGCAAGTATTGGCTTTTGTGTGTGCAGGTGCTGCTAAAGAGGTTTTGCTTGGTTCTCCTACTGGATTGATAATCTTGGTTCTTAACTGAGGAAATACTTATCTCTACTGTACTGCATCATCCTCTCCTCTTCGAGGAAATCCCAATGCAGCTCACAAGTAGCACCCACATGCTCACTGTCGTCGCTCATAGAAACTGTTGGGGATATTATTACTGGGCGTAAACCGGCCAGGAGAGGGCGGGTTATCCCCATAATGAGTTATTATACTTGAAGCCCACTTGGACAAACATGGAGGCGCTTTATGAAGGCCCGGGGCCCAACGGCGGATTAAGGCCTGTAGACATAAACCGACATTGATATGTAAACTTGTGTTATAAGATAGAAAGAGTAGAGACCGAGCGGTGGTTTGAGGGGGACAGACAACAACTCGAGAGCCAGGCATAGCGGATTCGCTCCCTGGTCATCGAAACCCTAGCAATTCCACAACAACTGGATTAGGCCTTTACCTTCACCGCAAGGGGCCGAACCAGTATAAACTCTCTGTGTCCCTTGTCCGCTTTAACCCCTTTAAGCTAACCCGTCGCGATGGCTCCACGACTAAGTCCTTTCTCTAGGACATCTGCCGTGACAAAACCACGACAGTTGGCGCCCACCGTGGGGCTATCGCACGATGGTTTCGAGTTCTTAGAGGGCAGCTTCGAAGGACTCAAGGGATACGCTGTGGGCCGGATGACCAAAAGTCATCGCGGAAAGCTCTACATCGACGACGCAGGCTGGGGCCCCGAGGCCGGCTCGATTGAGTACGGGTACCGGGTCCCCTTCGGCGGCATTCACGTGTTCATTGGCAAGATTGGCGAACCGGGCCCTGAGCCGGACATCTGCACCGACATCGTCGAAACAGCTCAGCGTGCGAGGTCTGCCCGGGTTAAGCCTGTCATGACGCATGCCTTCGTGGGAGTCATCCACGGAGTGGAATCTGAAGATGGATCGGAGTATGATGGCGAAACCATTGTTTATTCCGGTGACGAGTCATCTACTGGAGAGACCGAGTCATTGTACCAGCTGCAAGATGGCCGGTTTGGTGGTTGTTTCGATGGCGACAGTATTCCGGACTCTCTCGAGCCGCCAAGCCAGGTTGCGATCTTCATGGCCGGTACGCAGTCAGCGCCACAATCTTCGACCGCTGCGGCGATGATCTCCGGTTCAGCAGCGGCGACGGCCGCTGGGGCAGGAGGTCCTGCGCTATCACCGGCTCAGGCTCTGTCCGATTTATTGGACACCTTGGCAGCACTATTAGCGGCCGAAGTCCGCCCGGCAGATCAGGAGCGGCACAACGCAGAAGTGGCGAAGGTGAAGGATCAGATAGCCCAAGCCAAGGTGGATCTGGCAGCTGAAAACACCAGGATGGCTGCAGAGCGGGCCGAGTTAGATGCACAGGCCTATCGGCTTACGTTGGATCAGAACGCGTCCAATGATGTAATGAGGAGAAGGTACCGGTCTCACCTGCCTCCGGTTTACAAAGCCAGCAATCTCTTCAATACGCCAGGGGCCGGAACTAGCAACCAGCCAGTGGTAAACCGGGTAGAAGCGCCTGGAACGGGGACGCCGTTTCAGCCGCACGCAATGGATCCGCCTCTTCAGAATAACCCATCCCAGCATGTGCCCACGCCTCAGGGTCATTATTCCAACCCCTTGGATAACATAGTCGCGGCCGCTTCACGATTGGCACCCCTTCCGGTCGATGGTGAGTCCCTTGTAGCGGTGGAGACGCGACGGCTAGGGAGCTCCTTCAGACAGCTTTGACTCAGCAACAGGCTTATTCATACAGTCGCGAGAGGATTCATTCCACCCCCCGCCCAAGCCGGAGTTACAGCAGGCATGTTGATGAACCGGCTATGTCTAGCAGTGCCCACAATTGTAATCCGCTACGAGGCCATAACCCGGCGGGTGGCGGTGTTGATGCTCAGGATGTGGTGGACGTGCTAGGACACATCGAGAGGCTGAGTTAGCAGCACAGAACGCGGCTCGTCAGCTTACTCCGGTTCGTCCAACAACTCCGGTGGAACCAGGGGTTACCTCCAGCTCTTTGGGGGTGCCGTGTCTCGTCCCAGCATTACGCAATGTACGGCTGCCCAAGGACTTCAAGGGCCCACGTAAAGTGCCGAATTACACTGCTGATTTATACCCCGAGTCGTGGGTGGAGAGTTATGAAATGGCGATGGAGATGCTGGACGTAGATGATGCGGCATGTGCTAAGTACTTCACCATGATGTTGGAAGGGACAGCTCACACTTGGTTGAAAAACCTACCAGCTAACTCCATTGGGTCATGGGCCGAGCTAAGAGCCCGGTTTATTCAGAATTTCAAAGACACGTGCAAGCAGCCCATGTCAATTGTGGATTTAGCTGCCTGTGTCCAGGAGGAAGGAGAATCAACAACCCATTGGGTGCGCCGGGTTTCAGAGATTTTGCATTCATCGGACCGCATCAACGCTGATACGGCTGTTTTGACGTTGGAAGGCAATTGCCGGTTTACGCCTCTTAAGTTGAAGCTGGGACGGCTCAAACGCCATTGCAATGACATGGGGATGCTTATGGAAGCTCTGGTGAAATACGCCGACTCTGATAGTACCAAGGACCCTGAATCTGATGATGACAAGACAGGAAAGGGAAAGAAGGGTGGCAGCACCAAAGGGCAGCAGCATAACTCGGCGGGGCATGGAAACAGCGGTAAACATAAAGCGGATAACAGTTCAGATTTTGTAGCTAATACCAACGCGCAGGGTAATGGTCAGCGTCGGAAGGGTAAACCGCCCTCGCGTGGAAGAGAACCAAGTCCCAATCCGGAGTGCCTGAATTACCTGTTGAACCAGCCCTGCCAAAGCACGGATCGCGGGACAAGCCGGCCACGCACCTCTGGAAGGATTTTTATATTATGCGAGAATTCAAAGATTCAGATTTTTTCCGGAATGATAATGGACCGGCTGGCGGTTCAGGCCCCGGGTCTCATGGGCCGGGTTATGGAAGAGGCAGTTCCGGTTCAGGGTTCCATGGTAATCAAAGCGGACATGGCAATCAAGGCAACCAAGGTGGTTATAATCATCAGGGGAACCAACAGCAGCAGCAGCAGTCAGGTTACCAGAGCAACCCGAAGCAGTTAAACAGTGGACAGTACCATGTCTTCACCACTAGCCTGTGCAAGCGCGATCAGAAGCTTCATAATAGGGTAGTGAACTCCGTTGAACCGGCGGTGTCCCGTTACTTACGCTGGTCTGAACAGCCCATTGTGTGGAGCCGAGAGGATCATCCACCTCGGGTTGATAATCCGGGTCATCTGGCATTGGTGGTGGCACCTCAGGTGGGAGGTTACAAGTTCACTAAAGTACTCATGGATGGGGGGAGTAGTATCAATATCCTTTATTATGAAACCTTCCGTCGCATGGGGTTAACAGATAAAAATCTTAAACCGTCCAGCACGATCTTCCATGGTGTGGTACCTGGTAAATCGGTGTATCCGGTTGGTAAGATAGCTCTGGAGGTTGCTTTTGGTGATGAGCATGATTCATGATCAGAAACATTGACCTTTGAAGTGGTGAAAATCAAGAGCCCGTATCATGCCCTGTTTGGGCGGCCGGCTTATGCTAAATTCATGGCGAGGCCCTGCTATGTTTATCTGCAGCTCAAGATGCCGGGTCATAAGGGGACCATCACGGTACATGGGAGTCGTAAGATCTCTTTGGAATGTGAAGAAGGTGATGCGGCTTATGCGGTGTCGGTTTGTGCAACAGAGGAGTTGAAGTTTTACAAAGACAATGTTGATCCGGCTGATATGACTTCCTTGAAGAAGCCAACTACAGAGCATGATCCGTCCTTGAAGTTTAAGTCGGCTGATGAGACTAAGCTGGTTGATTTCGTTCCTGGCGATTCATCCCAGCAGTTCAGCATCAGCGCTACATTGGATCCGAAATAGGAAAGCGCGCTCATCGAGTTCATCCGTGAGAACCGGGACATCTTTGCGTGGAAGCCTTCTGACATGCCAGGTGTACCGAGGGAACTCGCTGAGCACACTCTTAATGTTGATCCCAAGTTTAAACCGGTCAAGCAGTTTCTCCGCCGGTTCAATGAAGAAAGACGCAAGGCTATTGGTGAGGAAGTGGCCAGGCTCTTGGCAGCTGGCTTTATTTTGGAGGTATTTCATCCTGAGTGGTTGGCTAATCCGGTGCTAGTACTTAAGAAAAACGGCACTTGGCGTATGTGTGTGGACTACACAGATTTGAACAAGGCTTGTCCAGCGGATCCTTTTGCCCTCCCTCGTATTGATCAAATCATTGATGCTACGGCGGGTTGCGAGCGTTTGAGTTTTCAGGATGCGTATTCTGGCTACCATCAGATCAAAATGGTAGTTAAGGACCAAGAGAAGACAGCTTTCATAACTCCCTTTGGAGCCTTCTGCTATGTGTCTATGCCCTTTGGGCTAAAGAGTGCCTAGGCGACTTATCAGCGCTGTGTGCAGAACTGTCTTCATGATCAGATCGGCCGCAATGTTCATGCTTATGTGGATGATATTGTGGTGAAATCCAGAGAGAAGAAGACATTGATAGATTACTTGAAGGAGACCTTTGATAACCTCCGGGTTTATAAGATGATGCTTAATCCGGCCAAATGTGTCTTTGGTGTACCGGCAGGCAAGCTTTTGGACTTTCTGGTGTCTAATAGGGGCATTGAAGCTAATCCGGAGAAAATCAAGGCCACAACTTCTTTGGCTAAACCGAAGTGCATCAATGATGTTCAATGCTTGGCAGGCCGGATTGCAGCCTTGAGCCGGTTTATCAGTCGCCTCGGGGAGAAGGCTATCCCTTTATATCAGATGCTGAAGAAGATGGACAATTTCGTCTGGAGCGATGCCGCCAATGAAGCGTTTGAGGATTTAAAGCGGCAGCTAGCCGAGCCGCCTGTCCTTGCTGCTCCTGTTGATAAAGAGCCTTTGCTGTTATATGTGGCTGCCAATGCCCGGGTAGTTAGCATGGCTATTGTGGTGGAGCGCAAGGAGACCGGAAAGGAGTATCCGGTTCAACGGCCGGTTTATTACATCAGTGAGGTGCTCATTGAGTCTAAGCAAAGGAACCCACATTGGCAGAAGCTGGTGTATGGAGTTTTTCTGGCAAGCCGAAAGCTTAAGCAATATTTCCAGGGTCATCCCATCACTGTGGTCAGCTCTGCTCCTTTGGGGGAAATAATCCGGAACAGGGAAGCGACTGGCCGATTTGCCAAGTGGGCCATTGAGCTTGGACCTCACGGGTTAAATTATGTGCCTCGGACGGCAATCAAATCACAAGCATTGGTGGATTTCATCAATGATTGGACAGAGTTACAGGCGCCAGAAGAGAAGCCGGATCATACTTATTGGACTATTCATTTTGATGGGTCCAGGCAATTGGAGGGCTCGGGGGCTGGAGTCGTATTAACCTCCCCACGAGGTGATAAGTTTTGTTATGTTCTCCGTTTAATGTTCCCTTGCACTAACAATGCAGCTGAATATGAGGCCTTACTCCACGGTCTTCGGATGGCTAAGGAGATGAATTTGAGCCGGGTTAAGTGCTTTGGTGACTCGGACCTGGTGGCTCAACAAGTGTCTGGTACTTGGGATTCTAGGGATCCGCTCATGGCTGCATATCGTCGAGAGGTGGATATTGTTGCAGGTCACTTCAAAGGCTATCAGGTTGATCATGTGGACCGGCGGAAGAATGAAGCGGCGGACGCTTTAAGCCGTTTGGGTTCCCAGCGTAAGCCGGTTCCACCCAACGTCTTTTTGGATGTGCTGCATAATCCGTCGGTTAAGCTTCCCACAGAGGAGGATCTGGCTGTTCCTGATCCGGAGGCTCAATTGGTGGCAGCACTTCATGTTATTCTAGATTGGACCGTCCCGTATCTGGCGTACATGAACCGGGGCGAGTTACCAGAGGATGAGACTTTGGCCAGACAGATAATCCGGCGATCCAAGTCAATGACTATTGTCAATGGCGAATTACATCACTGGAGTGTAACAGGGGCGTTTCAACGTTGTGTATCTCCGGAAGAGGGCCGTGAGATCCTGCGTGAGATCCACGAAGGGGATTGTGGTCACCATGCCGGTTCAAAGTCCCTGGTAGCTAAAGCTTTTCGTCACAGTTTTTATTGGCTGACGGCTCATGCTGATGCGGAAGACTTGGTGAAAAAGTGCGATGGTTGTCAGAAGTTTTCACGCCGAGCTCATGCCCCGGCCCAGGAATTGAGGATGATTCCAATTACTTGGCCGTTTGCAACTTGGGGGCTGGATATGGTTGGGCCCTTTAAGAGATCCAAGGACAAGAAGACCCACCTTTTGGTGGCGGTTGATAAGTTCACTAAGTGGGTGGAGGCAGAGCCAGTTAGTAAGTGTGATGCAGCTACGGCGGTTCAATTCATCAAGAAGGTGATTTTCCGGTTTGGCTTTCCACACAGCATTATAACTGATAATGGTACTAATCTGTCCAAAGGGGCTATGAAAGAGTTCTGTCAGCGTGAGCACATCCGGCTTGACGTATCTTCAGTGGCTCACCCCCAATCTAATGGTCAAGCGGAGAATGCCAATCAGGAGACCTTGAGAGGCATCAAGCCCCGGCTTATGGTTCCTTTGCAACGGACGCCGGGTTGTTGGGTGGAGTAGTTACCTTCTGTGTTATGGAGCATCAATACCACGCCCAACAGGTCTACGGGTTACACACCTTTCTTCATGGTCTACGGAGCAGAGGCGGTTCTCCCGAGTGACATCCATCATGACTCGCCTCGTGTGGCGGCTTATGTTGAAGCTGATAATGAGAAGGCACGGCAGGAAGCACTTGACCTATTAGATGAGGAGCGTGACATTGCAGCAGCCCGTTCGGCGATTTATCAGCAAGATCTGCGGTGTTATCACAGCCGCCGGGTCAGAACTAGAACTTTTCAAGAAGGTGATCTGGTGCTCCGACTCATCCAGGATCAGTCGGATATGCACAAGTTATCCCCGCCTTGGGAAGGACCCTTTGTGGTCAGCAAGAACCTGCACAACGGGTCATACTATCTAATTGATGTTTGAGAGCACAAAGACTCACGTAAATCGGAGGAGGAGACCCACCGGCCGTGGAATATCGCTCATCTACGGCCTTACTATACCTGAGCCCTAGGCTCTGCCATGTACATAGTTATGACAATGTATATATTATGATCAATATAGTAAACCGGAGCCTCAGCTAAAGCGGGGTATCTATTGTTTTTTACATCAGGTATGGTTACATGGAGATTTCTGCTTATAAAGCGGCGTCCAGTTTATCCCTTGATTCGGCTTATCAAGCCATATATATAAATCACTTGGGGGCTTGGTCGTGTTCGAACCTTAGCTACACCTCTTGATAGGCGCAAGGCCACCAGAAAAATCACTTGGGGGCTTGGTCATACTCGAACCATAGCTACACCTCTTGATTGGCTCAGAGCCAAAAAGAAAAATTACTTAGGGGCCAAAGAGAGTGTTCCAGAAGAACAACTCAAACATAGGCACCCACTGAGCACAGCTCAAAATATTGCTTGGGGATTCTTTGCTATCGCAATGAACAAAGAATCTACACTTGTAATAGGCTATCAAGCCACGACTTGGAAGCCTGGTGTATACACCTAAAACCCCGGGTTAACCTGCCTTGTTTAAGTAAGTCACTCCGTCCAGGTAAACCCGGTATGACCCGTCGAACTTCGACAAGTCAATCTCATAAGACCCTGAACTTGTCAAAGTCAAAACGACGATTGGTTAAAGATTGAGGTCCATCTTAAAAGGCTTTGTAAAATGGTTTAACTCAGCGGCCTGGCAGCCCATGAAAAGCCTTGGATTTGGGGCCTGGCAGCCCATGAAAAGCCTCTACTACAAGTTTTCATATGCTTTTATTTGCCAAGTTTTTTCGCCTTTGATGAGATTTATGATGATTTTGGTAAACCGGCGTTAATCAACCCGGCTCAGCTTTCAACTACAAGTTGTCAGTACATGATTAGTCGTATTCCGGTGCTTATTAACCCGGTCTGGTTTTGACTATAAGTCGCCAGTATTATATATGAGTAATCCGGTGTTTTTCACAACCCGGTATGGGTTTGTCATAAATCGGCACAATATGGAAGGAGTTATCAATACTCATGTTTGGGGTATCGCCCTTACTACAAAAGTTGGTCAACCTACGATGTGATTCAATGTCACAAGTATCATTTATTTTCATATTTGATTATTTTTAACAGCCTTGTTTATAAACCCAGGCTATATGCTTGGGCATCATGACCCGTCCGGTGGTAAACCGCCAGGACAAGTTCAACTTTTTGTATGCAGGAACAGCCTAAATAAATCGCTCTGGATTATGAACATCATATATCTTAAGCATGGTGAATTAACAGTATCAAGCAAAGAAAATATGCACGATGGCATAGCAGACCAAGTGTTTAAACTAGCCTATTACAAGGCGTTTCAGTGCCCAAAAGAATAATTGTTTTTTGGCAAGTATTGCAGCACGCAGAAGGTTAAATCGGCCTCCGGATCATGACTCGTCACCGGGGTGCCCTGACGGTTGTGGATCGCCTTGCGCCGGTTCATCCTCTTCCTCTCTACCCAGCGGCTGGAAGTCAATGGGGGCCCAATCGATCCCAGTTAAGGCTCGGAACACAGCTTCATCGCTTATAAGTGTGGACGGTTCAATGTCAGGGGCATAGGTGTGCTTACGGATTGGCGGGATAAGATTTTGAGCCTCAGGGGCTGGTGCAGCAACCCGTTTGTTGTTGACATCATAACTCGCCTGGTAATATGAAATATCAGTTTCTTCAGCCAGTTGGCAAGCCAGTGGACGTACTTCTCGGTTTATTGCTCGGAGGTCCTCATGGCCAAATTCTGATCCGTCTTCTTTTAAGCTTGGATAGCCTTTAGCCACATCCACCGGATCAAGATCAGGCACCCATGCTTTTGCCCGGGTTAGTGCGGTCAGAGCACCAGCCCTGGCAGCAGATCTCTTTAGCTCTTCTACCCAGACAGGCAGCATTGACAACCTTTCTAAGGTCTCCTTGATTAAAGTTGGGGGCGGCTTGTTGTGAGAAGTAGTGCAGATGATCCGTTGCGCGCCGGTATATAACTGCTCTATAAGAGTATAGGCAGCCTTCAGCTTCTTCTGTACGTCAGAGCCCAGATGACTAATGCGAGTTCCTGCGCCATTATAAACATCAGTAAACCGGCAATGTATGGGATGATATGTTGAAAATTTAAAGCCAGGATATTTACCAAACACTGCAGCAGTCATGGCATGTATTTGCCGCTTTACACCAGTTAGCTCATCCACCACCGGTTTGAGAGCTGCTTCTGCGTCCTCGGCTCTTTTTCGCAATGCGGATTTTTCTTTGTCCCAATCCACCCGCTCCTTGTTGAAACTCTACTTCAGCTTTTCCATAGCGGCTAAGGCACTGGTAAGCTCATCTTTGGTTTTGGAGGTTTCTGCCTACTGGGACTTGATGTTTTCTTGCAGATCAGCGGTTTGAGTTTCCTTTTTGCTCAGCTCAGCCTATAAGAGATAAACATATCATGAATTGGCAGTGCATATTTGAAGTACCAAGCACATAGCAAGTCATGCACCTGATACTTGGGGGCTAATGCATATTTGCTCGTAATCAGAAATTTCTGCAAGTCCCAAGTGCAATACAAGTATTACTCTTGGCACTTGGGGGCTAATGTATGCCGGTTCAAAGTGACATTATGAGTATTCTTCTAAAAGTCCCGGTTCATCTTCATCAGTTAAACCGGCCCTTGGGGACTATACCGGCGAAAGTTGTAATATTGCAATTCTAAGGTACCGTTTCATCTTAGAAAGATAACCCGGCACTTGGGGGCTACTGGAGTTAATATTTGGAATTGAACACAAGAGAGAAGCAGTTATGCAGTTACCTCATATCGCTCCTTCATTAGATTCACTAAACCGGCTTCAAAGTCGCGGCTTGTGTACAGGCGGTTTAAAAAACCAGAATGGATGTCTTGGGCGTTGAGGTGAGCATAGGTTGACAAATCTGTGTTCCATTTGCCTTTGCCCATAGCAGAAACCTCGTCCTTGGCACCATGCTTCGATAAAGCAACAGGATTGCCAGGAGCGGTGTGGCTGACGCCGGTAATCATAATATCTCTTCTTTATCATCAGCAGCCTTCACGGGAGTTGACGGTTTATCAGCAGCCTTAGCTGGGCTGGCCGACTTATCATCCGCGCAAGTCGGGCTAGTCGGTTTATCAGTGTGGCCTGTGGTGTAAACTTCTGTTTGTTCAACTATGAAGTTATAATCTTGAGGCGGTGGATCGTCATGTGTAACATCAGTATTTGTTCTTTCCAGATCTGGAGTCTTCTTCGGTTCAATATCCACATTGTCATCAGACGGTCTATTTAACCGGGCCTTCTTACTAGGTCTAGGCTTGGCACTGAGAAGAACAAGCATAAAGATCAGTACAGTATGCAAACATAACACATTAAGGATAAGATTAAAGCATAACCTACCCAGGGACCGTCTTGAGGGTTGGAAGTTGTGTGGCCGTTGATTTGCTAGAGGACGAATTAGGTGTTCCCTGATAATTTGAATCAGACGGATTAAGGGGCTGTCGAAAACAACCCGCCTTGGGGCAAGAAATATCAGGAGTATAAGAGACCTCTGTTCGATGTTTCCGGACTGGAGTGTTCGGTAAACCGGCAGAGGTAACTACTTGGCCACTGTGTCGGGTTGTGCGGCGGGCTTCGTGTTGCTGTTTCTTCAAAAGAAAGTTTGGGTCCAAGTGAGCTAAGGGGTGAGAAAATTTTATTTTCCGGTTTGCTTGACAGAGTTTCTGTGTTGGCAGAGGGTCTGAACCGAAAGAAAGGATAGTTACCTCTGCATCGTCAGCCTGGCTGCCTTCGGCGTCATCCTGATAATAGTCGTTGTCAATAAGGTGTATGAAGAAAGAACCGAGAGAGTCAAGTTCTACCTCTGAGTCCGGATTAGCCAGATCTGCGTCAGCATTTGATTCAGAAGATTCAGTGATCCTCTTCTTGGCAGGTTTCTTGGTGACCTTGGTCTTCGGGCGAAGTGGTTTGGCCAGTTTATCCTGTGGTTTTTTCTTCCAGAATGGGTCATCGCCCTGTGAAAGATGAACAAAATTTTGAGACTATTTGAAAAGGGGTAAGCTAAAACAAGAAAGTTGTGATTCTTACAGTGGGCGGCCTGTTGGAGATGCAGAAAGGGCTTAACCCGGTCTGGCTACAGACAGCTTCCGGTTCATTCAGTATTTTCTTGACAGCCTCAGTAATTTTGGCTTCTGTTAGCTGAATGTCGATGTGTCGTTGAGGGTCTTTCAAATCCCCTGTGTACTCACACATTAAACCGGGGCGCCGGCTTAAGGGCAGAATGCTCCAAGTTATCGAACAGCGAACAAAGTTGACACCTGTCAAACCGTTTGCCATAAAGGCTCTGAGCTTTGACAGTTGTGGTGCATAGTTGGACCGTTCCTTTGCAGTCAGCCTTTGAGGGAAGGGATGAGTGTTGCTAAGCCGATGGGGACAGTAACCCGGCAGAGGATTTTCATCAGTTGGAGATGTGTCTTTGCAGTAGAACCAAGTCTGATTCCAGTCCTTGGGGTGACTATGAAGCTTGGCATGAGGGAAGCTGACATCCTTCCTCTTTTGAATTGCCATTCCACCAAGCTCGGTGTTGGGTCCGTCTGTGAACTCTGTGCGACGGTTTAAGTAAAAGAAATCCCTGAACAGTTCAATTGTGGGTTCCTCTTGAAGATAGGCCTCACAAAATACTTGGAAATTGCAAATATTGGACACAGAGTTTGGTCCAATATCTTGAGGGTGGAGTTGGAAACTGGCCAGCACATCCCGGAAATTTTTTGAACCGGGAGGGCTAAAGCCTCGACCCAGATGGTCAGTGAATACAACTACTTCTCCGTCCTTGGGTTCAGGAGGATTTTCCGGACCAGGGACCCTCCAGTGGATGACTTCTTTCTTGGCTAAAGCTCCAGTTGTGACACATATGTTTAATTGCTCTTCAGTAACCCGGGAAGGAACCTAGTTGCACTCGTAAACTTGTTTGGCCATTTCAATGGGAAGCTGAAACATATTTATTGCCGGTTTAATATTTATGACGGGCGAGCATAAAGCAATGCAAGATAAGCAGAAGCAGAGGTATATACATATTGTAAAACCGGAGTTCGGTATTACTAAACCGGAGTCTGACAGTGGAGAAGGTGCAAAGATCAATGAATCGGCGGTTTAAGAGGGGACTAATGATGTCTACCGGATTATTGTTCTTTGACAAAGCTAAACCGCCTATATTGGTATGAAAGATACAGATCTAAAATACCTAAGTGAGGGAAAAACAAGTTTCACAAAGTGATATGATAATTTCAGATCTGCAGCGCGACAGAAAACTAGAATATACTCAGACCTAAAGTTCAGGTACTTAAACAGTTCATCAGGTTCAGATGAGTTTTTCTGTATGAAAGGGATGCTCTAATGGGGAAAAAGGGAGCTTTAACTACAAAGGCACCAGAAAATATCAGATCTAACTTGCCATTTGTGCTACTGAGAAGAACAGGGAAGAACAGCTCTAGAACTTCAAAGAACTCCGATGAGTACAAACCCTAATGATAAGATCTAGGGTGGAAGGAGAGAAGGCTTACCAGTATAAAAGGAACAGCGGAGAGGCGTCGCGGTTTTCTGGTCCGATCAGGTCGATGCAGCGGCCTGCGTTGATGCGGCGGTCGGAGGTCGCGGCGGCGGAGCTCGAGCGCTGGTGCGGCTGTGCGAAGGAGGAAGACGAAGGAGGAAACGAGGGGGGAAATGATAAGGACCCCTGTCCCTATTTATAAGGGGGTGGATACAAGGCATGCGCGGGAATCGAGGAGGCCAAAATCATCATATGGCTATATGGACTCCTCGATTCTCGGGACGGTTATTAAGATAAAGATCAGTTAAGATGTTCTGGGCCACGTGCGAGGTTAATGTGAAGTGACGTCATGGCAGTTTAAGAATATTCTGTAAGCTGACGTCATGGCGGGTTACAGCAAGGTTTATCAGACAAGTGATGCAAGATCGTGACAAGTCAGGTATTGAAGATTGATGTGAACAAGTTCAAATCAATCTGGGGCCTAATGTTGGGGATATTATTACTGGGCGTAAACCGGCCAGGAGAGGCCGGGTTATCCCCATAATGAGTTATTATACTTAAAGCCCACTTGGATAAACATGGAGGCGCTTTATGAAGGCCCGGGGCCCAACGGCGGATTGAGGCCTGTAGACATAAACCGACATTGATATGTGAACTTGTGTTATAAGATAGAAAGAGTAGAGACCGAGCCAGACATGTTCATGAGCCGGCCTCGGGATCCTGTAAACCGACGGGCGTCAATCCATGCATATAAGGGGACGACCCGGCGGCGGTTTGAGGGGGACAGACAACAACTCGAGAGCCAGGCATAGCGGATTCGCTCCCTGGTCATCGAAACCCTAGCAATTCCACAACAACTGGATTAGGCCTTTACCTTCACCGCAAGGGGCCGAACCAGTATAAACTCTCTGCGTCCCTTGTCCGCTTTAACCCCTTTAAGCTAACCCGTCGCGATGGCTCCACGACTAAGTCCTTTCTCTAGGACATCTGCAGTGACAAAACCATGACAGAAACAGCAGACCCCCCCTTATAGCTTCCCAAATGTCGTATGCAGCCCTCTATTTGTGGATTGCAGGTCTGACACATGCCAGTCGTAGTTCGCCTTATGAAGGGTCACAGCTCGCCATCGCCAGTCGATCTGGATGCAGCTCCACCAGCGGTTGCAGCTCGCTGGCCACCGGTTGTAGCACCGCCTGTGCCGGTTGCAGCTCCCGGCCTTGCCGGTTGTAGCAATTCCCTTTGCCTGTTGTAGCAAAATCTGATGATGGTTGCAACAAAAAAGTCACCGCCGCTGTCGTGGGTCGCATTGTCAACGTGAATGGTTGTAGCAATTCTCATCACTGGTCATAGCAAAAGTCGGCGAAGGTTGAAGCAAAATAAGTGTTGCCGCCATCGCAGGTCGCATCATCAACGTGAATAGTGTAGCAATTTGTAACATCCCCAAATACTAATCACTTTGTTAACCTAGCGAATGTGCCATGACAGCATATTCTTCATAATTAAAATGCAATTAAATAAATAATCCAACCTCAAATTCAATTCCTAAACACAAGTCAAGTTATTAATTCTTCAAATTGCAAAACTAAAGTGTTCATAATATTGCAAATAATCAATAAGCAATTATAAAAATAAAACCAACCTATTTTGAATTACTAAAAAGCCCCTAACCTAATTAAAACAGTGCCGAAATAGCACCATTTAATCCATTACTATTTAAGTAAAATTCAAATGAATTCAATTAATTCCCAAACTCTTTGTGGCAGTACAGAATAATGTAGAGTAATTATGGAGACTACTTGCACATTTTACAAAACTCATTTGCTGACAAAAGAAAATGCAAACAGAAAAGAATAAAGGAAAACAGAAATCTAAAAAGGGAAAAAGGAGAAGAGCTACTGTGCACTGGGGCTAAGTCCACAGTGCACCCCAGCCCACTCCCCGCCGTCTCCCTCCTCTCTCCTCCCCGTGTCAGCGCGCGCGCCCGCGCCCGACGCCGTGCGCCGTCGCCACCACACCCGCTCGCCGCTCCACACCGCTACAGCGCCAGTGAGAGGATAAGAACGCCGCGCTGGCCCCCTGGGACGCACGGCCGTCCTCATCCCCTCCCTCCATCGCCTCTCTCTCTCGCTCCCACCTACACCCGAACGCAGCTGCCACCGTTCGCCGTCGATTCCGTGGCCACCGACCACCTCATGCCTCGCCGCCATGTCGTAGCTCTACGCCGTTGTTCGCTATGCTGTCCGGTGCCAGCCATTGGAGCTGGGAGCCATTGCTTCGAGCCCGGCGACATCTTCTTCTTCCTCGGGCGCCGGCGTCTTCGCCATCGATTCTGGCCGCCCCGAGCCTCCCTCGAGCCCATTTTGCACATCTGCAAGAGCACTATGAGCTCCTCTCCCTCTTCCCTCACTCCCCTGCTCTTCTCCGTGCTCGTAGCCGCCGTCCCTGTCATGGCCGTACCCGTCGCCGTAGCTATGCTAGCAGACGTGGCCACCGCAGCCCGACCTTGCGTCCAAGCTCGTAGTCGAGCTCCTGGAGCTCATAGGACCCCAACGCGCCCAGCCTCGCTGCTTGTCGTGCCCTGCATCATTGGATCCACCATCGCCCGAACTCCGGTGCCGCCTGCAAGCTCACCGCCATCGTTTCCAGCCACCCCAGCCCGCGCCATCGGTGCCATTCGACGTGGCATCGAACGCCCGTTCGAACGCGACCGGCCGCGCTTGAAACGGTCGCTTGTAGCCGAATTCCGCCGCTAGCCCGTGCCCTCCGCCGTGTTTGGAGGTTGCCGGCATTTAAACGCCGGCGTCGCTGACCTAGCCGCCACGTGGTCACCCCAGGGTCACTGACCACTGGGTCCCGCGGGCCCAATTGACCACGTTGACTTGGTCAACGTGCTGACTGGGCTAGCATAGTCACTGACCACTGGGCCCCACGTGCTAATTAATGTTTTCACTAATTAAACTTATTCTGTTAATTTAATTAGTCACTGGCAGATGGGGCCCACCTGCTAATTAATCTTTTTAGTTAATTTTAATCACTGTTTAGCCCATTGTGTATGACAGTGGGTCAAAGCGGTCAGGTTTGACTTGGACCGGCTAGGTTGACTGCTGATGTCATCCTGACGTACTGCTGACACAGTAAAGTTATTTTTGAATTTGAATTAATTCTAGTAAAATTCAGAAAAATGATTAAAACTTTGGAAAATCATAGAAAATAATCCGTAATTCGGATGAAAAAGTTCTCTACATGAAAGTTGATCAGAAAAGCGAGACGAATCTGGATATGCCCTCCTTGTACCTGTCAGGTGCCTCCAGCACTCCAAACATGGAACCTTTCATTCCGGTTCATCTGTCTGACAGATGCCTAAAACCGGGAAAATATTCCTAGGTATTTTCGCTCTGTCTGTAACATGTAGCACTGCGATAGATCACTACCAGCACTGCATATTGCCATGTCATGCATCCGTGTTACATTTATCTGCTTTTATTTATTGTTTCTTCCCCCTCTTCTCTCCGGTAGACCCCGAGACCGACGCTGCCTTTGTGATCGACTACGTCCCCGACGACCCTTCTTCCTTCTCAGCAAAGCTTCTAGGCAAGCAAAACCCCCTTGATCATTCCTATATCGCCCATTCTTCCTCTCCCATGCTTGCATTAGATTTTACTATTGTAATTGATTGATCATATTTTAATGCATAGCCTGATTTTGTAACCTGCTGTTGATACTTTACCTGTTGTCCTATATACTTAGTATAGGCTGGCTAGTAATCCATCAGTGGTCCCGCACCCTTGTCCGTGTTGCCCTGCTTTGCTACCGGATGACTCGATCAATGTGATCGAGGTGCCGAGACCGACACAGCACCACACTTTTCCCCTTAGTTGTACGACTCTGCAGAGCTACTATCAAGTGCCGAGGGTGATACCTCCTACCTCACTCCTGATGATACCTCTGTAGCATAGCTAGTCAGTTGTGGGTTACCGAGGGTGATTCCTCTTTCTCCACCTCCGATGATGCCTCTGTCATGCAACCCCTCAAGTGTGAACCCATCGAGGGTGATTCCTCCAAGTTCACCTTGACGGTTACATCGAGTAGGAATCCAACGAGGGTGATTCCTCGGATTCCCTCTTGATGTTATGGACACACGGATACTTTGACCTCACCTCAGACCTTTGTTAAAGATGGGTCGGCTCCAAGAGCACCCGTGAGATAATATTGAAGTTGGGTCGCCCCCAAGGGTACCCGCGAGAGAGTCCTCTGGTGGCTGGCTGTTAGCGGTGCCACCCAGGATGTGGTGGTAGCTCGGGACTTGTCCCGATAGCCAACATGGAACTTACACTATAGTCGGAGCGACAGGGCAGGCGGAGACTACCTAGGAGAGAGGTGGGCCTGGTCCCTGGTCAGGGTCCGTGAGTTACCTAGTCGGAACGGCCGAAGCACTGGTCGTCTCCGCGAGCTCCTAATAATGCACTAACGGATTTGAATATTTGATCTGAGTTGGCCACTGGCCTATACGCACTACCACCATGTGGGATAATTGTTTATGGGGCCCTCTGAGTCCTATGGATCAGCCGAAAGCTCTGTCAGACGTCCAGTTCAGCATTGTGAGCCGGTCGGGTCAGGTGCCATCCAGGACAGAGGTGGTGCTTGTACTTCGATCCGCGGCACAACAATCCGGAGTGCAAAGGGCGATGGGCCCAAGACCCCTGATCGCTTAGGATGTAGACCGGCGGGGACCTCTCTACTGAACCTAGGTAGGACCGCGTCATGTCGTTTATCCGAGGCCAGGCATTACCCGAAAAAGTGTGTCCGGCCAGTGGTAATCGAGAGTGCTGGGTAACAGTAATGCACCCATGCAGGGAAGTTATCTATTCGAATAGCTGTGCCCATGGTAACAGGACACTCGAAGTTGTATCCCGATCTATTACAACTAGAACTGGTTAACTTAATAAAATGTTGGCTCCGGGATCGCTTTCTCGCAGGGAGTGGAGGAAGGATCTCTGGGCCTTGCTATTATATAACTATTTCTTTATAATATGCTAATCTGCACTTTACTAATGCTGCAAGACGCTGAAGATGCTAGTCTTCGATATTCTAGGCCTTTTCCCTCTATTCTGGCATTTCTGCAGTTTAGTCCATAGATACAGCCTTTTCCCTTTGATACCGATGTATACTTAGCTTAGATCTGATGTAAGTCTTGCGAGTACTTCGGATAAGTACTCACGGTTGCTTTGCTACCTCTTTTCCCACATACCCGATTGCTGCGATCAAATGACGGAGCCCTGAAGCCAGCTGATTCCGTCGGCGACTACTACTACTACACCGGCGGAGCTTATTACTACATGGAGAACATCGACCAGGAGTAGTTAGGAGGCTCCCAGGCAGGAGGCCTTGCCTCTTTCGATCAGAGCCGTTGTTTGCTTTCGCCTTCTTAAGGCACTCCCTTGTCTAATTATGTCTGTAATCAGATACTAATGCTTCCGCTGACGCTTGTGTAACTTGAGCTGATGTATTCAAGCCCTCGAGGCCCTTGACTTGTAATGTAAAGCTTGTATTATTTTATTTTGTGTCTAAAGTTGTGTTGTGATATCATCCCATGAGTCCGTGGGCTTGATTGCGCGTATTTGTGTGTATGATTAGTGCACGGTCGGGTCAGGGGTGCCACACAATTCCCATCGCTGGTCATGACAAAAGTTGAAGCAAAATCATCATCGTCCTTCGCTACTCTCTCTTCTACTCGGTTCAAACCTCTCCTGCCCTCACGAGCACCGCGTCGTCTGCGCGCTCTCTACCGTTGGCCCACCCACTACTTCTCTCCATCCCCTCTCGGTCCTAGTTCCACCATTATCCACTACATCTGTTTTGTCCTGGATCACCAATGATCACCACTAGCACGGCATGTTTTTGCTCATCACCACCGACTATGACGCCCTTGACCACACGGGCACCAGTGATAGAATGCCGCCATGCTAAATTGCTAATGTCTATGTGGTGTTGTGGTTCATGCCACTATCATTGGTAGCCTCCTTGACGGCGTGATGACCAACAACACCACCGTCCTCACCGTCTAGCTGCGGCTCAAGCTATATCCTCGCCAACCATGCTTCCCCGTCGATCCACCTAAACTGGCAGTACCGCACCTTGATGTAGGAAGTCCTATCAACCATGGAGTACACCCGCCATATAAAGAATCTTGTTACCACCATAGGCTATGTCAACATGGTATTGATTACTATTTGACCATGCAGCTCCTCCACGGCCTAACCAAGCCGTTCGATGTGATTGATGTGCCTCTGCCAAGTTTTGAAATAGCCATCTCCCATCTTTCCGTCGTTGAACAAAAGATGCAGCAACGAGCCCTTGCCGAGGTCTCCATGGTGGCTCCTGTGGTGACCACAACAGTTCCTTCATCGTTGTTAGTGGTGCCGAACATGGCAACCAAGGCTGCGGCGATAGGTTTCTACTATTGCTGAAAAAGGCTTTACGCCACGCTTTATATATAAAGTAACCACCAAAGGCACAACAAAGTCACCAACAGAGTACCAATCGACAAAAAAAAGACAAAAAAAACGAAATGACACGAACAAGAAGTGCAACGGTTATTGCTGAGGGCAAAGCCCAACAAACCCTAGAAAGAAAAACAAACAGAGGCAGACATGGCCAAGCCCCGAGGATGGGGTGTCTAGTCTGGTTCCAGTGGTGGAGGCGGAAGAGGGGGTGCCAAGCAAAGCGCTAACGAGCGAAGACCTACAGTCAGAGTGTCAATGTTGGCGCGCTCCGGTCCATGGTTAAGTGGCTTCCACAGCTGCAGAAGACCACAAAGTTTGTAAATAGTATCAGAAGACCGCCCAAGCGGGCGTGTTCAATCACAAGCTTGTTGCGAATTTTCCACAACGTCCACACGAGGGTCCCAATTCCAAGCCACCTAATGCGTGGGGACTGATGGGGCATGCTTGTAACTCGTCATACAGATCCGGGAAGTTCGTGTGGCACCACTCATTACCCACTACTTTCCAGAAAAAACTCCAAAGGAATTGGGCCGTCACGCACGAGAAGAAGATATGGTTGGAGCCTTCGTCAACGTCGTACAAAGGTTTCTACTATTTGCTAATCCTCTCCTTAAATTTTATTGTGGAGCCTCCTAAATTCATTGATGAGCCTCCATGTAATCAAGGAAATTCCATACGTAAGAAAATCACCCGTTCATTATGCCTAAAAAAATTCACCTGTTCATTATTTGTTGGGTGCACGAACCTGATCTTGTGGCAGGCACAAACGCTAGCCAATTATAAGAATACTATAAAGCGAAGAACCCATGCAGTTGCTTCCTAGTCGTCGTCCTAGTCATGGAGAATTTTGTAACCGGAGAGGGGCTCAAGAAAGAAAGATGTGTGCATGATCCGTGCAAGTAGGAGAGCAAAATACATAGAAGACTGGTATGCACAGTATCTAGCTAACGGCATCTCCAGAGCAGACCCTCAAACCTTCACTATATGTCTAGGCTATAGTGTCCGGACCACTTTACCATCCAACAAAAACCTGTATATGTCCGCTTAGCAGTCCGGACGTACGGATTCCAGTGTCCAAGAGAGAAACGTGGAGCTTTTGGAGTCCGGACATGCACTTGATCAATCACATGTATGATCTCTCTCTTCTCTCTCTCCTCCCAACCGCACATGCATGGTTACCCTCTTCTCTTTCTCCTCCCAACGACACTAAACCAAAAATATCCTACCACATGCATGATCCCCATCTACTTTTTCTCCTCCCAACCGGATACTTTGTGATTAGCATTGGATGGCTCCCTCTCGCATAATGTCCGCGGACCACGCTCGGATATAAAAACAGACATATACCAGAGACATTTACTGGTCAGCGTCCTAAGCTCTATTTTTCTAGGGATATCTAGATAATCTCTACCAATGTGAGTATAGTGTAGGTGTGTTTTGTGACGAGGTTTTCCAGTGTGATATGATCACTAATCAACGGCCTCTTCTGACATATCGAAGCCGAAAGCGACCCTTACTTCTAAACTACTAGTGGTAGTACAAGGTTAGTTAACAACTGCCACTAGCTGGAATAGCATAATCAGCAAAAGTGCTCCTGCCCAGGTTGTGCCTCGAGACGACGGCGCTTCATCCCGAAAGTCTTCTTCTATTTTTTTTGTAGGGCAAATGGCATCATATAGGGGAAGATGGGCCCTAGAGGCATGCTGGAGGACCCATGAGCTCGGTAGGCGCGCCCTAGGGGGTGCGCCCCCTGAGCTCGTGGCTCTCTGGTGGCCCCCCTTCTGGTATTTCTTCCGCCAATATTTTTCATATATTTCAAAATTATTCTCCGTAAATTTTCAGGTCATTTGGAGTTGTGGACAATATCTATCTCTACTGTAGTCTTTTCAGGTCCAGAATTCCAGCTGCCGGCAATCTCCCTCTTTATGTGAAACTTGCAAAATAAGAGAGAAAAGGCATTAGGATTGTATCATAAAGTGAAATAATGACGCAAAACAAAATAAATAACAGTAGAAAAACATGATGCAAAATGAACGTATCAACTACTTAGAAAATTTCCACCAGTAATAGTATCAAGCACAAATCTATACCAAGTAGTGACACCCAAATAAAAATTGCAAAGAAGAACAGTGGTGGAGTTGATCTATTTTGAGCATCGCAAATCCTATACCAAGCATCTTTTAAACTTTCTTCTCCCCTTTGTTTAAAATTAAGCACTTCGTTTTGAGGGGTACAAGTAACAAGTGAAGAACTAGCCATAGCAACGAGTAAATAAAGCACGCAAGATATTTTTGGTATTTTTGATTTGTTTGATTGAGACTACTAAAGCAAATAAAAAGTAGAACAAGTAAATGATAATGTGTGTGATGGGACCTTGAGTTGTTTGATGAAGTCCTCTCCGGCAACGGCGCCAAAAATTCTTTCTGCTACATGTGAGCTGCGTTGGGATTTTCCCCGAAGAGGAAGGGTGAAGCAATATAGTAGCGGATAGTATTTCCCTCAGCAGAGAACCAAGGTTATCAAACCAATAGGAGCTTCATGCAAACGACCTTTAGCAGTACCTACACACACAAGAGAAAATACTTGCACCTAATGCGGGCAAGAGGGTTGTCAATCCCCTTGTACTCGCTAATTGCAAGGATCAAGTCTGATAGTAGGAGATATATAAATTGCAAATACAATAAAAAGGAATAAATTACAGCAAGTAAATTAGGGTTTTAGAAAATATGGTGAATGGACCCCGGGGCCATAGTTTTCACTAGAGGCATCTCTCTCAAGAACATAGCATACAGTGGGTAAACAAATTACTGTTGGGTAATTGATAGAAAAGTGCATAGTTATGACATTATTCATGGTATGATCAGTACATAGGCATTACATCCGTGACAAGTAGACCGAAATGATTCTGCATCTACTACTATTAGTCCACCCCTCGACCGCTATCCAGCATGCATCTTAAGGTATTAAGTTCATAACAAATAGAGTAATTCTTGAAGCATGATGACATAATGTGGACAGAATAAAACCAAGCAATATGATTAAACCCTGTCATTTTGCCCTTAGTAGCAACAATACAAATATGTGCCTCCCTACCCATTCTGCCACGAGGTGAGGACACCGCAAGATTGAACCTACCACAAAGCACCTCTCCCACTGAAGATAAATCAATCTAGTTGGCCAAACCAAACAGATAGATCAGAGAGAAATACAAAGCTATAACAATCATACGTAATAAAGTTCATAAAAGACTCAATTACTTTCAATGAATAATCTAATCATAAACTCACAATTCATCGGATCCCAACAAACACACCACAAAAGAAGATTACATTGAATAGAACTCCAAGGAGAACATTGTATTGAAGATCAAAGAGAGAAAGAGAAAGGCATCTAGCTAATCACTATGGACCCGTATGTCCTATGGGAACTACTCACACATCATCGGAGAGGCAGCATGGTTGATGTAGAAGCCCTCCATGATCGGTTCCCCCTCCAGAAGAGTACTGACGGTGGCCTCCAGATGGGATCACGGAAGAACAGAGGCTTGCGGCAGCGAAATAATTGTTTCGGGTCTCGCTCTGGGTTTTTTGGAATATTTGGGAATTTATAACGCTGGAATTAGGTCAGACGGAGCCACGAGAGGCCCATAAGACATCAGGGCATGCCTACCCCCCTAGGCTAGTAAAAATCGTCAAAAAATTTCGTAGCGTTTGGACTCCGTTTTGCAGGGATTTTCTGAAAAACCAAAAACAAGTAGAAAACAGGAACTGATACTTGGCACTAGGTTAATAGGTTAGTTCCCAAAAATGATGTATAAAGCATATAATATTGGTAATATAATAGCATGAAATGATAAAAAATTATAGATACATTGGAGACGTATCAACGCCTAGGCCGAAGCCAACACTACTGCAGGCGACCGCTAACGCGACACATGAATCAGAGACCCCCCGACCAAACTGTGTGCGATCCATGAATCACAAATGGTATAATAATAAAACCATCACCAATAAGATGAACTGTGTGCGATGGCAGAGACATCAAGCATGATTCAGATTTGAGACGTGTGTGCGATACATGGCATACAGTTGATCCACACAAACTGTTTGTGATGAGCCAAAACAACAGAAACAGTTAGCCAGATCGAGGTGTGTGTGCAATATATGGCATACAGTTCACTCGGATGAACTATTTGCGATTACCCAACACAATAGAAATGGTCAGCCAGATAAAGGTGTGTGCGATATACGACATACAGGTCACTGAGATGAGCCAAAACAACAGAAATGGTTCAACTTAACAAGGTGTGTGTGATATGCGGTAAACAGGTCAGTAATCAGAAATATGTGGGAAGACCGATAACAACACAGACGATTCCTATAATAAGCCATGTGAGTTGTGGCAAACTCTTGCTGGTATACAATTGTCAGCAATTGATGAAATCATCACCGACGGGTTCCCTAGTTTAGTCCGTCTGCGATGTTGTTTGCTCTATCTATAGAAGAAGAACATATATAACCAAATTAAACATCCAATTACATAGGTCACTATACAAAACATTCTCACACACCTCAATAAACAATTACATGCATTCTAAACTAGGAGAACCAATCATCTAATCATCTACTTCTTGTGACGCCGCCGCCACTGCTCTGTGGCTCGATCCCTTGCCTGGGGAAGGACGAAGGCACTTCCTCATGTCAATGATCTGCCTGTACATCTTGTAGCTTGTGTACGCGTTCTTGGCCACGTATTTGATGTGTTCTTCATCCAGTCTCCGCACCCAGGCCTCATGTCAGGCATCCTTGTTCTTGTTGCACTCATCCTTCATGTCTCTATAGTAGGGGTCGATGATGGCCACGGCGAGGTCAACCAAGGAGTCCTTCCGCTTCTTTCTGCCCCAGACCCTGTACTGGCCTTGGATGTCGACAAGCTTCTGGCAGACCAAGCCTGTAGTCTCGAGCACCTTTAGATCGTTGAAGGTGTCCACCATAGCAAACCTGTAGTCGGGGCTGTTGATAAACCTGGCGAAATGCTCGCAAGGCCTTGTGGCCAGGGAGTAGTGGTAGATGAGGACGTGATGGCGCACGCACAACTGGGCGACGGCAACCTTCCGATCATACCCAACATGACCCCCGGTGAACTTGAGGTCGAAGCCGACCACTTGGTACTTGTCCTCCTCAAGCAACTGCTCCATAGTGTGGATGGAGGTCTCCACTGAGACCCGCTCGTTGGTATACACCACCGAGAGGTCCTTCCCCCTCACGTGGGTGTCCACTATGTGAGGCGTGGTGAACTGCCTCCCGTCATCGTCGTCAGCAGCTAGGAGCGCCATTGGAGCTGCTGGATATCCTCTCTGTATGTGTCGTCGTGGGTGTGCTTATTGTGTCGTGGGGCGCGAGAGATGAAGGTAAATGGCAGCGGGAATAAATGAGGGCCGATTGGCCAGTATTCTCGGCACGTCCGCTGGGCAATTTTTGCCGCACGTAACTGCGTCGTGGCGCCGCATCCGGCGCAATCGCATGCATATGGCACCCCGAACGTACGTGATCGTGCGCCGGCCCAAAACGCTGGCAGCGCGCATGGAGGGACGCGGCCAGAGCATGTGGCGGGATGCGAATAAAGCGCGTGCGGTGGGACGCGAGTAGAGCGCGCCGTGGCCACCTCAACCATGAGCAACCACACACATAGAGCAGTTGAACATGCAGGGAATGGCCATCTATAAGTCGGCCGGTAGTTGTGAGCCGGCGGCGTGATGTGAAACTACGTCGCGTTCCACATCACATAGTGGGCGAACAATCATTCGCGATGCTACGTAGAGAGCGGCCGTGTGCTCAGTAATTAAATCGCAAACATTTTTTATTTAACCGTATGTGTATGTATCATTTCGTCCTCCTCTCGCACGTCTTGTCACCGTGCTTGCCCAGAGGGCTTCGAGCGCAAGCTTGAGCACCACATAGGCGTTCTTCTGGCCAAACATTAGCTCGAAGAGGCACCAATGAATCGTCAGTGAGCCTGTTCCCACGCAACCGTGCAAGTTCCGTGCAAGCTTCCTGGCCAACTCGGTGAAATCCCCCAAAACCCCAGTGCTTACCAGCCTAATTTAAACAGTCACGGCCGGCGAGTCAGCATCGCATTGCCCCCCTTCCCGTAGCTTATCTCGTTTGCTTCTCCCAACATCACCAATGGCACTGGTCCGTCATCATCGCTCAGCCACTCCGCCGTCATCTGAGGACAGCTACAGCTGGGAGGCTACACCACGGTGGCGGCGCAGTCCCCGGAGGCGTGTACTACCCGTGGAGTCCCTGTTGGGTGTGCGCACAACACCCGGCACACACTCCGCCGCCACTGCCCGACGACAGCTGTTGCCGGCCGCTGTTGCCGCCACCCCACTATTGGCCACCGTGGCCACCACACCACCGTCGGCCACCAGGGCCATTTCCCAATCCGCCACCGCGGCCCGAAGGTGGGTGGTGGCCGCCAACCCACCGTCGGCCGCCGTGGCCATCACCCGCTCCGCCACCATGGCCCCAAGGCGGGAGGTGGCGGCCACCCCATCATCGACCGACAAGGTCATCACCCGGTCCACCACCGCGGCCCGAAGGCGGGATGTGGAGGCCCGCATGAGCATCAGCGACCTTGCCGCGTGCTACATCGAGTTCCTGCAGGAGGAGGAGGAGCGCCTGGTCGAGCACGCAAAGCGTCTTACCGCCACCGTGGCCACAACAGAAGCCACTACAGTGGCGCGGAATGCGGAGATATACAAGGAGTCCCGCCGCTTCGAGAGGGATCGTCTTGAGTGGCAGAGGGCGTTCGAGCTAGGCGTCGCTAAAGGTGCAGCAGCGGCAGGTACCAAATTCCACTTCTCTAGCTCGTTGGTAGGCTCCTCCTCCTCTGCCTCTTACTGAGCATGCTCGACAGAGAGGCTCCTGGAAGTAGTACAAAGCCCCTCTGTAGTAGTAGTATTTAGGGGCTATTTTGTTCAGTTCATCTGACTATAGATATGGTTGAACTGTACTACGTACTTAAGCTAGTATATATAGTTGAACTAGCTATTTCAGTATCTGGTTGGCAACAATTGGGTAATAGTTTTTTCGGTTCAGCTGTCGAGTTGAACTATTTGTATAAAGAACAACTGCTTAATCTATGAATGAAATCTATGCTTACGGAATTTCATTTGCAAAAATTATACAATACTAGTGGTTTTTAGTTGCAAAATTTGACAAATGGCAGTGTTTTTTTTCTGAGGATAACAAATGGCAGTGTTACAAGGTTGACAAATGGCAATGTTACTAGATTGACAAATGCCAATTTTTCCAATTTGACAAATGGCAAATATGCCCAATATGACAGATGCAAATCTTACCACATTATTTGTACGTCGTTGCACACGGGTCAGCATGCAAAATCGTTTGCGATGAAGAGATGCACAAAACCTGCACGCCACATTTTCCCTTGGCTTAGCTGTGATGGAACCCAGCTCTCGCTTTGCAAACGGGTGTTCATTCTGAAATGTTTGCGATGAAGAGATGCACAAAACCTGTGCGCCACAATTTCCCTTGGCTTAGCTGTGAAGGAACCCAGCTCTCGCTTTGCATACGGGTGTTCAGTCTGAAACGTTTGCGATGAGTGTTTTATTCTGAGAAAAACATTGATTTTTTTACTTTGATAAGTCTGTACATTCATAGAAAAAAATGCTAAGTTGATCAAAACCATAGATTTCATTCAGTGACACTATGATTTTACATTCATATGATCGAGATACAATATTAAACAAAAAACTAATTGCGGCGGCGGCGGCGGCGTGCCGTGCCGGCATTGTCGTCCTCTGGAACGCCGTTGTTCAAGTCTTCTAGCCATCCCAGAATGTTCTGGACTTGCAAATCCAAGAGCCGTTCATCGCGTGATCGACGAGCGGGGGGCGGGGGGATGGCGACTCGTGGCGCTATGAGGTAGCGGTCAACAGTGGCGTCCCATGACGCTGAGGAGGGGGGGCGGCGGGTGCAGGCGCGCGCCCGGGCATGTGCGTGACGGGTGCAGGCAAGCACACGGGGATCGGCGCCGCGGTGGGTGCTGGGGTGCGCACGAGCACAAGTGGGGGCGCTGGCACGTACACGAGCTCGCGCGGGTCCGTGGGGACCTCGCTGACGCCCGCGGCTTCCAGTGCTGCGATGGTGCTCGGTGACCAGCCCGTCAAAGCCACGGGGATGGTCACTGGCATGGGTGCGAGGATGGGAGCTGGGACGGGCGCGGGGGCAGCAGCCGCCGCGGCCAGCTCGTTCAGGGCCATGTCCCTGAGGTCCAATTCCTCCTTATTTTCTATCTCCTCTGGCTCAGAGTCGACTTCACCAAACCGGAAGACTAGTGTCAGATGATCCTTATGCGCCATGGTGTAGGTGGAGCTCTAGAAGATTGGATTCGGGCGAGAGGGGAATGGGAGGCGAAGAGAGACCAGTAAGGCTGCCTATTAAACAGCGGCTTAGGCACCATTAATGGAGAGGTTGAGAGTGAGGCAGGCGGCGATGGAGGTCAAAGGGCTCGCTTCCCGGTGAGCCTACGCAGCGTACTGCTCGCATGCCTCCCGGTGAGCCTGCGTAGCAGAGGACTGGTCGCACACCTCCCGGTCAGCCTGCGCAGCGCAGGACTAGTTGCACACCTCCCAGCCAGCCTACGCGCGGACTTCGCTCGCATGCCTCCTGTCTACTCAAACAGCTGTCCGCACGGCACCTCCTTGCCAACAAAAAAGTGGGACGCGTGGTGGCACGTAAATGGTCAGTAGAACACCCACGATTTAAATAATACTGTACAACCATTTGTGATGATAACGTGACAGCTATTTGTTCCAAAATGGCTATGTTGGCTCTGGCTGTTAGTGTGTGCACCCTGTGTCATATTGGACAATTTTTTTACCACATCATGTTGGTGCCATTACATGACACCATGCCAAGTCTCATGAATTTCAGATAGTTTTGCTTTTACAGGAATTTAAAAACCAAGTTTCTCAATGTTTGCGGTCGAGCCACAAAGCCTGGGTGTTTGAAATTCATTCCCATTTCTTGCATGGGACCTAAACATGCACCCAAGGACACATATATGATTTTTCAAACCATTTTGGTGCACCAGAGTATGTGCATGTAGTTCAAATTTGAATTATGCACATAAAATGCCTAGAAAACTCAGTTAATGTATAAAATGTCCAAACGAACCCCGAATAATTCAAAATTTAACATGACACTCCAATTGGTCTATGTTGCCTCTAGAAAAAAAATCAAGGCAAGAGGAGGCAATGAATGTTGTTTCGTCCACAAAGGTGACACATTCCCTACCGGAACCACGAGGCTTCTTGTGAGAAGCTCTGGTTTGTGAGAAGCTTATACCAAAACCTTCCCCAAATGGGACAAAATTTTTACCACAGCATGTTGGTGCCATTTCATGATAGCATGCCACGTTTCATGAATTTCAGACGAGTTTTGGATTTACTATAATTTCGAAACCAAGTATCTCAATGTTTGCGGCCGAGCCATGATTCCGAGGTATTTGAAATTAATTCTCATTTCTTGCATGGGACCTAAGCATGCACCCAAGGACACACATATGATTTTTTAACCGATTTTGGTGCACCAGAGCATGTAACTATAATTCAAATTTGAATTATGCACATAAAATGCCTAGGAAACTCAGTTAATGTATAAAAATGTCCAAACAAACCCCGAATAATTCCAAATTTTAACACGACACTCCTATTGGTCTATGTTTCATCTAGAAAAAAAATCAAGGTGGAACGAGTCAATGATTGTCGTTTCATCCACAAAGGTGACACACGTTCCTTACCGGAACCATGAGGCTTCTTGTGAGAAGCCATGGTTTTTGAGAAGCTTATACCAAAACCTACCTCAAATGGGACAAAAATTTTACCATAGCATGTGGGTGCCATTCCATGATAGCATGCCATGTTTCATGAATTTCAGACAAGTTTTGGATTTACTAGAATTTTGAAACCAAGTATCTCAACGTTTGTGGTGGAGCCACGATGCCGAGGTGTTTGAAATTCATCCCCATTTCTTGCATGGGACCTAAGCATGCACCCAAGAACACATATATGATTTTTCAACCCATTTTGGTGCACCGGAGCATGTGCCTGTAGTTCAAATTTGAATTATAAACCTAAAATGCCTAGAAAACTCAGTTAATGTATAAAAATGTCCAAACGAACCCCAAATAATTCCAATTTTTTTACGACACTCCTATAGTTGTATGTTCACTGCAGATAAATGTTCTAGCAGTTCAAACACCATCCTTTGCCGCAGTTACCCCATTCCATATTTCAAATCAAGACGAAAAATCAAGTACATCACACATAGTTTATTATCACCAACCATGTGAGACGCAGTACAAAATATCTTCGAGCACAGTCATATATGGCTTACGCAAGAAGGTTCGTCGGCTACAGTCCATAGCCGGGGCATCAAGCAAACGAGCTCCCCAAATATCATTTCACTGTTCAATCGTCACCGGTCAAAGATGGGGATGTGGACCCGCGTCGTGAGGGCAACTTCGGCGGCCCACTCTGGCGAGAGCGCGGCCGCAGCTTCCATGAGCGTGCTCACAACCTGCATGAGCACAGCCACAATCTTTGACCTGGCAACTGTGGCAGCTGAAACGGCCACTACTGCAGCTCAGATGGCGGCAACAACATCTGTGACGGGGATAGCAAATGGCGAGAGTGGGACAACAATTGTCCGTTCCGCGGCGGCCGCCTTAGTCCTGGTGGAGGCCGTCCACGCCCATGTCGGGGCCACCCACGCCCAGCTCCTGGTGGTCACCACACAAATTGCACGAAGCTTCTCCGACAACGGTCGGCAACCCACGGCTGAAGAGTTGGCAATCACCGAGAGCGTTCGAGCAACCGTCCATTCGTTCGCGGCATACCTTGCCACGGTGGAGCCTGTCCAAGCCCAGACCATGGCTGCCCACGCACAGCTTGTGGCAGCCTTTTCCAAAGAGATGGCGAGATGCATGCCGAGTATGGTGTGATGGATGCCATGGAGCCCCTTCCCGAGGAGATCGTCCGGCGCGAGCTGGACATGGAGGAGGCGGTAAAGATTGACGAGCGCCAGGCGGAGTAGTAGTCTTTGTTTAGAGTGCCGGTCTTTTGGTAGAGTAATATTTAGGCCAGCTAAGCTCTGTTTAATTGCTGAACTTGCTCGATTAAGAAGTGTGGGTGTGTTGTAGGCTCTTTTGTATACCCAAATTATGCAATGACTTGGACGACCACTTTAACCAGGGAAATTCAAACCAAAATTTGCACGTTCAAACTCATCACACACGGGGTATGCCATATGAATCATTTGTGATGTTCAGATGTCATACATAGTGCTGAATAAGGGACCATGTCAGATGACACTTTGCGCGCCAGTTTTTCGCTGCACGAAGCAAAAAATTTCGGCATCCGCAGAAATATCTACCTCACATGCCCCCTCCTCCTTACCAAAAGCCACATTTCCCCTGTTTTCGCCTTCCATTCCAAGTTCAAACCTTCAATGCTTGCTTGCAGCGTCGCTGCCTCGCCGGCGATGCTCCTTCCTGCTACTCGGCCTCGTCGATCTAGTCAGGTAATCCACACCCGATCCCCATCCTCCACCTCCTTCTACGTCCCACATGCCCCAACCATCGGCACGACACCTTCCACCCAAATCACCAACCCATCCTCCAAATAAGCGCCGCCCTAAGCCATGGTGCATGCAGTACAGCCAGGAGCTCAAGGAGCATTTGGCAGCAGAGAAGCAAATCATGGCCGCACGCGCGAATGAGGTCACGATGGCTACCATGCGTGCCGACCCCTAGATCTTGGAGGAGCACCTCGCCATCGAGGCCACCGTCAACACAGCGCACACAAACACTGCCACGCGGTTGGCTGCTTTAAACGACAGTTTGTGGCATTTTCTCGAGGCCACCGTTGGTGCCTTCGACAAAGACTACATGGTGTATTCTCAGCGTGCCCGTGATTACCTCAACTCCAGAGCCAGCAGGTTGGTGCTTGGAGCGGCTCAGGCGACTCACCACTATGAGGAGGGTACCCACGATGTGGAGGCCTCGCCCTCTTCCAAGTCTAAGGAGCCCATCGTCATCGATATCTCCGACGATGATGAGTAGATTATCTTTTTAGCTCACTATAAGGACCAATATTTAGCTAGGTAGCTACGCCGGTTAAGCATGTTTGGTTTACCTATTGCATGTGCTGCTCCTGCCTTTCCTTTACAAATTCTAGTGAATTGTCCTATATATTGTTACTATGCAATCTGATCCTCTAGTATATATGTTCTATATATTGTGCAATGTGGTGCTCAGTTAACTGTTTGGTTAATTTGTTGTCATCTTTAGTTAACTATTTGGTTCAATTCTGCAATGTGATGCTGAATTCTTATGGGTGCAATTTTGTATGCTCTTGCATGTGAGAAATAAATCAAATTTGGATGTACAAAATACATGAGAAACAAATACAATTGCTATATTTTCAAGTTGTTAAGCATACTAGGTTTGGTTAACTATATGATCTTCTAGTATGTTCTATTGTGCAATGTGGTGCTCAGTTAACTGTTTGGTTCATTTGTTGTGGTGCTTAGTTAACTGTTTGGTTCAATTCTGCAATGCGACGATTGTGGGTACAATTTTGTATTGTTATGCATGTGAGAAATAAATCGAATTTGGCTATACTAAATACATGAGAAATCTGTACAATTGCTATATTTCCTAGTTCTTGAGCATGCTTGGTTTGGATAAGTGGCTTTTCCATGTGGCTCGAGTTAATCTGCTGAATCTGCAATGTGTTTATTTTTCATCAACATATTTTACATATAGTATGCCAACCCTGACTTAACCTCACCAATAACTACCTTATATGTGTTATAGGCAAACAATGTGAGGCACTGAGGTTTACCATCGAGGTTCGCTCATGCATGGTCCTTTGTCTAATAGCACATTATTGTGCAATTGCTGGAACCATTCTAGTATTTAGGTTTTTAACAATTTGGTCTTGCACATGTAGGTCCTGCTGTCAGAGGTTTTGACCCACTATTCGACCCATTTTGCATATGGGTAAATGAGATGTCCATGAATATCAGCCAAGTCAAAAAACTCAGAAAGATTGTTAGGATAAAGAAACTAGCGACGAAAAACAACAAGATCTTTTTCTGCACAATGAAGAAGACATCGGTGAACTACAAGATGGTGCTAACTCTTATACCTTGTGTTTTGCATGAGTTGTGGTGTGGGAGCGAGGGATAGCTTCTTTTCATGTTGCAGCACTAGCTATGTAGTTGCAGTGTGTTACTGGGTGCTTGTAAAAAGACTTTGTGATTTCAGTTAAATGAAATCAGAGAGAGAGCTCTCCTTAAAAAAAAATCTTATACATTTTTTTATTCCTTTGTGCCATTTCAAAATATAGAGAAGATATTTATGCATATCTTTGTTTTCAAGCCTTTCTAAAGTAGTTCATAGATGATTACCTCTCAAACCACGTGTATGGTCAAGAGGCGAGGAACGTGTTCATACAACACCCATGGTACAATATTGAAGTCTTCCTCAAGATGGCGGTCAATCATCCACAGGCACAGGCCTAAAGTTGCAAGGACCTTCAACATCATTGAAGGCTCAATATTCACCTTCCGCTTCAGCAGATTTCCAGATGAGATTCATCTGTCTATCTACCATCTATGATGCAAATTTCCAAAGGTTTTAGATGTTGCATGTGAAACTTGGTTCCGTTGTGTAATGAGGTAGCTAGCTATATGCCTATATGGAGTAAGTGAGTGCTGAAGCTATATGAAGTTGTACTTTGATGCATTTCAATTATGAAATCCTGGTTTCGTAATACGAAAATGAAATATATTGTGTGATTAATATGAAATGTCAATTTGATTACTAAATGGATTAATAATAATAGGCCAATTAGCCTGCTTATTGGGTTTTTCTAGTGCAAATGGTTATTGAGACAACACCGTGGGTGATGATCTCAGACAACCCACACAGTTTCTAGGAAGTAAACGTGTTGGATCAATGAACAATCACACACGACTTCCTCCAGACAACTGTTTGTGTTAGGCCACCTTGCACAAACGTTTTCCACATAAAAAGTGTGTGTGATGGATAGCCTATGCCACACAGTTTCTTCTAGGCACCGTGCGTGATGCTTTCAATAACATAAATGATAAAATTATTACTATCGTCTGCAATGGCAAAGCTATCACAGACAATGTGATGCGGAAAATTGTGTGTGATGTACGCACGAACGGAAATGTTTGTCTGGGATTCACTGTGTGTGATGTATATATGAATGGAAACGTTTGTCTGGGATTCACTATGTGGGATGTATATACGAACGGAAACATTTTTGTTGGATTCACTGTGTGGGATGTACATGTGAACGGAAATGATTGGGCCAGTATAATTGTCTGCGATGGGTCGCCCGATCGCACATAAGCTCTTTTTGCCCCGCGTGTGTGACCGGTAGCCCTATCGCTGACGGTTTCTGGGTCATGTGGGAAGGACCCCCCTATCGCACACACAGGCAAGGTGACGGTTTAAAACTCTGTTGCAAAAAGGGGGTATAAACCATTTGCATAGCAGGTCGTTGTACTAGTGCAACACTGCGGCACATGATGATAGCCTTGCTTCATGGCTCACTTTTGTGCACATCGAACTTCATAATTATGAAAAAACAATACTAAAGATTGCTAGAAGGAAACTAAAGGTGGTGTAGCATGAGTTACAAGAGATGCGATGTGATACGTCTCCAACGTATCTATAATTTTTGATTGTTCCATGCTATTATAGTATCAATCTTGGACGTTTTATATGCAATTATATGACATTACATATCATTTTTTGGGACTAACCAATTAACCCAGTGCCTAGTGCCAGTTGCTGTTTTCTGCTTGTTGTTGGCTTTTCAGAAAATCATTATCAAAAAGTGTCCAAACGAGAAAAAAACTTTGGATTAATTTTTTCAGGACCAGAAGACACCCACGAAGCTTTGGGAGAAGACCAGAAGAGCAACGAGGAGGAGACAAGCCTGGAGGACGCGCCAGGGGGGTAGGGCGTGCCCCCAGGCTTGTGGGCCCCTCATAGCCCCTCCTGACCTAATTCCAGCGCTATAAATTCTGAAATATTACCAATATACCAGAGGGATAGAAGAGAAAACCTTTCCACCGCCGCAAGCCTCTGTTCATCTGTGATCCCATCTGGAGGCCTTTTCCGGTACTCTGCCTGAGGGGGAATCAATCACGGAGAGCTTCTTCAGCAACCTTGCAGCCCTTCCGATGATGTGTGAGTAGTTTACCATAGACCTACGGGTCCATAGCTAGTAGCTTGATGGCTTCTTCTCTCTCTTTGATCTTCAATACCATGTTCTCCTCGATGTTCTTGGAGTTCAATCCGATGTAATCTTCTTTTGCGGTGTGTTTGTTGGGATCTGATGAATTGTGAGTTTATGATCAGATTATTCATGAGAAATATTTGAGTCTTCTCTGAACGCTTTTATGCATGATTATTATAGCTTTGTATTTCTCTCTAATCTATCAATTTTGGTTTGGCCTACTAGATTGATTTATCTTGCAATGGGAGAGGTGCTTTGTGATGGGTTCAATCTTGCGGTGCTCAATTCCACTGACAGAAGGGGACATGACACGTATTTGTAATGTTGCCATTAAGGATAAAAAGATTGGGTTTAATCATATTGCTTGAGTTTACTTTGTCTACATCATGTACTCTTGCTTAAGGCGTTGCTCTGTTTCATACTTAATACCCTAGATGCATGCTGGATAGGGTTCAATGGGTGGAGTAATAGTAGTAGATGCTGGAAGGAGTCGGTTTACTTGTCTCGGACGTGATGCCTATATACATGATCATTTCCATGAATCCGTCATAATTATTTGCTTTTCTATCAATTGCCCAACAGTAATTTGTTTACCCACCATATGCTATGTGTTCGAGAGAGAAGCCTCTAGTGAAAACTATGGCCCCGGGGTCTTCTTTATTATACATAAAAAACCTAAAAATACCTTGCTACAATTTATTTACTTTTATTTTATTTAGTATTTTAGTTTATCTATTTATCACTATCAGAATTAATCCTTGCAAATAACCGCTAAGAGGATTGACAACCCTCTTATTTGCGTTGGGTGTAAGTGTTTGCTTTTGTGTGTGCAGGTGCGCTTAACGGAATTTTGCTTGGTTCTCCTACTGGATTGATAACCTTGGATCCTAACTGAGGGAAACACTTATCTCTACTATACTGCATCATCCTCTCCTTTTCGGGGAAATACCAACGCAATCTACAAGTAGCAGGAAGAATTTCTGGCGCCGTTGCTAGGGAGACATCATCAAAATTACCAAGTACCTTTGCACAAACTATCATCCACTTGCATTTATTTTATTTGCCTTTTTATTTGCATTTGCCTCTAGTTTTCATCTCCTCCACTTCTAATTTTTTTTACAAAAACAGAAAAAAAAATTATTTGCTTGTTTTCTAGTTTGCTTGCTTCGTCGCGATGTCTCAAGAAAATACAAAATTGTGTGACTTTTCCAATACTAATAGTGATTTTATTAGTACTCCTATTGCTCCTCCAGCCGCTAGTGCGGAGTCGTGTGACATTAATGCTGCTCTGCTTAATCTTGTTATGAAAGAACAATTTTCTGGTAGTCCTATTGTAGATGCTGCATCCCATCTAAACACTTTCATTGAGCTTCGTGATATGCAAAGAAAAAAGATGTGGATAATGATATTGTCAAATTAAAAGTATTTCCGTTCTCACTACGAGATCGTGCTAAAACTTGGTTTTCATCCTTGCCTAGAAATAGTATTGATTCTTGGGATAAGTGTAAGGATGCTTTTATTACCAAGTATTTTCCTCCCGCTAAGATTATTTCTTTAAGAAATCAAATTATGAATTTTAAGCAACTTGAGCATGAACATGTTGCACAATCTTGGGAGGGAATGAAATTAATGATAAGAAATTGCCCAACTCATGGCTTAAATCTATGGATGATCTTACAAATTTTTTATGTGGGACTAAACTTTGTTTTTAGAAATTTGCTAGACTCTACCACAGGTAGTACTTTTATGGAAATTACATTGGGAGAAGCTACAAAACTTCTTGACAATATCAGGACAAATTATTCTCAATGGCACACTGAACGAACTCCAACTGGTAAGAAGGTAAATTATGTCGAAGAAATTAATACTTTGAGTGATAAGATGGATGCATTATTGAAATTGGTTGCTAGTAAAAATGCTCAAATTCATCCTAATAATGTGCCATTTTCTACTTTCACTGAGCAAAATAATGATGCTATTGATGTGAATTTTGTCTCTAGAAATAATTTCAACAACAATGCTTACAGGGGTAATTTCAATCCTAGACCGTTTCTTGGAAGTTCCTCTAATAATTATGGCAATCCCTATGGTAATTCTTATAATAATAATAATAGAATACCCTCTGATCTTGATATTAATATTAAAGAATTTATTAATTCACACAAGAATTTCAATGCTATGATAGAAGAAAAATTGAATAGAGTTGATGAATTGGCTAGGAACATGGATAGAATTGCTCACGAAGTGGAAAATCTGAGAACTAAAATTTTGCCACCCAAGCATGATATAAATGAGTCTATTAAAGCTATCTATGTCTCCATTATTGAAAGTAAAGAAAGGATCGCTAGGTTGAGAGCTAAGCAAGAATTCCTAGAAAAAGTGATTCCACCCGGTTTCTATCGTAGTAATGATGAAGATATTAAAATGATTGGTGTCACTCCTATTGAATCATTATTTAGTAATATTAAAATGTATTAAAAATGGACTGAAGAAGAGTCAACTTTAGATAGAAGGAGTCCCAATTGCTTGGAGGGTGATAATCTTAATGAAAAAAATGAAAAAAGTGGGTTTGGAGAGGTCAAAACTTTAAATAGTAATGCACCCACTACTTTGGATTACAAGGACTTTAAATATCACAGTTGTTCTTTAATTGAGTGTATTTCCTTGTTGCAATCCATGATTAATTCACCAAATGCATATGAAAAAAATAAAGCTTTCACTAAACATATTGTAGAAGCCATGATGAAAGCACATGAACAAAAGCTTGAGTTGGAAGTATCAATTCCTAGAAAATTACAAGATGAATGGGAACCTACTATTAAAGTAAAAATTAAAGATTATGAATGTAATGCTCTTTGTGATCTTGGTGCTAGCGTTTCCACTATATGAAAGTCTTTGTGTGATGTGCTTGGTCTCACCGATATGGATCCTTGTTCCCTTAATTTGCATCTTGCGAATTCCACTATTAAAAAGCCATTGGGTAGAATAAATGATGTGCTTATTCTTGCAAATAGAAATTATGTGCCCGTGGAGTTTATTGTTCTTGATATTGAATGCAATCCTTCTTGCGCCTTAATACTTGGTAGGCCTTTTCTACGAACAATAGGTGCTATTATTGATATGAAAGAAGGTAATATAAGATTTTAATTTCCATTAAAGAAAGGGATGTAACACTTCCCTAGAAAGATAATTAAAGCACCTTATGAATCTATTATGAGGGCCACTTATGGAATTAACATGAAGGATGACAACACTTGAAACTATGCATTATGCCTAGCTAGGGGCATAAAACAATAGCGCTTGTTGGGAGGCAACCCAATGAATAAAATAAATTTTTGGTTTTACTTTCTGTTATTGTGTGTTTCAACAATTATAGCCTCTGTTATGATTGTGTTTTTATCTTTTAATTACTGTTTGTGCCAAGTAATGCCTTTGGGATGATGTTGATGATAGTATAATTGATGCTGTTTGGAAAACAGAATGTTTTGCGTCCAGTGCGGGAATTTTAATTTTGTACTGGAGTGTCAGAAAAATCTGCCATTTTTACACAGTATTGTTATATGAATTTTTTACATTATACTTATTTTTTTGAATTTTTGAAGTTACATAAGTATGGATTTTAAATAGATCTTTACAGACTATTCTGTTTTAGACAGATTCTGTTTTTGTTGCATAGTTTGCTTATTTTGATGAATCTATGGATCGTATCGGGGGGTATGAGTCATGGAGAAGTTGGAGTAAAGTAGCATTATTCCAATATTAAATATGAATTAATTTACAACAGTACCTAAGGTTTAAGATTTGTTTGTTATACTAACGGATCTCATGAGGTTTCTGTTGAGTTTTGTGCGCTGAAGTTTTCAAGTTTTGGGTGAGACTACGATGGATAAAGGAATAAGGAGCAGCAAGAGCCTAAAATTGGGGATGCCCAAGGCACCCAAAGGTAATATTCAAGGAAGACTCAAGCGTCTAAGCTTGGGGATGCCCCGGAAGGCATCCCCTCTTTTGTCTACAATCTATCGATAACTCACTTGGAGCTATATTTTTATTCGTCACATGATATATGTTTTACTTGGAGCGTCTTGTGATATAGTTTGTTTGCTTTTTAGTTTGTCACAATCATCTTTGCTGAACACACCTTTTTGAGGGGGACACACATTATTCGTGATTTGTTAGAATACTCTATGTGTTTCACTTATATCTTTTGAGCTAGGCAGTTGCTCTAGTGCTTTACTGATATCTTTTAGAGCACGACGGTGGTTATATTTTAAAGAAATAGTTGCACTCTCATGTTTCACTTATATCTTTTTGAGAGTCTAATGAATAGCAATGGTAATATGCACGGGTTATGAATTTGGTCCTCATATGATAGGTATTCAAGAGGGATATAATAAAAACTTTCATGTAGATCACTGAATATGATAAGTTTGATTCCTTGCAATAGTTTTGCGATATTAAGGTGGTAATATGTGGGATGTGCTAGTAGATAATTGTTGTTTAGTAAGAATATTGGTGTTAAGGTTTGTGATTCCCGAAGCATGCATGTATAATATGTCGTTATGCTAAGAAGTTGGAGCATGATTTATTCTTGATTGTCTACCTTACGAGTGGCGGTCGGGGACGAGCGATGGCCTTGTCCTATGAATCTATCCCCCTAGGGGCTTGTGACGCCCCCGGCTTAATCGTGCACTAATCATACACGCAAATGCACACGATCAAGCCTAAGGACTCACTTGAAGGAATCACAACACAACTCTAGACACCAATTAAAATAATACAAGCTTTATATTACAAGCCAGGGGCCTCGAGGGCTCGAATACATAAGCTCGCATACAAGCGTCAGCGGAAGCATCAAATATCTGAGTACAGATATGAAACAGAAACAGATAAGCCTTTAGAAAGGCGGGACAAAACAAAATCTACGATCGAGAGGCGCAGGCCTCCTGCCTGGGACCCTCCGAACCTACTCCTAGTCGTCGGCCAACTCGTAGTAGTATCCACCCTCGGGGTAGTAGAAGCGATCGTCGGCGGGGGCAGTTGTATCCGGGGCTCCGTCATCTGGTTGCATCAAATGGATATGGGGGAAAAAGAAAGCAAAGCAACCGTGAGTACTCATCCGAAGTACTCAGCAAGCAAGGATCTACACTACATATGCAACATTATCAAAGGGGGGCTGTATATGTGGACTGGGCTACAGAAATGCGAGAATAGAGGGATGGTCTAGTCCTATCGAAGACTAGCATCTTCAGAGGTCTTGCAGCATTAGAAGAGTGTAGATCAACACAGGATAAAGTAGTAGTATCATTAAGTCTCAACCTCACCCAAAGATCCTTTCTCGACTCCCTGCGAGAAAGCAATCCCAGAGCCATACTGTCATCAACGTCGGCCAGAGATCCTTTCTCGACTCCCTGCGAGAAAGTAATCCCAGAGCCATAATATCCATATCTCATCTCATCAATATGTTCTAGTTGTATCGATCGGGATACAACTCCGAGCGTCCGTTACCGAAGATCCGGCTATGGATAGATTAGTTCTTCCCTGCAGGGGTGCACCAACTTACCCACCACGCTCGCTTAACTCTGGCCGGAAACACTTTTCGGGGTCATGCCCGGCCTCGGCCAAACGACACACTACAACCCTACCTAGAGCTCAGCAGAGAGGTCCCCGTCGGTCTACAACCTAAGCGCTCAGAGGTCTTGGGTCATCGCCCTGTGCACTCCAAGTTGTTGCGTGCATGGGGAAGCCAGGCACCAAGGGGGCGCCGGTCTGTCCCGGTCGCAATGCTGAACTGGACGTCTGAGAAAGCTTTCGGCTGATGCATACGATGCAGAGTGCCCATAACTTTTCCCACGTGATGGTTAGTGCTATCGGGCCAAAGGCCCACTCGAATCAAATATCCAAATCGTAGTGTGTTGGTAGTGCGGTAATGAGCAGAGACTCACGATCGATGTGACCCCGTCGCCCCGACTCGAGGACTTGCGGCAAGGGCCAAGAATGCCCGGCCACGCCTCGTATTCATCACTCGGGCACCATCCATGTCAACCCGTCTCCATATCACTCGCGGGTACCCCTCATGGTCGAGCCGCCTTCCAAGTAACAGTGTATAGTCTAATTATCCGTGTGTCCATAACATCAAGGGAATCCGAGTTATCACCCTCGTTGGATTCGTTCTTGATGTAACCGTCAAGGTGAACTTATGAGGAATCACCCTCGATGGGTTCACACTTGAGGTGTTGCACGACAGCGTCATTATCGGAAGTGGTGAAGGAGGAATCACCCTAGATGACCACGACCGAATAGCTACTCTATAGAGTTAACATCAGAAGTGCTACATGAGGTATCACCCTCGGCACTCGATGGTAACGCTGCAGTGTCGTTACAAGTAAGGGGGGTGATGTGCGGTGCTGAGGCCTGGTTGTCTAGTCTTCTGATAATCCAGCAGGGCAATCGGGAAAAGTGGGGGCACTGATAGGTCTCTACCCAGCCTCTAATAGACAGTTTAGGATAAGCAGGTAAGGTTTCAATAGCAGGTTACAATAAACAGGTTATGCATCAGAATAAGTAAAGCAGCACCAGCAAATTCTAATGCAAGCATGAGAGAGAAAGAGTAGGCGATATCGGTATGCTCAAAAGGGGGGTGCTTGCCTGGTTGCTCGGCGGCAAAGGCAAGGTCGTCAACGGTGTCGTCGGGCTCCTGAGCTGCGTCGTCCCCGGGAACTGCGTCCGTGTCGGGGTCTACCGAGAGAGGAGGGGGAAGAAATAGTAAATACGGAGCAAACAGGGTAACACAATACATGGCATGGAAAAAAAACTGCGCCGGGTGTGCTCTAACGCATTGCTACACTATACCGAGGAAGGGGGAATTCATCCGGGAAAGTTTTCCCGGTTCCGGACCTGTGTCAGACAGATGACCGGAGGGGAACGGTTGTGTGTTCAGATAGCTAGGAGCATCTAACAGGTATGCGGGTAGCGTTATCAGGTTCGTCTCATCGTTCTGAGCAACTTTCATGTACAAAGTATTTTCATCCGAGCTACGGTTTATTTTATATTAATTTTTAAAGATTTTAATCATTTCTGAATTATTTAATTATTTAAATCAGAATTATCTGAAATAGTGTATGCTAACGTGATGACATCAGCATGACATCAGCAGTCTGTTAAGATTAATTAGGGTTTAATTAGACTAATCATAGATTAATTAGACTAACTAATTAATTAGTTTTAACTAAATAGAGTTAATTAAGTTAATTAATTAATTAATTATTAATTATTATTTTAATTGTTTTTCTTTTCAATTCCTTTTTTTTAACGTTCCAGGGGCGTGGGGCCCCAAGGTCAGTGGCACAGAGGCCTATCAAGCGCGGGCGACGGGCGCGGCCCGCTCGGGCGCTCGATCAGGGGCGCGCGGGCGCGGGCGACGGCGCCGCGGTGCGTGCAAGGCACGACCACGGTGGTGGCGAACGGCGCGGCCGGGAGCTGCGGGCGGCGCGCGACGGCAGGGGGCCGCACGGGGTGGGGCGGATGGGTACACGTGCACGACCGAGCCATGGCGGGGCCGGCCGGCCAGGAGCAGCGGTGAGCGGCGGTGCAGGTCGGCGGCAGCGGCGGCCAGCGGCAGCAGCGTAGCTAGCCGGAACAGCAAGCAGCGGCGGCAAGAGCAGCAGGCACAGCGGCGGTGGCCAGGCTCCAGCGGGCCGCGTCCGGAGCAAGGCGAGCCGCGGGGCGAAGCGGGTCGGCGCGAGGCGGGGCGAAGCGGGTCGGCGCGAGGCGGGGCAAGGCGGGCGCGGGGGCCGATCGCGGCGGACGGCGGCGACAGAGGGGAGGCGGGGGCGAGCGAGGGGAGAAGAAGGGGTGGCGCTCAAGTGCGAGCAGGGGATCAGGGCGGCGAGGCCTGGGGAGGTCCGGCGAGGAGGAGTGAGAGGCGTGGCTGTCCGGCGACGGCGTCCGGCGAGTGGCGGCTCCAGGCGACGAGGTGATGGCGTCGACCCCGATCCCGATCTGGATCGGGGGAGGGGGGGAGAGGGAGGAGTGAGGTGGGGTGTGGGTGACGGGATAGGGTTTCGGGTGGCTGGGGGGGGTTAAGTAGTGGGCTAGGTGGGCCGGCCTGGTTGGGCCAGTCGGCCCAGTAGGCCAGGGGGGATTCTTTTTTTTTTTTACTTTTGTTTATTTATTTATTTTCTTCTTCTGTTTATTAGTTTCCTATTTTATTTTCTATATATTTTAGTTTTATAAAATATAAAAGTGGCACCTAAAATAGTATAGCTAATTATTCCACTGCCACAAAAAGTTTAACCACAGAATAAAATAGTCTAGTATTTTATTAATTTGCAAGGGCATTTACTTAAATGATTTGCTGCTGTTTTAAATATTTTAGTGCATTTATACCTTTTACAAAATTGTGGTTTCAACGTGACAAATATCCAGAGATTATTTGCCACACTTTGAATATTTTTGTTTGGTCATTTGAAAACTTTATTTGTTTTACTTTATTTTAAATTTGAATTTGAATCGGTTTGAATCAACGTGGTATTTGGCAACAGTAAAAATGGTGAGATGGCATCATTAGCAGAGGATTACTGTGGCTTAATTATCCGGGCGTTACAAATCTCCTCCACTACAAGAAATCTCGTCCTGAGATTTAGGAGGTAGAAGGAAAGAGGTCGGGGTATTCCTTGCGAAGATGATCCTCGCGTTCCCAAGTGGCTTCATCTTCAGTATGATTAGACCACTGCACTTTGAGGAACTTGGTCATCTTCTGTCGGGTCCGACGTTCAGCTTCATCGAGAATACGGATTGGATGTTCCTTATAAGATAGGTTATCTTGCAATTCGAGCATCTCGTGATCCACTGCGCGGTGCGGAGATTCCTTGAAGCAACGACGAAGTTGCGACACATGGAAGACATTGTGGATATGAGAGAATTGCGGCGGCAACTCCAATTTATAGGCAACCTAACCACGTCTTGCAACAATGCGGAAAGGACCAATGTAGCAGGGAGCTAGCTTGCCCTTGATTCCGAAGCGGTGAGTGCCCTTCATAGGAGTGACACGAAGATAAGCTTGATCAAATAGTTGATAAGTCAAACCCCATCGTTTGCGATCGTAATTGCTCTTCTGGCGGTCCTGATCTGCCTTGAGATTTTCTCGAACGATACGGACTTCCTCTTCGGCGTGTTGAATAATATCTGGACCCACGAGCGGTCGTTCCCTAGTTTCTGACCAATTCAGAGGGGTTCGACACTTACGTCCATATAGTACTTCGAAGGGGGCCATTTTCAAGCTGGCTTGATAGCTGTTGTTATATGAGAATTCCGCATAAGAAGAGATTCTTCCCACTTCTTGCCGAACGATATAACACAAGCCCGAAGCATGTCTTCAAGCACTTGATTAACTCGCTCGACTTGGCCTTGGGATTGGGGGTGATAAGCTGAACTCCAGGTAATATGAGTTCCCATAGCTTCTTGGGAACTTTCCCAGAACTTTGAGGTGAAAAGGCCGCCACGGTCCGAACTGATCTCCTTCGAAATACCGTGGAGTGATACAATTCTGGAGATATATAATTCTGCTAACTGACTAGCAGTGATAGTCTCTTTGACAGGCAGAAAGTGTGCAACTTTAGAGAGTTGGTCGACGACGACAAGAATAGCATCATGACCCTTCTATGACTTGGGAAGGCCAGTAATGAAATCCATCTGCACTTTATCCCATTTCCATAAAGGAATAGGAAGTGGTTGCAGAATTCCAGCAGGCTTCTGATGTTCTGCTTTCACGCGACGGCAAACATCACATTCAGCAACATACCGAGCAATATACTGCTTCATTCTAGACCACCAGTACCTTTGGCGGAGATCATGACACATCTTGGTGCTACCCGGATGAATAGACATCGGGGTATCATGTGCCTCCTTCATGACCTTGTCAGTCATAAGCTCGAAGCGAGGTACCACAATGCGGTTTCTGAAATACAAGGTTCCATCTTCAGACAGCGAGAAATCCCTGTACTTTTCAAGGTGAAGATCTTTCTTCATCAAATCAATTTCAGCATCTTTAGCTTGCGTGTTCTTAATAGCTTTCTCAAGATCTGGTTGTATCACAAGGTTATTAAGACAACCCTGTGGAACAATACGCAGATTCAGCTTGCACAGTTCTTCAAAAAGACGAGGTTGAGCTCGCCTAAGCATGAGGTTGTCGCAACAGGACTTGCGGCTTAAGGCATCAGCCATCACATTAGCCTTGCCAGGGGTATATGAAATACCCAAATCATAGTCCATAATGGTCTCCATCCATCTTTGCTGACGGAGGTTTAGAGATGGTTGAGTGAACAAGTACTTCAGACTTTTATGATCCGTGTAGATCTCGCAACGATTACCGAGAAGGTAATGTCGCCACAACTGCAATGCTTAGATGACAGCAGCTAGTTCTAGATCATGTACTGGATAGTTCTCTTCATGCAGATGCAACTGTCGAGAGCCGTAAGCAATCACTTTACGCTCTTGCATTAGGACAAAGCCTAATCCTTCACGGGATGCGTCACAATAAATCACAAAGTCTTTGCAGGAATCTGGAGGAGCAAGTACTTGGCCAGATGTTAGCTTGTCTTTGAGTGTTTGAAAATTTCCTGACATTTGTCTGTCCACTCAAACTTAACGCCTTTGTGAAGCACATTAGTCAGGGGCTTGGTAATCTTAGAAAAGTTCTCGACAAATCAACGGCAATAGCTTGCAAGGCCGAGAAAACTTCTCACTTCCTTGACGTTCTTCGGAGGAGTCCAGTCAAGAATAGCCTGAACCCGCTCCGGGTTAACAGCAATTCCATCCTTGGAAATCACATGACCAAGGTAGGTTACTTCAGAAAGCCAAAATTCACATTTGGAATACTTGGCATAGAGCTGGTGTTCTCGGAGCCTTTCCAGTACAAGAATAAGGTGTTCAGCATGTTCTTCTTTATTCTTTGAATAGACCAGAATATCATCTAGATACACCACGACGAATTTGTCGAGGTAATCCATGAATATATAATTCATCAGGCGGGAGAACGTAGCTGGAGTATTTGTTAGGCCAAATGACATTACAGTGTACTCATATGAGCCATAGCGAGTAACAAATGCAGTCTTGGGAAAATCCTCTTCACGAACACAGATCTGATGATAACCCAACCTCAAGTTGAGTTTAAAAACACCGATGACCCAACAAGTTGATCATACAAATCATTGATCCGAGGAAGCGGATATTTGTTCTGGATTGTGGCTTGGTTAATGGGCCGATAATCCTGAACCAATCTGTTAGTTCCATCCTTCTTCTTAATGAAGAGTGAAGGTGCTCCCCAGGCAGAGGAACTGGGGCGGATAAAACCCTTCTTAAGTGACTTGTCGATTTCCTCCTTAAGTTCAAGGAGGTGGTGCGGAGGCATCTTATAGGGACGCTTCGCAATAGGAGTTGTGCCTGGTTTCAATTCGATGACAAACTCCATGGCTCTTACAGGGGGTATTCCTGTTAGTTCTTTTGGAAAGACATCTTGAAAATCCCAAACAACTGGAACATTCTCAATGCCTTCAAGAGGTGAAGCATTCAGTACATTCAGAACGTATATCTGGCTCTCAGCATCCTGAGCTACTCGAGCTGAGTATTTGACTCTCTGACCGGAAGGGTGCGTGAGCTGGACCGACTTGGCGGCACAGTTAATCATAACATTATGGGCTTCCAGCCAATCCATACCGAGAATAACATCTATGTCGGAAGGTCCAAGAGCAATAAGGGAAGCAGAGAACATCAACCCTTCAATTCTGATCTGATTGTTGTGACTTACCATCTTGGTTTGCCACCTGGAACGGGGAGTGATAATCTCTAATGGTGTGGGCAATAACTCTAGAGGTAGCTCATGCCGCTGAGCAAATTGCTGAGACACAAAAGAATGTGATGCCCCGGAATCAAAGAGAACATAAGCTGCAACTGAATTAACTCGCAGAGTTCCCATCATGATTTTAGGAGACTCACGAGCTTCTCCCATTTTGACGTGAGTGACCTGGCCTCGGTCCATAGCAGACATCCTGGCCTGACGATTTCTACAACGATGGGTTCGATGGCCCTTCGTTCGACCATCAGGACATCTTACAAAATTTATACCTTTTACAAAATTCTGGTTTCAACGTGACAAATATCCAGAGATTATTTGCCACAATTCGAATATTTTTGTTTTGTCATTTGAAAACTTTATTTGTTTGACTTTATTTTAAATTTGAATTTGAATTGGTTTGAATCAACGTGGTATTTGGCAACAGTAAAAATGGTGACATGGCATCATTAGCAGAGGATTACTGTAGCTTAATTATCCGGGCGTTACAGGGCATGCGTAGTAGTACTTTGCTTCGAGGGCTAATAAACTTTCACAATAAGTATGTGAGTTCTTTATGACTAATGTGAGTCCATGGATTATACGCACTCTCACCTTTCCGCAATTTGCTAGCCTCTTCGGTACCGTGCATTGCCCTTTCTCGCATCGAGAGTTGGTGCAAACTTCGCCGGTGCATCCAAACCCTGTGATATGATATGCTCTATCACACATAAGCATCCTTATATCTTCCTCAAAACACCCACCATACCTACCTATCATGGCATTTCCATAGCCATTCCGAGATATATGGCCATGCAACTTCCACCGTTCCATTTTTATGACACACTTCGTCATTGTCATATTGCTTTGCATGATCATATAGCTGACATAGTATTTGTGGCACAAGCACAGTTCATCATTTTTATACATGTTACGCTAGCATCATTGCACATCATGGTACACTGCCAGAGGCATTCATATAGAGTCATATATTTATTCTACTATCGAGTTGTAATATTGAGTTATAAGTAAATTAAAGTGTGATGATCATCATTATTAGAGCATTGTCCCAGTGAGGAAAGAATGGTGGAGACTAATGAGTCCTCAAAAAAGTGGGGATGAGGTCCATGAGACCGTTCTAAATAAAAAAAATAGGCCAAAAAGAGACCATGAAAAAAATGAGAGAAAAAGAGAGAAGGGGAATTGTTACTATCGTTTTTCCACACTTGTGCTTCAGAGTAGCACCATGTTTTTCATATAGAGAATCTCCTATTTTGTCACTTTCATATACTAGTGGGAAATTTTCATTATAGAACTTGGCTTGTATATTCCATTGATGGGCTTCCTCAAATGCCCGAGGTCTTCATGAACAAGAAAGTTGGGTGCACACCCACTTAGTTTTCATGTTGAGCTTTCATACACTTATAGCTCTTAGTGCATCCGTTGCATGGCAATCCCTACTCCTCGCATTGACATCAATTGATGGGCATCTCCATACCCCGTTGATTAGCCTTGTTGATGTGAGAATATCTTCTTATTTTTGACTTCTCCTTATTAATCTCTACCACCATACTCTGTTCCACCCATAGTGCTATATCCATGGCTTACGCTCATGTATTGCGTGGGGGTTGAAAAAGCTTAAGCGCGTTAAAAAGTATGACCAATTGCTCGGCTTGTCATCGAGGTAGTGCATGATAAATATTTTGTGTTAAGAAGATGGAGCATGACAGGATTATATGATTTTGTAGGGATAATGTTCTTTAGCATTTTTATTTTGAAAGACATGATTGTTTATTAGTATGCCTGAGTATTGATATCTTTATATCAAACTATAGACTATTGCTTTGAATCACTCGGATCTTATTGTTCATATCGTAAGACAGATTACATGATGAAACATGATAGGTAGCATTCCACATCAAAAATTCTATTTTTCTCACTTACCTACTCGAGGACGAGCAGGAATTAAGCTTGGGGATGCTTGATACGTCTCCAACCTATCTATAATTTTTTATTGTTCCATGCTATTATAGTATCAATCTTGGATGTTTTATATGCAATTATATGCCATTACATATCATTGTTTGGGAATAACCTATTAACCCAGTGCCCAGTGCTAGTTGCTGTTTTCTGCTTGTTTATGCCTTTTCAGAAAATCATTATCAAAAAGTGTCCAAACGAGAAAAAAACATTGGATTAATTTTTTCTGGACCAGAAGAGACCCACGAAGCTTCGGGAGAAGACCAGAAGAGCCACGAGGAGGTGACAAGCCTGGAGGGCGCGCCCAGGGGGGTAGGTTGTGCCCCCCAGGCTTGTAGGCCCCTCATGGCCCCTCTTAACCTAATTCCAGCGCTATAAATTCTGAAATATTCCCAATATACCAGAGAGATAGAAGAGAAAACCTTTCTGCCACCGCAAGCCTCTGTTCTTCCGTGATCCCATCTGGAGGCCTTTTTCGGTACTCCGCCGGAGGGGGATTCGATCACGGAGGGCTTATTCATCAACCTTGTTGCCCTTCCGATGATGTGTGAGTAGTTTACCACAGACCTATGGGTCCATAGCTAGTAGCTAGATGGCTTCTTCACTCTCTTTGATCTTCAATACCATGTTCTCCTCGATGTTCTTGGAGTTCTATCCGCTGTAATCTTCTTTTGCGGTGTGTTTGTTGGGATCTGATGAATCGTGAGTTTATGACTAGATTATTCATGAGAAATATTTGAGTCTTCTCTGAACTCTTTTATGCATGATTATTATAGGTTTGTATTTCTCTCCGATCTATCGATTTGGTTTGGCCTACTAGATTGATTTATCTTGCAATGGGAGAGATGCTTTGTGATGGATTCAATCTTGCGGTGCTCAATCCCAGTGACAGAAGGGGACATGGCACATATTTGTATTGTTTCCATTAAGGATAAAAAGACGGGGTTTAATCATATTGCTTGAGTTTACTTTGTCTACATCATGTCATCTTGCTTAAGGCGTTACTCTATTTCATACTTAATACCATAGATGCATGTTGGATAGCGGTTGATGGGTGGAGTAATAGTAGTAGATGCAGGCAGGAGTCGGTCTAGTTGTCATGGACATGATGCCTATATACATGATCATTGCCATGAATCCGTAATAATTATTTGCTTTTCTATCAATTGCCCAACAGTAATTTGTTTACCCACCGTATGCTATGTGTTCGAGAGAGAAGCCTCTAGTGAAAACTATGGCCCCTGGGTATACTTTATTATATATAAAAATACCTAAAAATACCTTGCTGCAATTTATTTACTTTTATTTTATTTAGTATTTTAGTTTATCTATCTATCACTATCAGAATTAATCCTTGCAAATAACTGCTAAGAGGATTGACAACCCTCTTATTTGCGTTGGGTGCAAGTGTTTGCTTTTGTGTGTGCAGGTGCGCTTAACGGAATTTTGCTTGGTTCTCCTACTGGATTGATAACCTTGGTTCTTAACTGAGGGAAATACTTATCTCTACTATACTGCATCATCCTCTCCTCTTCGGGGAAATACCAACGCAGTCTACATGTTGCACCATGGCAGATGAAATCCTCTCTAAGCAACGCAATCTGTTAATGGAAGTTGAGGAGCTTTGGAGCAGGAGGAGATGTACTGGGCGTAGAGGAGCCGTATAGGTTGGTTCAAAGCAGGGGATAGAAACATGGATTATTTACACAACTATGCATCAATTAGAAGAACAAACAACATAATCAAGAATGAGAGATGAGTTTGGAGTGTGGCGGGAGGACATCTCAGAGCTTAAGCTATTTATTTCAGGTTACTTTGCAGAATTGTTCTCTACAAAGATAGATGAACCAAATCCGGAGGTGTTAAATAAAGTTGTACCTAAAGTCACCGATTATATGAATGTTCCTTTGGTGCAACAGTAAATGGTAGAGGAGGTTAAAAAAGTGTTGTTCTCCATTGGGGATTTGAAAGCTTCGGGGCCAAATGATTTGAATGTAGTTTTCTTCAAAAAGTGTTGGCATATAATGGGTGATAAATTGACTGAGGAGTTTCTTAATGTAATCAATAACAAGGTAATACCAGAGGTGGAATGACACTATCATCATTCTAATTCCTAAGATTGGTAGTCCTGAGCAAATTACATAATATAGGCCTATTAGTCTCTGCAATGTCGTCCAGAAAATCATTTCAAAAGTGATAGAAAGCTATTTGAGAATAGTCATGGATGAGATAATTTCTCCGGTGCAAAGTACATTTGTACCTGGTAGGTCAATTATAGAAAATATCTTGTGTTGGGGATATTCCCTATGATTGAGACCCGGCGTTCGTATGACCCGTCCCAGAGCCTAAAGGCGCAGCGGGTCATCTCATTGGCGGGTCAACACAAAGACAACAGAAGGGCTTGAAGCCCAGAATGAGACCTAGCAAGAGGCCGGCTCTTGAAGACCTTGTGGGCTGATTCACAGAAGAAGCCCAGGAGGAGGAATTGAACCAACTTGGAGAGTAAGGTAATAGGAGTTAAGGTAGGTTACGGGTCACGAGTACGACCCGGACTCTTTTGTAAACCCAGGGGCTCGACCTATTATATAAAGGGGAGTTCCTAGGACTGAAAGACTAAGTTGCAATCTCTCGAGAGCTAGGTTAGTGAATCCGCACCCTTATAATCGAGATCTAGAGCAATATCAATCAAGTAGGAGTAGGCTTTTACATCCACCGTGAGGGGCCGAACCTGGGTAAACCTGTGTCTCTCTTTTACATTCAACCCCGTTCAAGCTTCCACGCAACTGCGATGGCCTCACGATGAAGTCCTTTCAAGAGGACATTTGCCGTGACAAAACCACTATAGTTGACGCCCACGATGGGGCCAGCGCTCGATGGAGTTGAGTTCTTGGTGGGAGCTCCTTCAGGTATCGAGGGATACGCGATCGGTCAGATGACCAAGAGTCACCATGGCAAGCTCTACATCGATGATTCTAGCTGGGGCCCTGAGGCCAACTCAATCGAGTACGGGTACTGGGTCCCCTTCGGCAAGATCCATGTCTTCGTCGGCGTCATTGGCGAGTCAGGCATCGGGTTTGACATCTTCACCAACACTCAGTCAACCCATCGCGCTAGACCCGACCAGGCAAGACCCGGCCCGCCGAGAGCCAGCCGTAGGCATTCTTTTGTGGGCTTCACCCAAGGGGTGGCCCTATCAGAAAATTCCATATCTGGTGATGACACGCTTGTTTACTCTGATGGCGATTCATCGGTGGGAGAGACCGAATCAATCTGTACCCTGTTTGATGGCAAGTTGGGAGGTTACACTGATGATGAAGTTTTTCCTTAATCCCACGAGCTAGCTCGTTTTGCTGCGGTCTACATGGCTGGAACCCAGAATTAGCCCCGTGACCTGGCTGATCCCGCATCAGGCCAGAACCTGGCTCCTACCAGGTCAGCTGCCGCCGGCTCTCAGAAGACCGGGGCGCAGGCGTTATCTGAGATGATGTCTACTCTTGGATCTCTTTTGGTGGTGCCGGTAACTACACAGAACGCTAAAGCGAGCAACGTGGAGATCGTGAAGTGTCGTGAGCAGTTAGCCAAGATCCAGGAGGATATCAATGCAGAAAACACACGTATGGTGGAAATCCAGGCCCATATCCTCAGTGAGACTAAACGATTGGAGGCGGAGGCCACATATCTTATTTTCGTCACAATGAGTCAGAGGTAGTACATCGGAGGAGGCACCAGAGCTGGCTCCCAGCAGCCATTGAGCCAACCCAACTCTTCAGCTCGCCGCACAACTTGCTCGCCCCGGCATACTGGGGAATCAGTACTGGGTCCCCAGGCATATTTCCAGTCATACCCCAGTTCACTCAGAACATGCCCCCTAGCGCAGCGCAGCAGCAACATCCACTGGTTTCGCAGCAGCAACAGTTGCCGGCTTAGCAGCAGCCATAGCCGCCGGTCCAACAGCAGCAACAGCCGTCGGCTCAGCAGTTGCCACCTAGTCATTTCAAGACACCGGTTGGGCATTATTGTAACCTGGTCGACAATGTGTTGGCGGTAACTCACAACTTAGCAGCAATCCCAATTGAAGGGAACAGTCCAGTTGAGATTGAGGCCAGGAACGCTATTGAGATGCTGAAAATAGTGGTGACATAGCAAGCAAACTACTCTCATAGTCACCACCGGCTTCACTCTACCGCAATTCCAAGCCGCAGTAGGAGCCGACATGCCGAGTCACCAGAAGTTTCCAGTAGTGCGCAGCACAGAAGGGCTCAGCAGCCACCTCTAAATCAGCCACAGCCTGAAATCCCATACGCGCAGGTGATCATTGACGATGCTCGTGCTTTACGTAGGTTGGTGGCAGGAAACTCAGGCGCAACATATGTTCAGCCTATCGTGCAACCCGCACCCGACTCAACCCAGCCAGCTGTCCGCACCACTGGCATAACATGACGGACTATCGGAACTCCATGTTTAGTCCCGGCATTACGAGATGCACATATGCCCCCGGAGTTCAAGGGTCCTCGCAAGGTTCCTAATTATACAGCCGATTTGGAGCCGGCTGAGTAGATCAAAAGTTATGAGCTAGCTATGGATATGATGGAAGCCAGTGATGCTGTCTATGCTCGATATTTACCTCTAATGTTGGAGGGTCCAGCACACACTTGGTTGAAAAATTTGCCCACAAATTCCATTAACACCTGACAAGAGTTGAAGGAGCGCTTCATCAAGAACTTCCAGGGGACTTGCAAGCGTCCGACTACAATCGTTGATCTAGAGCACTATGTTCGGCGTGATGATGGGTCAGGACATCATTGGTCTCACCGAATTGCAGAAGTAATCCACTCTTCAGATAGCATCACAGCTCAGCAGGCTGTCCTTGTCCTGGAAAGAAATTGTAAATTCCAACCTTTGGTTCAGAAGTTGTGGCGTCTCAAAAGGAAGGCCAAAGACATGGGTGATCTCATGGTTGTTTTAACTCGGTATGCCGAGTTCTATAGTACAAAGGATCCAACCTCTGATGATGAGAAGTCTGGCAAGGGCAAGAAAAACGGTGGCAAGGGCTAACAACAGAATAATGGCGATGGAAACAACAATAACAATCACAAGCGTAAGAATCACTAGGGAGGCTCTGATCTCGTTGCAAACACCAACACCGGCCCTAAAAATCAGCGCCAGAACAATGGCTCTAGGAAGCCCTTTTCTGGTAATTGCCCTCGTAGTTACGAGAAGGCTCTCAAGGGTCCATGTCCAAAACATAGTTTTGATGGTAAGATGGCCAACCATTCGTGAGAAAACTGCTTTATCATGCAGGAATATTCCAAGCGAATCTTTTAGAATCATCACAATGGTGGCGGTAATGGTGGACATCTGGGCAATCCTAGACCCGGCAACTCCGGGGCCGGCTTCCAGGGAGCCGGCTCACAGGGACATTTTGCAGGCCCCGGGTTCCAAGGTAACATCGGTCAAAATTCTGGGTTTTAGGGGGCTGGTAATGGTGGAGGCAACAATCAGTGCAACATCCAAGGAAATCAGAATCTGGGAGGTCAGTCCGGATTTCAGAGTAATCCTAAGAAGTTGAATAGCGGATGATATCATGTGTTCACCACAAGTATGTGTAAATGCGACCGGAAGCTTCAGCGACGAGCTGTCAATACAGTTGAGCTGGCAGTCCCTTACTACTTAAACTGGTCAGAGCAGCCAGTGACTTGGTGTCGGGAAGATCACCCCCCACGGATTGATAATCCAGGGGTCTTGCTTTGGTGGTCGCTCCACAATTCGGTGGCTACACCTTAACAAAGGTACTCATGGACGGTGGAAGCGGCATCAATATCCTCTATTATGATACTTTCAGACGGATGAACTTGTCCGAGAAACAGCTCACCCCTTCCACTATAGTCTTTCATGGAATTGTCCCTGTCAAGTTGATACGTCTCCCTCGTATCTATAATTTTTCATTGTTTCATGCCAATATTCTACAACTTTCACATACTTTTGGCAACATTTTATATTATTTTTGGGACTAACATATTGATCCAGTGCCCAGTTCCAGTTCCTGTTTATTGCATGTTTTCTGTTTCATAGGAAATCCATAGCACACGAAGTCCAAACATGATAAAACTTTACGGAGATTTATTTTGGAATATATGTGATTTTTGGGAAAAAGAATCAATGTGAGACAATGCTCGAGGGGCCCACAAGCTCAAGGAGCGCGCCCCCTACCCTAGGCGCGTCGAGCAGGCTTATGATGCCCCTGTAAGGTGGTTGGTTCCCTTCTTTCGCCACAAGAAAGCTAATATCTGGGTAAAAATCCCCTCAAAATTCCAGCCCAATCGGAGTTACAGATCTGCGGAAATATAAGAAACGGGTTTCGGCCAGAAAATAGAAATGCGAAACAGAAGAGAATAGAGAGAGAGAGATCCAATCTCGGAGGGGCTCCTCCCCTCCGGGAGCCATGGTGGCCATGGACCATAGGGGAAACTCTCCTCCCATCTAGGGGGGAGGCTAAACAAGAAGAAGATGGAGGGGGGCTCTCTCCCCCTCTCTCCCGGTGGCGCCGGAACGCCGCCGGGGCAATCATCCCGACGGTGATCTACACCAACAACTTCACTGCTGTTGACACCAACTCTCTTTCCCTCTATGCAGTGGTGTAACACCTCTTCTCCCTGCTGTAATCTCTACTTAAACATGGTGCTTAACGCTGTATATTATCCAATGATATGTGGCAATCCTATGATGTTTGAGTAGATTCGTTTTGTCCTATGGGTTGATTGATGATCGTGATTGGTTTGAGTTATATGTTTTATTTTGGTGTTGTCCTATGGTTCCCTCCATGTCACGCAAGCGTGTGGGATTACCGATGTAGGGTTTGCAATACGTTCATAATTCTTTTATATTGGGCGGCTAGAGTGACAGAAGCTTACACCCGAGAGTAAGGGGGCTGTTGCATATGGGAGTAAAGAGGACTTGTTACTTAATGCTATGGCTGGGTTTTACCTTAATGATCTTTGGTAGTTGTGGATGCTTGCTAGAGTTTCAATCATAAGTGCATATGATTCAAGTATGGAAAGTATGTTAGCTCATGCCTCTCCCTCATATAAAATTGCAATAATGATTACCGGTCTAGTTATCGATTGCCTAGGGACAAATCTTTCTCTTGTGTTACAGAAGCTCTCTACTAAAAAACTAACTTTTATTATCATGCAATTTACTCATAGTTTTATTCTTGCTAAGTACTTCTAGTTTTATCCTTGCAAACTTATCCTATTACACCTACAAGTAGTTTCATCCTTGTTCTAGGTAAAGCGAACGTTAAGTGTGCGTAGAGTTGTATCGGTGGTCGATAAAACTTGAAGGGAATATTGATTCTACCTTTAGCTCCTCATTGGTTTCGACACTCTTATTTATCGAGAAAGGCTACAACTGATCCCCTATACTTGTGGGTTATCAAGACATTTTTCTGGCACCGTTGCCGGGGAGCAATAGCGTGGGGTTGATATTCTTATGTGTGCTTGTTTGCTTTATCACTAAGTAGTTTTTATTTTGTGCTCTTGTTTTCTATCTTTAGTTATGGGTAGGAAACATAAAATACCAAAAAATTAGTTATACTTGCTAAACCAATGGTTGAAGAACCATCGAAAATCTATCATACTGTTGAAGCTTTCTACTTGGATCATCTTCGATCTGTTTGTGCTCGTGCTGAAAACCCAACTAGCTTAGTTGAGGGAAAATCATTCGATGAGCATGCTTGTTTTGTGTGACACCGCTTGTCCGAAAAAGGGAAACTCTTAAGGTATCAAATTAATTGTTTGGAATGCTATGCTTGGAATTTATGTGAAACATATGATTTTACTTGTTGTTCTGAAGACCCTAAAAAACACCTTCAATACCAATGTGAGTTTAAGTATAATGGAATGTTATCTTCTTATGCCAAGGGTGTTTATAGTTACTATGATATTGAACAAATAGAAGAATTTGTTTCTTTTAAGGGTGCATGTGAAACTGTTTCTTTGATTGAAAAGTGTGATGCTCCTCTTTACAAATCTAATTATTTTGCCATACTTAAATATTGCTATGAAAACTATGCTTCTAATGCTTATGTTAAAGAATATATTAAGGACACCTCCGCTGTCCAAGAAGAGACTAATGTTTTGCAGGAATCTATGGAAGAAGAAATTGCTGAAACTGTGAGCTCATTAGATGAAAAAGATGAGGAGGAGAGCGAAGAACAAAAGGAGGAAGAGCAGATTCATCACCCGTGCCCACCTTCTAATGAGAGTAACTCTTCATCTCATACATTTTTAATTTCCCTTCATGCTTACCGAATGATGAATGCTATGATAATTGCTATGTTCCCTTGGATGCATCTGAATTATCCCTTTTTGATGAAATTGGTGCTTGCTATGCTTGTGACCATGATGCCAATTTGAATGATGCTTATGGACATGAACTTGCTATAGTTCCTTATGTTAAGAATGAAATGGTTGCTATTGCACCCACACATGATAGTCCTATTATCTTTTTGAATTCTCCCAACTACACTATATCAGAGAAGTTTGAGCTTATTAAGGATTATATTGATGGGTTGCGTTTTACTATCACACATGAGGATTTTGATGAATATAATATGCATGTGCTTGCAGCTCCTAATTGCTATTATTATGAGAGAGGAACTACATCTCTACCTCTCTATGTTTCCAATACGATAAAATTGCATGAAACTGTTTATACTATGCATTGGCCTTTACTTGATGTGCATGAATTGTTCTTTTATGACATGCTGATGCATAGGAAGAGATTTAGACTTCGTCATTGCATGATATATGTTTCTTTGTGCTCATTACTAAATTACAAATCATTTTTAATAAAAATTGGCTTTGATATACCTTGGGATCCGGGTGGATCGATAGCATGAGCGCTTTATGCCTAGCTTAATGGCTTTAAAGAAAGCGCTGCCTGGGAGACAACCCAGAAGTTTTTGAGAGTCATTTTATTCTATTGTGTGCTTTTAAAAAGTTTTAAAACAAAAAATATAGAGGGGAACCTAAAACTTTTCAAAAAGAAAGACGAGCACCGTTGAAGTGGGGGATATCCTTGAACTTTATTCATGCCCATGGAAACTTTGTGAATCTTGAATTACAGAAACTTTTCAACAAAAATAATTATCCCCTTGTACAAATCCATTGTATTATAAAAATAATGTGCCAAGATTTACCTTTAGGATGTTTAGATTGCTTGTTTGGTGTGTGCTGTGAAAAAACAGAAACTTTTGCTGTAGTGTTTGAATTTTGATATTTTATTGGAACATGGAAAAAATCTGAAATTTTTACACAGTACTTATATGCAAATTTTTTATTTTTTCCTAATTTTTCAGAATTTTTTTAGTTACAGAAGTATATGTTTCATTTCCATCTTTACAGACTGTCCTGTTTTCACAGATTGCTGTTATAGTTTCTTTATTAGCGTATGTTTGAAATCTTGTTGAGCCCCATTTACTTGGGAGCCATAGAATTGTGATAGCATATAGTGGGTAATGTTGGATTCTAATTGTACAATAATGTTACACCAAGAGATGATGGGATTTGATGTTATATGTACTAACCCCTCTAATAAAAAGTTCGGTAAAGTTTTGTGTGGATGAAGTGTTCAAAGATCGAGGAGGTATCGATATGAGGAGAATAAGGAGAGGCAAGAGCTCAAGCTTGGGGGCCCAAGGCACCCCAAGTAAATATTGAAGGAGACTCAAGCATCTAAGCTTGGGGGTGCCCTAGAAGGCATCCCATCTTTCTTCGACAATTATCGGTATGTCTCGGTTTTTGTTTCGTTCACATGATATGTGTAAATTCTTGGAGTGTCGTGTGCTTTTTATTTTTCTTTTAATAATGCACAATGCTGATATGAGATAGTCCTTGGTTTATTTATAGAATGCTCTTTGCACTTCACTTATATCTTTTGAGTACGGCTTTATAGAATGCTTCATGTGCTTCACTTATATCATTTGAAGTTTGGATGCCTGTTTCTCTACATACAGAAAACCATTATTTGTAGAATGCTCTTTTGCTTCACTTATATTTATTAGAGTGTGGTATTTTGTAGACAGAATTAAACTCTCACGCTTCACTTATATATATTTAGAGAGACAACGGGAATTGGTCATTCACATGGTTAGTCATAAAATCCTACATAAAACTTGTAGATCACTGAATATGATAAGTTTGATTCCTTGCAATAGTTTTGTGATATTGAGATGGTAATATGTGGGAGGTACTAGTGAATGATTGTGGTTTAGTAAGAATATTGGTGTTAAGGTTTGTGATTCCCGAAGCATGCACGTATGGTCTGTCGTTATGCTAAGAAGTTGAAGCATGATTTATTATTGATTGTCTACCTTATGAGTGGCGGTCGGGGACGAGCGATGGTCTTTTCCTACCAATCTATCCCCCTAGGGGCATGCGTAGTAGTACTTTGCTTCGAGGGCTAATAAACTTTCGCAATAAATATGTGAGTTCTTTAAGACTAATGTGAGTCCATGGATTATACGCACTCTCACCTTTCTGCAATTTGCAAGCCTCTTCAGTACCGTGCATTGCCCTTTCTCACCTCGAGAGTCGGTGCAAACTTTGCCAGTGCATCCAAACCCCATGATATGATATGCTCTATCACACATAAGCCTCCTTATATCTTCCTCAAAAAAGCCACCATACCTACCTATTATGGCATTTCCATAGCCATTCCGAGATATATTGCCATGCAACTTCCATCATCGTCATATACAATTGACTTGAGCATTCATTGTCATATTTTTCAGTTTGCTAGCCTCTTCATTGCCGTGCATTGCCCTTTTCCACACTTGGGCTTCAGAGTAGCACCATGTTTTTCATATAGAGAGTCTCTTGAGTTGTCGCTTTCATTTACTAGTGGGAATTTTTAATTATAGAACTTGGCTTGTATATTCCGATGATGGGCTTCCTCAAATGCCCGAGGTCTTCATGAGCAAGCAAGTTGGATGCACACCCACTTAGTTTTCAGTTTGAGCTTCCATACACTTATAGTGATGAGGACATCCCTACTATTCTTCCATTTCCACCTCACAAAGTTGACCAACCAATTGCTGCAAAGAAGAAGTCCAATGATGAAATCAGAATTGGACCTATTACAAGAGCCCGTGCAAAGCTAATAGAACAACAAGTGAATTTGCTCCTAATAGATTCTGATTATTTCATTAATGAGAATTGTTTACTTCCTAAGTCTTTGTGTGTTTGCATACTCAGGTTCATGGGAGAAGAAGGCATAGCACGAGGGAACGAGGAGTTGAAGCAGCTGGAGCAAGACGTGGTGATCATGCACATGGATGCGAGGGAGGAGAGGGAGGCTGGCGACCAGCATGAGGAGGAGGGCACCACGCAGGAGGCCATATATGGCGCACCACCAAGTGCTTGTTCGCCATACACAAAAGGCCTACGCGCCTAGTTGTCAGCACCCAACCATTGGGTCAGTTTGTATCAGTTTGAGTCGAACTTAGTTCGTTTGGGCTGAACCCAAGTTGGGTTCGTGCCTAATTTGAGTGGTGGACACCCCCACCTCTATAAGTATTCTTGGGGCACCCACAATTAGGGTTAGACCATGTTAAAATTAAACCCTAGTTTCGTTGAACTTGCTATCAAGCATTCATCTGAAATTGCATCTCCAATTCGTATCGATCTGGTGATTTGAACTACAAGTTGAGTGTAATCTACTGTTCCATTGGGAATTAGTGAATTGCAATTATATCGTTTCGTGGTCGACGGCTACGTTGCGCAAGTGTGTGAAGTCGTGAATATCCGAAGGGTAGAGAGCTGTTGCATTGGCATCAGGGATCTAGCAAGGAGAAATCATCGGCGACACCCAGTTATCTATCATCATCATCATACCACCACCAGCTTACTAAGAAGATCAGGCTACCCCATATCATCTTGGTATCAGATTTCCAGTGTTGCCTCGGTAAGCATCCACCAAATTCACCCCTAGTTTTAGTTGTTTTTCTTCCTATACAGAAAAAGCCAAAAATATTAGGGTTCTTAGTTTTTGCCATAGCCTAGATTGCATCGAAGTCAAGTTTTAGTTTGTTGGTCGTTTCTTTTGCGTAGCTTTGCTTCTGTTCGGAGTCGTAGATCATGTAGGCTTTTGTTTCTGCATCGTTAGGGTTTAGGTTTTCTAGTCGGAGTCCTCGTTTTAGTCGTGATCTTGGCCTGATTCGAGTCGGCTGCAAAGTCATTGTTCTAGTCGGCTTTGTTTTTCCTTCCGAGTCAAGTTCTTGCTGCTGCTTACGCCCGCCACCAGACACCCAATAGCAGTTGTCTGACCCCGTGCGTGAGCTTACGGCCGCCACCAGACACCCAGCATCAATTGTCTGCCTCCGCGCGTGAGTTTCTGCCATCTAATTTCAGTTAGGGTTTTGAGTCGGTTTCGTTTTCTGTTTCCTTTTTCCAGTCCGAATTAAATCGAGCATTTCCTTTTGTGCGCCATAGACAAGCCAATCTTTGCTTTGCGTAGGAACTTACCTATTGAGACTAGCTTTTCCTTGTGCTCATCGGGCTGCTCTGATTAGGGTTTTTCTTGTGCAAATTGTTTCTGCCATGTTGAAAAAAATTCCACGGTGCGACGTTTGTGGCCAAAAGAGAAGAGGAGAGAGAAAAAGTGAATAAAAAAAAGAGCAAGAAAGAAAAGAGAGAGACATTGGCCAGAAGTTGCTGCTATCTATTGCATTGTTGGAATTAGATTATTTTGGTATTTGCACTAGTAGTGAGCAATCTTGTGCCCGTATACCCTGAGCTTTTTGCTAGCGTCTCTCCCTGTGCATTGCAACACGAGCATTACTCCGACACATACATCAAATTTACGCTCATTTTCAGAGTTGCAATTGCCCCATTTATCTCCACTACGTGAGTTTCTTTGGGTGTGTATCACACGATCAGCACTAGGACTTGTCTTCGGTGTAGATAGGGTACCATACCTACAGCTCCACCAAATATAATCCTGCTCTGTCGTGTGGTAGCTCTTATACCCTGGTATTGACTTCATCACATCCGTGCACTAGTCTTCTATCCGACATGGTAAGTGTGCATTGCTATTCACTTTGGAACGGTAAGCTTTCCTTTTCTTGCCAGTTTTTAGTGAGTTGTGAGTGTTCCACCAAAACAATTTTTGATTTAGTACACTAACTTGCTAATCATGTCTGAGAATGGTGTTGATGTGATGCAGAAAAAGGATGGTGACGAGTGTGTTACATGGAAGGAATATGAAGCTCTCCGCGATCATTTGACATGGCTTATCAGTAGATCCACTGACAATATTGATGCTGATATTCAAGCTATACAAATGAAAGTGGATGCAACTGAAACTACAGTCAATGCTATGCAAACACAAGTCAATGATCTCCAAACAAGCATACAACAATTGGCAACTTCAGTCAATGGGCTGCGTGTAGCTATTGAGCAACGACAACATGAAGGCCATGAAGATGACGATAGTGTCCTTGGAGACAATGAAAACATGGTGGGCAATATCGGCCGTGGGCGTGGCTTTCAAGGGCCTGGTGGCCCACCACCACTTGGTGCTCGACGTGTACCACTTCAGGAGGATGATGGTTTGGGCAGGCCTAAGTTCACAATTCCCAGATTTGAAGGCTCCACTTAAGTAGAAGAGTACCTCACATGGGAGCTCAAGATGGAGAAATTATGGCGTTTGCATGACTACACTGAAGATAGGAAGATCAAGCTTGCTTCCTCAGAATTTGATGGTTATGCTTTGCATTGGTGGGATAGCATTGTGCGCGAACGACGAGAAGACAATGAGTTACCTATTCTTACTTGGCGCCATATGAAGGAGATCATGAGAGCTCATTTTGTTCCCACTAATTACTTGCGGACAGTTTATGATAAATTGACACAATTGAAGCAAGGTTCCATGACGGTTGATGCATATTACATGGAGATGGAGATGTTGTTGCAGCGTGCACGAGTTAGAGAATCTGCTGAGATGACTATGCAATGTTTTCTCCATGGGCTGAAATATAACATCAAGGGTATTGTTAGGCATCACCAATACAATAGAATACAATGAACGAGCTGCTACATCATGCAAGAGAAGCTGAGTCCCAGTTGGCTGAAGAATCTCAAATTAAAGCCCGTTATGCTACAGCTGGGCAGTTATCCAACAGAACACAGCCGCCCCCTTACACGCCTAGTGAGGGCGCTGCCAGCCGCCCCTCTTCTTCTGCAACAAAATCAGCCTCCACTGTTTCACAATCAAAGAAACCTGCTGCTCCTGCTGCTAGCTCAGGTTCCAACATGTCTGCAGCCCGTAACCGAGATATGTTATGTCATACATGTGGAGGCAAGGGACACTTCAAGAGAGAGTGCCCAAACAGAAAAGTGATGATTGTGAACGATGACAATGAATATGAGACTGGAGATGACGCTGACCCATATGCTTTCGATGATGATGGGTTCACAAGTGAAGGCGGCATAGATGCCTTTGCTTCTCTAGCACCTACTATTGTTGTCTCATAGCGTGCTCTTAGTGTGCAGCCACGTGCTGATTCATAGCACTGCAATTTGTTCCAAACAAAAGCACTAGTTGGCCCCAACAAAGCTTGTAAGGTGATCATTGATGGAGGTAGCTGCCACAATCTTGCAAGCAAGGAGTTATGTGCCAAGCTAAATCTGAAATATTTACCTCACCCAAATCCATATTACTTACAATGGTTGAGTGACAATGGTGAGATGAAGGTGAATCATATGGTGCGCGTAAATTTTGAGATTGGACCATACAAGGATTCCATTGAATTTGATGTGGTGCCTATGACAGTTTGCCATCTTTTATTGGGTCGGCCATGGCTCTATGACCGCCATGTGCAACACAATGGCCATGCCAATACCTATCACTTGGAGTTCAAGGGCAAGAAAATCAACTTACAGCCTATGTTGCCACAGCAAATTGTGAATGAGTCTCGTCAGAAAACAGAAGTGGATATCAAACAGCCACCTACACGAGAGAACAATGTAATAGCCGTGAGTGACACTATAACAAAAAGTGCGAGAGAGCCTAGTTTGCTTATATTAGCCACCAAAGAAGACATCAGAGAATTTAGAGAGGATCCTACAGCCATGCCTCTTGTGCTTATGTACAAAGGCGAGGTTTTAGTTTCCAATGATATGCAATTTGTTTCTCTTGGTGTGTCTAGTGTTTTGCAGGAATATGGCGATGTCTTTCCAGAGGAGGTACAAGCGGGGCTGCCACCATTGCGTGGAATTGAGCACCAAATTGATCTCATACCAGGCGCTACCCTTCCCAACCGAGCGCCATACAGGACCAACCCCGAAGAAACGAAGGAAATACAGAAGCAAGTGCAAGCACTACTAGACAAAGGGTATATTCGTGTTTCTCTTAGTCATTGTGTTGTTCCTATTATTTTGGTACCTAAGAAAGATGGTACATGGTGCATGTGTGTATATTGTAGAGCTATTAACAACATCACTATTCGATATCGTCATCCTATTCCACGCTTAGAGGACATGCTAGATGAATTGAGTGGTGCTGCTGTTTTCTCTAAAATTGATTTGCGTAGTGGTTATCATCAAATTAGGATGAAAGAAGGGGATGAATGGAAAACTGCTTTCAAAACTAAATTGTGTTTATATGAGTGGCTAGTTATGCCTTTTGGTCTTACTAATGCACCTAGTACATTCATGAGATTAATGAATCATGTTTTGCGAGAGTTTATTGGCCGTTTTGTGGTTGTATATTTTGATGACATACTTATTTACAGCCACAATGAATCTGAACATTGTGACCATATTAGACAAGTTTTGCATTACATGTAACAAGTCCAAGTCAAAACTGAAGCCTCACGGTTTGTATACACCACTACCTACACCTACCACACCATGGGAAGATATAAGTATGGATTTTGTGTTAGGTTTGCCACGCACTAAAACAGGTCATTGCTAATCCGTTTTTCAGGGACATCGTACGCTTGCATGGAGTGCCAAAGACAATTGTTTCTAACAGGGACGTGAAGTTTATGAGCTACTTCTGGAAGACCCTATGGGGAAAGCTCGGAACGAAGCTGCTGTTCAGTACTACATGTCATCCCCAAACGGATGGTCTAACAGAGGTGGTGAATCGAACATTGTCACAATTGCTGCGAGCTATGATCAAGAAAAATCTGCGTGAGTGGGAGGAGTGTTTGCCACATGTTGAGTTTGCATATAACAGAGCGGTGCACACTACTACCCAGCTTTGTCCTTTTGAGGTGGTGTATGGCTTCAAATCTATCACACCACTAGATTTGTTGCCTCTTCCATTGCATGAGAGAGTAAATATGGAGGCATCAAAATGAGCAGATTATGTGAAGAATATTCATGAGAAGACACGAGAGGCTATTGAGAAGAAAGGCAGGAACATTGCTGCTGCAAGAAACCAATCAAGAAAGCAAGTTTTGTTTCAGCCTAGAGATATGGTTTGGGTGCATCTGCGCAAGGATAGAATCCCACAGCTGCGGCATTCCAAGTTGCGGCCGTGTGGTGCTGGTCCTTACAAGGTGCTAGCCAAGATAAATGGCAATGCCTACTCGATTGATATTCCTATTGCTGAGTTTGGTGGTGTTAGCAACAGCTTCAACGTTGCTAATTTGTCGACATATGATGGAGAAGACCTTGGAGCATCGAGGTCGACGCCTTTTGAAGGGGGGGGGGGGTGAGATGATGAGGACATCCCTACTATTCTTCCATTTCCACCTCATGATGTTGACCAACCAATTGCTGCACAGAAGAAGTCCAATGATGAAATCAGAATTGGACCTATTACAAGAGCCCGTGCAAAGCTAATAGAACAACAGGTGAATTTTCTCCTAGTAGATTCTGATTATTTCATTAATGAGAATTTTTTACTGCCTAAGTCTTTGTGTGTTTGCATACTCAGGTTCATGGGAGAAGAAGGCATAGCACGAGGGAACGAGGAGTTGAAGCAGCTCGAGCGAGACATGGTGATCATGCACATGGACGCGAGGGAGGAGAGGGAGGCCGGCGACCAGCATGAGGAGGAGGGCACCACACAGGAGGCCACATATGGGGCACCACCAAGTGCTTGTGCGCCATACACAAAAGGCCTGCGCGCCTAGTTGGCTACACCCAACCATTGGGTCAATTTGTATCAGATTGAGTCGAACTGAGTCGGTTTGGGCTGAACCCAAGTTGGGTTCGGGTCTGGTTTGAGTGGTGGACGCCCCCACCTCTATAAGTATTCTTGGGGCGCCCACAATTAGGGTTAGACCACGTTAAAATTAAACCCTAGTTTCGTTGAACTTGCTATCAAGCATTCATCTGAAATTGCATCTCCAATTCGTATCGATCTGGAGATTTGAACTACAAGTTGAGTGTAATCTGCTATTCCATTGGGAATTAGTGAATTGCAATTATACCATTTCGTGGTCGATGGCTACGTTGCACAAGTGTGTGAAGTCGTGAATATCCGAAGGGTAGAGAGCTGTTGCATTGGCATCAGGGATCTAGCGAGGAGAGATCATCGACGACACCCAGTTATCTATCATCATCATCATACCACCACCAGCTTACTAAGAAGATCGGGCTACCCCATATCATATAGCTCTTAGTGCATCCATTGCATGGCAATCCCTACTCCTCGCATTGATATCAATTGATGGGCATCTCCATAGCTCGTTGATCCGCCTAGTTGATGCGAGACTTTCTCCCTTTTTGACTTCTCCTAATTAATCTCTACCATTATATTTTATTCCACCCATAGTACTATATCCATGGCTTGTGCTCATGTATTGTGTGGGGGGTTGAAAAAGCTAAAGCTCGTTAAAAAGTATGAACCAATTGCTCGGCTTGTCATCGGGGTAGTGCATGATAAATACTTTATGTTAAGAAGATGGACCATGACAGGATTATATGACTTTGTAGGGATAACTTTCTTTAGCATTTTTATTTTGAAAGGCATGATTGTTTGTTGGTATGCCTGAGTATTGATGTCTTTATATCAAATTATAGACTATTGCTTTGAATCACTCATGTCTTAATATTCATGCCATGATTAGATTACATGATCAAGATTATGCTAGGTAGCTTTCCACATCAAAAATTAATCTTTTTATCATTTACCTACTCGAGGACGAGCATGAATTAAGCTTGGGGATGCTGATACTTCTCCGCCGTATCTATAATTTTTGGTTGTTTCATGCCAATATTCTACAACTTTCACATACTTTTGGCAACATTTTATATTATTTTTGGAACTAACATATTGATCCAGTGCCCAGTGCCAGTTCCTGTTTGTTGCATGTTTTTTGTTTCACAGAAAATCCACATCAAATTAAGTCCAAACGCGATAAAAATTTATGGAGATTTATTTTGGAATATATGTGATTTTTGGGAAAATGAATCAAAGCGAGACGATGCTCCAGGGGCCCACAAGCTCGAGGGGCGCGCCCCACTACCATGGGTGCTCCGGGCAGGCTTGTGGCGCCCCTGTAAGGTGGTTGGTGCCCTTCTTTCGGCGTAAGAAAGCTAATATCCGAATAAAAATCCCCTCAAAATTTCAGCCCAATCGGAGTTACGGATCTCCAGGAATATAAGAAACTGTTTTTGGTCAGAAAACAGGAACGCTAAACAGAAGAGAACAAAGAGAGAGAGATCTTATCTCAGAGGGGCTCCTCCCCTCTGGGAGCCATGGCGGCCATGGACTAGAGGGGAAACTCTCCTCCCATCTAGGGGAAGGCCAAGCAAGAAGAAGAAGGAGGGGGGCTCTCTCCCCCTCTCTCCCGGTGGCATCGGAAAGCCGTCGGGGCAATCATCATGACGGCGATCTACACCAACAACTTCACCGGCATCAACACCAACTCTCTTCGAAGGATCAATAGTAATATGGAGTACTTGTTAAGGCTGAAGGACAAGCCCACCACTTCATCACCACCATCACCAAAGAAGGAGACTTGAGCACATGGGTATGGGCACCACCCTTGGCTTGTGCCAAGCTTGGGGGAGGTGCCCCGGTATCGTATCACCATCACTTTTTATCATTATTATCTATCTTAGTTCGATCTTTAGTTATTTCATGATTTAGAAGAATAAAGTTTTAGTGTGATTTAGTTTCAAGTGCTTGCTTTGTGATCTATCTATCTATGTAATCGTGTGTGGAAGTTATATAATAAAGAGTAGTTTGAGTTGAGTGTTTTGCTTTAGTTGATTCAATATTAGAAATAAAAAGAGAATAAAAAGTAAGATCATATGCTAATCCCATGGGGAGTGATGACTTCACATAAAATAAGTATAATTGATAAAACTTGTTGGAAGTTGACAAACATAGCATTGGTCATTGTTGCAATTAATGAAAAAGTAATAAAGGAAGAGAGGTCTCATATATAAATACACTATCTTGGACATCTTTTATGATTGCGACCCCCATTAAATATTCTATGTCAAGTCGATGTTGGACAAGGAAGATAACATAATGAGTTATATTTGCTTATATTCACATAGAAGTTATATTGTTTTGGATCCTCTAACATGTGGTGCTTGCCCCCTATCTTTTGCTAGCCAAAATTCTGCACTAAGTAGAGATACTACTTGTGCATCCAAAAACCCTTAAACCTAGTTTCATGCCATGAGAGTCCACTATATCTACCTATAGATTGAATAAGATCCTTCAAGTAAGTTGTCATCGGTGCAAAGCAATAAAAATTGCTCCTAAACATGTATGAACTTTTATTGTAAGGGAAAATAAGCTTTGTACGTTCTTGTCGTGGTGGAGTAATAAAAGCGACAGAATGCATAATAAAGGTCGCTATCACAAGGGGTAATATAAAGTGACATTCCTTTATATTAAGATCTTGCACATCCAAAAACAAAAAGCGCATGACAACCTCTGCTTCCCTCTGCGAAGGGCCTATCTTTTACTTTATGTATTTACCTTCATGCAAGAGTTAATAGTATTCTCCTCTATTCCATTTTTATTTTTCTCTTTTGCAAGCATCATGTGGTGGGGACTGATCCAGGCATATATATCCAGTTCGATGTTGGTAATCATGAGTTATTATTTGTTGACATTACCCTTGAGGTAAATATGTTGGGAGGCGAAATTATAAGCCCCTATCTTTTTATGTGTCCGACTGAAACTTTTACTCCATAAGTATGCCGTGAGTGTTAGCAATCATAGAAGACTAAAATGATAGTTGAGTATGTGAACTTGCTAAATAAAGCTCTTACATAGACTTTTTCTGATAATATGATGAGTTGCAATTGCTTCAGTGACTGAGATAATAGTTTGTTAGTTTTCAATTTGGTTTATGGTTCATACTTTAACTTGTGATTGAATTGCCACTTTTTCATGAGAAGTTTTATGATCATATATTGCTATTATAATAAAGATCATGATGCTCCATGTACGTATTTTATTTTTATCGATGCCTCTCTCTCTAAACATGTGGTCATGATTATCGATTTTGGCATTCGCTTGAGGACAAGCGAGGTCTAAGCTTGGGGGAGTTGATACGTCAAATTTGCATCATGATTTCCTACTGTTAATTAATATGTTTTTAATCATTATTTCCCTTCATGGTACAATTCTTATGCCTTTTCTCTCTTATTTTTCAAGATTCACATGAAGAGGGAGATTGCTGGTAGCGGGAATTCTGGACCGAAAAGGGGTGAAACAGAGATAGCTATTCTGCACAACTCCAAATGAATTGAAAATTTACGGAGAATTATGTTGGAATATATAAAAAATACTGGTGAAAGAAGTACCAGGAGGGGTCCCACCAGGAAGCCACAAGCCTGGGGGGTGTGCCCTAAACCCTGGGATCGCCCCCCGAGCTTGTGGGGCCCCTAGCAGGCCTCCAGCCCGCTCCTTCTGCTATATGAAGCCATTTGCCCTAGAAAAAATCAGAAGAAGACTTTCGGGATGAAGCGCCGCCGTCTCCAGGCAGAACTTGGGCAGGAGATATTTTGCTCTCCGGTGGAGTGATTCCACAGAGGATACTTCCCTCCGGGAGGGGAAAATCAAAGCCATCGACATCACCAACGATCCTCTCATCGTGGGAGGACCAATCTTCATCAACATCTTCACCAGCATCATCTCATCTCAAACCCTAGTTCATCTCTTGTATTCAATCTTTGTCTCAAAACCTCAGAGTGGTACCTGTGGGTTGCTAGTAGTGTTGATTACATCTTGTAGTTGATTCTAGTTCGTTTATTTGGTGGAAGATTATATGTTCAGATCCTTAATGCTATTCAATACCCCTCTGATCTTGAACATGAATATGATTTGTGAGTAGTTAATTTTGTTCTTGAGGACATGGGAGAAGTCTTGTCATAAGTAATCATGTGAATTTAGTATTTGTTTGATATTTTGATGATATGTATGTTGTGCTTCCTTTAGTGGTGTCGTGTGAACGTCGACTACATGACACTTCACCATCTTTGGCCCTAAGGGAAGGCATTGTGGAGTAGTAATTAGATGATGGGTTGCTAGAGTGACAGAAGCTTAAACCCTAGTTTATGCGCTATTCCTTAAGGGGCTGATTTGGATCCATATGTTTCATGCTATGGTTAGAGTTATCATAATTCTTCTTTCGTAGTTGCGGATGCTTGCGAGAGGGGGTAATCATAAGTGGGAGGCTTGTTCAAGTAATAATAGCACCCAAGCACCAGTCCACCCACATATCAAATTATCAAAGTAGTGAACACGAATCAAACAAACATGATGAAAGTGACTAGATGAGAATTCCCATGTGTCCTCGAGAATGCTTTGCTTATTATAAGAGTTTGTTCTGGCTTGTCCTTTGTTATAAAAAGGGTTGGGCCACCTTGCTGCACTTTTATTACCACTACTACTTGTTACTTGTAATGAATTATCTTGCTATCAAAACTATCTGTTACCTACAATTTCAGTGCTTGCAGAGAATACCTTACTGAAAACCGCTTGTCATTTCCTTCTGCTCCTCGTTGGGTTTGACACTCTTACTTATCGAAAGGACTATGATTGATCCCCTATACCTGTGGTCATCAAGACTCTTTTCTGGCAATGTTGCTGGGGAGTGAAGCACCTTTGGTTAGGGGAATTTGGTAAGGAAACATTTATATTACGTGCTGAAATTTACTGTCACTTGTCACTATGGAAAGTAAACCTTTGAGGGGCTTGTTTGGGGTATCTTCACCTCGACCGAAAGCATTAAGAGCTGCTCCTCAACCTACTGAACCTACTGAAAATATTTATTATGAAATTCCTTCTGGTATGGTAGAGTAACTGCTAGCTAATTCTTATGAAGGAGATGGAACGGTGCATCCCGATATGCACTTGATATATGTGGATGAAATTTGTGGATTGTTTAAGCTTGCAGGTCTATCCAAAGATGGAGTTAAGAAGAAAGTATTCCCTTTATCTTTGGAGGGAAAGGCATTGACATGGTATGTGCTATGTGATGATACTGAAACATGGGATTGGAACCGGTTAAAGCTGAAATTTCACCAGAAATTTTATCCTATGCATTTGGTTCATCATGATCGGAATTATATATATAATTTTTGGCCTCGTGAATGAGAAAGTATCACTCAAGCTTGGGGGAGGCTTAAGTATATGTTGCGTACATGCCCCAATCATGAGCTCTCAAAAGAAATAATTATTCAAAATTCTATGCTCGACTTTCTCATAATGATGAATCCATGCTCGATACTTCTTCTGTTGGTTCCTTTATGAAGAGAACTATTGAATTCAGATGGGATCTTCTTGAGAGAATTAAACGTAACTCTAAAGATTGGGAAATCGACAAAGGTAAAGAGTCAGGTATAAATCTTGAGTTTGACTGTGTTAATTTTTTTATGGAAACTGATGCTTTTCATAAGTTTGGTACTAAATATGAACTTGACTCTGAGATAGTAGCTACCTTTTGTGAATCTTTTGCTGCTCATGTTGATATCCCTAAGGAGAAATGGTTTAAATATCATTAACCTATTGAATTAAATGAAGAACCTGTTATTGTTAAAGAAGAAACAATTGTTTACAATGTTGATCCAGTTGTGCCTACTACTTATATTGAGAAACCTCCTTTCCCTGTTTGGATTAAGGAACATGCTAAAGCTTCAACTGTGGTTAATAAAAGTAATATAAGAACATCTAGAACTTCTGAACAAATTAAAGTTGAACTTAATATTGCAATGGTTAAAGATCTTTTGGTTGATGATACTGATGGGCATGTTATTTACTTTTGCGATGAGGCTGCTAGAATTGCTAAACCTGTTGGAAATGAACGAGATATGCTAGATAAGAACAAGCCTGTAGTTGGCATGCCTGTTGCTTCTGTTAAGATTGGAGATCATTGCTATCATGGCTTATGTGATATGGGTGCTAGTGTGAGTGCTATTCCGTTTTCTTTATATCAAGAAGTAATGAATGATATTGCACCTGTTGAGATTGAAGATATTGATGTTACAATTAAGCTTGCAAACAAAGATACTATTACACCACTTGGGATTGTTAGAGATGTTGAAGTCTTGTGTGGTAAAATCAAATACCCTACTGATTTCCTTGTGCTTGGTTCACAGCAAGATAATTTTTGTCCCATTATATTTGGTAGACCTTTCTTGAATACTGTTAATGTTGAAATTCATTGTGTTAAAGAGAAGGTTAGAGTTAAGTTTGGTGATATATCTCATGAATTTAATTTCTCTAAGTTTAGTAGACAACATCATGATAAAGAATTACCTGGTAAAGATGAAATTATTGGTCTTGCTTATATTGTTGTGCCTCCTACTGATCCTTTAGAATAGTACTTGCTAGACCATGAGAATGATATGAATATGAATGAAAGAAATGAAATAGATGAGCTGTTCTTTAAACAAGCACCTATCCTTAAAAATAATTTGCCTGTTGAAACCTTGGGAGACCCACCTCCACCCAAGGGTGATCATGTTTTTGAATTAAAGCAATTACCTGATACACTTAAATATGACTATCTTGATCAAAAGAAGATATATCCTGTTATTATTAGTCCTAACCTTTCAGAGCATGAAGAAAAGAGATTACTTAAAACTCTGAAGAAGCACCGAGCTGCTATTGGGTATACTCTCGATGATCTTAAGGGCATTAGTCCCACTTTATGTCAGCATAAAATTCATATGGAGACAGACGCTAAACCAGTTGTTGATCAGCAAAGAAGGCTGAATCCTAAAATGAAGGATGTGGTAAGAACTGAAATATTAAAGCTTCTGGAGGCAGGTATCATTTATCCCATAGTTGATACAAGATGGGTCAGTCCTGTTCAATGTGTTCCTAAGAAAGGAGGTATTACAGTTGTTCCTAATGATAAAAATGATCTTATCCCACAAAGAATTGTAACTAGTTATAGGATGGTAATTGATTTCAAGAAATTAAATAAAGCTACTAGGAAATATCATTACCCCTTACCTTTTATTGATCAAATGTTAGAAAGATTATCTAAGCATACACACTTTTGCTTCTTAGATGGTTATTCTGGTTTCTCTCAAATACATGTTTCACCTGAAGATCAAGAGAAAACAACCTTTACTTGTCCTTTTGGAACATATGCTTATCGTCGTATGCCTTTTGGTTTATGTAATGCACCTGCTACCTTTCAAAGATGTATGACTGCTATATTCTCTGACTTTTGTGAAAAGATTGTTGAGGTTTTCATGGATGATTCTTCGTTTACGAAACTTCTTTTGATGATTTCTTGAGCAACCTCGATCGAGTTTTGCAGAGATGTGAAGAGACTAATCTTGTCTTGAATTGGGAGAAGTGCCACTTTATGGTGAATGAAGGTATAGTCCTTGGGCATAAAATTTCTGAAAGAGGTACTAAAGTTGATAAAGCTAATGTTGATGCTATTGAGAAAATGCCATGTCCTAAAGATATCAAAGGTATAAGAAGTTTCCTCGTTCATGCTGGTTTCCATAGAAGGTTTATAAAAGATTTCTCTAAAATTTCTAGGCCTCTTACTAATCTCTTTCAAAAAGATGTTCCATTTGTTTTTGATGATGATTGCGTAGAAGCCTTTGAAATACTTAAGAAAGCCTAAATTTCTGCACCTATTGTTCAACCACCTGATTGGAACCTACCCTTTGGAATTATGTGTGATGCTAGTGATTATGCTGTAGGTGCTATTCTAGGACAAAGAGTTGATAAGAAACTGAATGTTATTCATTATGCGAGTAAGACTCTAGACAGTGCTCAAAGAAATTATGCTACTATTGAGAAAGAATTTTTAGCAGTTGTGTTTGCATGTGATAAATTCAGATCTTACAATGTTGATTCCAAAGTTACTATTCACAGTGATCATGCTGCTATTAAATATCTTATGGAAAAGAAAGATGCTAAACCTAGACTTATTTGGTGGGTTCTTTTGCTACAAGAATTTGATTTGCATATTGTTGATAGAAAGGGAGCTGAGAATCCCGTAGCTAATAATTTGTCTAGAATGGAAAATGTTCTTGATGACCCACTTCCTATTAATGATGATTTTCTTGATGAACAATTAGCTGTGATAAATGCTTCTCGTAATACTCCATGGTATGCAGACTATGCTAATTACATTGTTGCTAAATATATACCTCCTAGTTACACATACCAACAAAAGAAAATTTTCTTCTTTGATTTAAGACTACTTTTGGGATGCCCTACACTTATATAAAGGAGTAGATGATATTATTAGACATTGTGTACCTGAGCATGAATAGGAACAAATCCTACAAAAGTGTCACTCCAAGGCATATGGAGGACACCATGCAGGAGACAGAACTGCACATAAGGTATTACAATCTGGTTTTTATTGGCCTACTCTTTTCAAAGATGCACGTAATTTTGTCCTCTCTTGTGATGAATGTCAAAGAATTGTTAATGTTGGTAGACGTCGGGAAATGCCTATGAATTATTCACTTGTTATTGAACCATTTGATGTTTGGGGTTTTGATTATATGGGACCGTTTCCTAAATACAATGGGTATACTCATATTTTAGTTGCTGTTGATTATGTTACTAAGTGGGTAGAAGCTATTCCAACTAGTAGTGCTAATCATAACACTTCTATTAAAATGCTTAAAGAAGTTATATTCCCGAGGTTTGGAGTCCCAAGATATTTAATGACTGATGGTGGTTCACATTTTATTCATGGTGCTTTTCGTAAATTGCTTGCTAAATATGATGTTAAGCATAGAATTGCATCCCCTTATCATCCTCATTCTAGTGGTCAAGTTGAATTAACTAATAAAGAAATAAAATTAATTTTGCAAAAGACTGTTAATAGATCCAGAAAGAATTGGTCTAAGAAACTTGATGATGCACTATGGGCTTATAGAACTGCTTATAAAAATCCTATGGGTATGTCTCCATATAAAATGGTCTATGGAAAAGCATGTCAGTTACCTCTTGAGTTAGAACATAAAGCATACTGGGCAATTAAAGAATTTAACTATGATTTTAAACTTGCCGGTGAAAAGAGGTTATTTGATATTAGCTCCTTAGATGAATGGAGAACCCAAGCCTATGAAAATGCCAAGTTGTTCAAAGAAAAAGTTAAAAGATGGCATGATAAAAGTATTCAAAAACGTAATTCAAAGTAGGTGATCATGTTCTATTATACAATTATTGTTTAAGATTTTTTGCAGGAAAACTTCTCCCTAAATGGGAAGGACAATACGTCATCAAAGAAATTTATCGCTCCGGAGCCATCAAAATAAACAATTCCGAAGGAAATAATTCGAGAGTGGTTAATGGGTAAAGAATTAAACATTATATCTCAGGTACTCCCAGTAATGTTGAAACTAATATTATTCAAACAATGACACCGGAAGAGCACATAGAGGAAACCTTCCGGAACGCTCCAGAAGCCTGAAAAGGAGTAGGTACATGGTACGGTAAGTAAACCGACTACAAAACTTCCATAAAAGTACTTTTTGTTTGTTTTGGAATATATAAAAAATTAGGAAAATAATAAACAGTCTGAAAAGTGCACGAGGAGGCGACAAGCCTGGGGGTCGCGCCCTACCCCCCAGGGCGCGCCTACCAGGCTTGTGGCTCCCTCGTGGACTTTCCTGACTCCGTTTTTCTTCCATATTACTTGTCTTGCACAGGAAAAATTCATTATGTATACTCATGGGTGTTTTGACCACCGCATCGCAAGTTTCTCCTCTGTTCTTGTTTCGGGCTGTTTTTCTGACAGATCTACATCACTATGGCTCCCCGAAAGCTCCGCACCAAGCATCGAATTATTCAACCTTAGCCCAGCAAATGCCCTTTTAGCGAAGTCTACTATGAGTGGTCGAGAGGAGGATACTGCTATGGAGGAGGAACCAGGAAAGGTCGTGGACGACCGGATTCAAGGAGAAGAAGATCAAGCCATGCACAGGAAGGAACCTACAGAAAAGGAGATATATTGCAAACTCTTTATCATTACCTTTCTTTATCTGAAATTGATGCATTAAAGGCTATTGAAGCTATTTGTGCCCAGAATATGTCGCTCACTCATGAAGTTATTATTTTGGAAAAACAAATTCATGCCCTTCGAAGGATTAATAGTAATCTGGAGTACGTGTTAAGGCTGAAGGACAAGCCCACCACTTCATCACCACCATCACCAAAGAAGGAGACTTGAGCACATGGGTATGGGCACCACCCTTGGCTTGTGCCAAGCTTGGGGGAGGTGCCCCGGTATTGTATCACCATCACTTTTTATCATCATTATCTATCTTAGTTAGATCTTTAGTTATTTCATGATTTAGAAGAATAAAGTTTTAGTGTGATTTAGTTTCGAGTGCTTGCTTTGTGATCTATCTATCTATGTAATCATGTGTGAAAGTTATATAATAAAGAGTAGTTTGAGTTGAGTGTTTTTCTTTTGTTGATTCAATCTTAGAAATAAAAAGAGAATAAAAAGTAAGATCATATGCTAATCCCATAGGGAGTGATGACTTCACATAAAAGAAGTATAATTGATCAAACTTGTTGGAAGTTGACAAACGTAGCATTGGTCATTGTTGCAATTCATGAAAAAGTAATAAAGGAAGAGAGGTCTCACATATAAATACACTATCTTGGACATCTTTTATGATTGGGAGCCCCCATGAAATATTCTATGTCAAGTCGATGTTGGACAAGGAAGACAACGTAATAAGTTATGTTTGCTTATATTCACATAGAAGTTATGTTGTTTTGGATCCTCTAACATGTGGTGCTTGCCCCCTATCTTTTGCTAGCCAAAATTCCGCACTAAGTAGAGATACTACTTGTGCATCCAAAAACCCTTAAACCCAGTTTCATGCCATGAGAGTCCACTATATCTACCTATGGATTGAATAAGATCCTTCAAGTAAGTTGTCATTGGTGCAAATGAATAAAAATTGCTCCTAAACATGTATGAACTTTTATTGTAAGTTAAAATAAGCTTTGTATGATCTTGTGATGGTGGAGTAATAAAAGCGGCAGACTGCATAATAAAGGTCGCTATCACAAGGGGCAATATAAAGTGACGTTCCTTTAAATTAAGAGCTTGCACATCCAAAAACAAAAAGCTCATGACAACCTATGCTTCCCTCTCTGAAGGCCCTATCTTTTACTTTATGTATTTACTTTCATGCAAGAGTTAATAGTATTCTCCTCTATTCCATTTTTATTTTTCTCTTCTGGCAAGCATCATGTGGTGGGGACAAATCCACGCATATATATCCAGTTGGATGTACATAATCATGAGTCATTGTTGTTGACATTACCCTTGAGGTAAATACGTTGGGAGGCAGAATTATAAGCCCCTATCTGTCTATGTGTCAGACTGAAACTTTTGCTCCATAAGTATGACATGAGTGTCAGCAATCATTGAAGACTAAATGATAGTTGAGTATGTGAACTTGTTAAACAAAGATCTTACATAGACTCTTTCTGATAATATGATGAATTGCAATTGCTTCAGTGAGTGAGATCATAGTTTGTTAGTTTTCAATTCGGTTTATGGTTCATACTTTAACTTATGATTGAATTCCCACTTTTTCATGAGAAGTTTTATGATCATATATTGTTGTTATAATAAAGATCATGATGCTCCATGTCCATATTTTATTTTTATCGATGCCTCTCTCTCTAAACATGTGGTCATGATTATCAATTTCCCCATTCGCTTGAGGACAAGCGAGGTCTAAGCTTGGGGAGTTGATACGTCCAATTTGCATCATGATTTCTGTGACGCCCCCGACTCAAACGTGCACTAATCATACACGCAAATGCACACGATCAAGCCTAAGGACTCACGGGAAGATATCACAACACAACTCTAGACACAAATAAAAGTCATACAAGCTTTATATTACAAGCCAGGGGCCTCGAGGGCTCGAATACATAAGCTCGAGTCATACAAGCATCAGTGGAAGCATTAGTATCTGAGTACAGACATAATTAGACAAAGGTGCCTTAAGAAGGCTAAGCAAAACAACAATAACTAGATAAAAAAGGCACAGGCCTCCTGCCTAGGATCCTCCGAAGCTACTCCTGGTCGTTGAACTACTCGTAGTAGTAGGATCTGTCGGTGTGGTAGGAGTAGTCACCGGGGGGGCAGCTGGCTCCTGGGATCCGTCATCTGATCACAGCAATCGGGTATGGGGAAAAAGGAAAGCAAAGCAACCATGAGTACTCATTCAAAGTACTCGCAAGACTTGCATCAGAACTAATCTATTTATGCATCGGTATCAAAGGAGGGGCTATATCTATGGACTAGACTATAGAAATGCCAGAATAGAGGGGAAGGCCTAGCCTATCGAAAACTAGCAACTTGCAGCATCTTGCAGCATTATAAGAGTGTAGATTAGTACATAAATATAGTAGTAGGAACAAGTTAAGTAGCCATGCCAAGAGATGCTTCCTCGACTCCCTGCAAGAAAGCAATCCCGGATCCATAACATCCATTTATTCCACAAGTATCCAGTTCTAGTTGTAGTAGATCGGGATACTCTCTGAGCATCCGTTACCGTGGACACTGCTATTCGAATAGATATACTTCCCTGCAGGGGTGCACCAACATACCCAACTCGCTCAATTAACTCTGGCCGGACACACATACTCGGTCCATGCCCGGCCTCAGCTGATCGACACGCCGTAGCCCTACCTAGGCTCATCAGAGAGGCCAGCAAGCCGGTCTAAATCCTAAGCGCTCAGGGGTCTTGGGCCCATCGCCCTTTGCACTCCTGCGCGTTGCGAGGATGGTCGGGAGCAGACCTAGCTCCTCTATACAAATGCAGGCCGTTGTGGACCAACCCGAGCGCGTGCCGCTCACCCGCTGACGTCTGAAGAGCTTCGGTTGATACATACGACGCACAGTGCCCATACTATTCCCGTGTGGTGGTTAGTGCGAAAAGGCCTGAGGCCTACTCAGATCACATATCCAAACCCGTTAGTGCATTAGGAGCTCGCGGTGACGATCAGTGCTCCACCATCTGTGGTCCCATCGCCCCGTCTCAAGGACTTGAGGCAAGGGCCAGGCCCAATCCCTCTCCTCCCTCTCCTGAGGCAATCTGCCTCCCGGCCGTGCCTCATAATTATTTCGCGGGTCCCCTCATGGTCAACCCACCTTCACATATCTCGCGGGTACCCCTCGGGCCGACCCGACTTTAAGCAGGGTCTAAAATAAAGTCAAGGTATCCGTGTGTCCATCACATCAAGGGGGAACATGAGGAATCACCCTCGATGGATTCCCACTAGATGTAGTCAACAAGGTGAACTAAGAGGAATCACCCTCGATGAGTTCACACTTGAGGGCCTGCACGACAAAGGTCTCATTGGAGTGGTGAAAGAGGAATCACCCTCGGTAATCCACATTCGACAGGCTACGCTACAGAGGTATCATCGGGAGTGAGTAAGGAGGTATCACCCTCGACACTCGACAGTACCTCTGTAGAGTCGTACAACTTAGGGGGGGTATGTGGTGATGTGTCAGTCTCAGCCCATTGATCAAACTGATCGAGGCACCAATAATCTAAGCGGGGCAACAAGGACAAGGAGGAGGGGCCACTGATGTTTCACTAACCAACCTATACTAAGCATTTAGGATAGCAGGATTGTTATCAACAGCAGTTACAATAAACAGGCTATGCATGAGATTAGGAGCAGATGAAAGTAGTAGCAAATTCTAATGCAAGCAAGGGGGAGAAGGAATAGGCAATATAGGAATGATCAAGGGGGTTTTGCTTGCCTGGAAGCTGTGCGGTAAAAGAGGGGTCATCGGTGGAGTAGTAGTCCTCGGGGAAAACATCGGTCTTGGGGTCTACTGGAGAAAAGAGGGGGAAGAAACAATAAATACAAGGCAAACAAATGCATCACAATGCATGTCATGGCAATATGCAGTGCTGGTGGCGACCTAATGCAATGCTACACGTTAGGGACAGAGCGGGAAAATATCTGGCGATATTTTCCCGGCTCTAGGCATCTGTCAGACTGATGAACCGAAGGGGAAGGTTCCATGTTTGCGATGTTGTGGGCATGTGACAGCTACATGGAGGGCATATTCGAACTCGTCTCATTTTTCTGATCAACTTTCATGTAGAAAACTTTTTGATCCGAGCTACGGTTTATTTTCTATGATTTTTTGAAATTTTAAAACATTGTCTAAAATTCCTAGATTTAAATTAAAATTCAGAAATAACAGAAAAATCATTTATTACACCAGCACTACGTCAGCATGAGGTCAGCAGTCAACACCATCTGGTCCAGGTCAAACCTGACAGCTGGGTCCCACATGTCATAGATAGTGGGCTTAACAGAGACTATTTAAACTAATTAGAGGTTAATTAGTAGGTGGGGCCCCACTGTCAGTGTCTAATTAGTAGTTAGATTAAATTTTATTTATAAAACTAATCAAAATAGCGGTGGGGCCGGCCTGTCAGTGGCTGCTGTTGCCCAGTCAGCAAGTTGACTGGGTCAACCCAGTCAACTGGGGCCCCTGGGCCCACTGGTCAGTGACCCAGCGTGGACCCTAGCCGAGCGACGTCGGCGGTGGCCGGCGACCTCCGAACGCGGCGGAGGGCCATGGGAGGCATCGGATTTCGCCTACGGAAGGCCGTTTGGCCCGCGTAATGGTGCGTTCGAAAGGGAAGAAGATGCTGCGTCGATCTATGGCGACGGCGCAGCTAGAGATGGCCGGAAACGACGACGGAGAGCAGCGCGGCGGACGGCCAGAATCGGCCGGGTTCGATTGTGGTGTTTCGGGGCATAGCAATGCGAGCTTGCTAGCGCGTTGAGTTCCTACACGTGCGCTGAGCACGTTGCCGTGCTCGGTTGAGCTCGACGGTGAGCGTGGCCATGATGGCGAGCCCAACGATGGCGAATGCGGTGGCTACTGCACAGGAAGGAGCGGAAGAAGGAGGGGGGAAATGTCAAGGAGCTCACCATGGGAGCACAAGGAGGCTCGTCGGGGTTCAGGAGCAGCAGAGGCGACCGGAATCGACGGAGCATGCCGGTGACCCGAGGAGGAAGAAGATGGCACGGATCCGTGCAGTGGGGCTGCCCGGCTTGCGCTCGTCGGTGTAGTCGATGTAGCGGAGCACGGCGAAGACGAGAGGCACGATGGCGAGGCGAGGCAAGGTCAGAGGCCGTGGTGGCGACGGGCCATGGTGACGGCGGCGGTAGGACACAGCAAGGAGCGAGCGAGAGATAGCAAGAGAGGAGGGGGAAATAGATGAGGACGACGAGGGGGAGGCCGCGGTGGAGATCTTATCCACCCGCAGCGCCGCGTCGGCCGGTCGCCGGTGAATGCGCGTGCGACCAGGGGCGCACCGTCATGCGCAGGAGAGAGAGATGAGGGAGACGGTGAGAGGTGGGCTGGGCCGCACTGTGGACTTAGGCCCAGTCCACAGTAGCTTTTGACCTTTTTCTTTTTCTGTTTTTCTTTTTCCAATAGCTTTTGTATTTTTGTTTAGCCAACAAATGACTTTGCAAAAATATGCCACTGGCCAAAACAGATTCAAGGGAATATTGTGCACAGCCTCAAAAAGTTTGGAGGGCATTTGATTCCATTTGAATATTTCATAAATGGAATTGCATTTAAATTGGCTGTAATAGCATTGTTTTAAATGCTAATGTTCATTGTAGCAGATAGGTGATGTTGTTTTCCTGAACAAATAATTGTTTTGGAATTTTTGCTATTTGATGAACATTTTTGCAGCAATTTTTTGAGCAACTTCAAATTTCACTTATGATTTGAATTTGAATTCGGTGGAGGAATATGAAATGAGATATGATTTCATTGTGATCATTACTCACTAAACAAAATAGCTTAGCATTAATATGGTGATCACTGTAGCTCATTTACAGAGGGGTGTTACAATTCTCCTCCTCTAAAAGAAATTCTCATCACGAGAATTTAGGAGGTAGAAGAGAAAGGATCGGGGCATTCCTGGAGGTTCTTCCGGAAATGCCTCTTAGAAGTCACGAACGACTGGAATGTTTTCCACTCCCCTTATTTAATGCCATGCATGTAAGCAAAATCTTATGATATGAACAAATGGAATACTTTTGAATCAAAAAGAACAGAGCTGCTACTGAAGTATCAAAAGGAGTACCCATCATAGTAGCGGGCTAACCTTGAGTTTTATTTAGATCAACATGGTAAGCTTGACCACGACCATAAGAAGGTCTGGCATTGTTGTTGTGGGGCTGGTTGTTACCACGGCCATTTCCACTGGCAGCATAGGGAAGTGCAAGTTGATTCTGGTTCTGAGAGCATTCTCTGGATCAATGTCCTGGACAGCCACACTTGAAGCAGAGCCCTTCACGGGGACGGGGAGCAGGAGCTCAAAGCAGTGGAACCTAAGGTCTTGGCTGCCCTGGCGGTGGAGGAGGCAGACGAGGCGCAACATAGGATGGCATTGGAGCAGGTTCATCTAGATGGTACATGTTGTTAGGAATCCAAATATGGCGCTTCTGCGAGGACGAGCCCGAAGATGAGCCTACCTCACGGGTGTGCTTGAGAGCATCCTTGTGTTCCTCCAGACCAGTCTCAACCTGAATGGCCTTGTTCACCAAGGTGGCAAAGTCGGCAAAGTCTTGAACAAGCAGTGGTAGCTTGATATCAGGGTTGAGACCTTCAAAAAACATTTCTTGTCGGCGAGCATCAGTAGTGATATCATCTTCAGCATAGCGGGACAATTCCAAAAACTCCCGCTGGTATACTTCTATAGCCTTGCTGCCCTGAGTGATGTTGCGGAACTCACGCTTGTTCCGGTCCATGAATTCTTGTGGAATGTAACGGGCACGGAAAGCAGCTTGGAACTCCGGCCAAGTAATGATAGCTCCAACAGCTAGAGTACGCCTATGACTGTCCTACCATTGAGCAGCGGGACCCTTCAGGAAGTAGGATGCAAAAGTGACATATAGCTGGCATGGGCCACATTAGCAGACTCCATCTCGAAAGTGATGTTGCAGAGCTAGTCATCAGCGTCAAGCGGCTGAACTGAGTTGCGGAAGATAGTTGGGTTGAGACACACAAAGTCTTACAAGGTTATTGGGGCTGGCTGCTGGTTAGCATTCAGATGACGGAACTGATCCATAAGCCCTTGCATGAACTAGTGATTTAGCTCAAACTGTTGCATCATTCCAGCCATATAGTCGGGCGGTGGTGGTGGATTGTTGGCACCACAGCCACGACCACGACCTGCTGGTCTAACCATCCTACTAAAATCAACAGGGGGTAGTTTAGCAATGAGTATTGCAATTGTATGGAATTATTCATGAAGTAACATGCACAACATAGGAAGTGCAATAGATACAACACAGTAGTCAAACATGACATACATATCCATACATAAAGTTGGTTACAAGCCTACGTTACAACAATGGAAAATAAAGCTAGAAACACTACGCGGCACGCAGGCACGCGGTGGAGGGATACAATAACGGGAATAGCGATAGTTACATCAACGTCGGAGAAAACCACTATAACCAGGGAGCTGCAAGTGACGATGCAGGGTACCCTCGATAGAAGGATCCTGTGCTCCGGGAACACTCTGGTGCAGAACCTGGTCCCGAACTAGAAGAAGAGGACCACGTGGAGGAGTAAAACCTCAAACAGCAGGCCACTCAAGACCTGGTGGCATCTCCATCCTATGCGGGTAAAGGATGAACTCCAGAAGTATCCTAGCACTGACTGCTGGCAGCAACTGTGTCAGAGCATCATAAAGACAAGTATGAGTGGGGTACAACTCGACAGCAAGAGCTCGGGCAGTGCGGTACAGAGCCTGTGTTTACTGAACCAGAACCTGCGGGTCATATCGACGCAGCACGTAAGGGGTACAAACAACCGAGTAGTATCCGGTCTCATCCCCAGCGGGGGCATACGGGATATATCTGAAAGCAGTCTCCTCCAAGCAAGCGTTCTCTCCACGGAGATGGGCAATAGCAGCATAGGTAGCATCATGGACTGCCATGTCAACAGTCAGTCCAATACCGTGGAAGGTGTGCATCTCGGTGATGGACCTGTCCTGCCGATCAACGATATGAACCACAGCGCGGTACTGCTCCTGGTTGAACTCGTGGTAATCCTCGTAAATAGTGTACTCAGGGTACCAGCGATATCCCAGCCTGTTCAAGAGGTCGACCAGAATGGCCGGGAAGCCAGTCGCACCAACAACCATAGTCTGGCATACGAGCTGTCTTGTGGGACGCATCTGAAACAAGGAAGTGCAAGATGTCAAATGATAGTGTAACAAGCACAAGATAACATTGAAAGAAATGGTTGCAGATAATCCAGCTCTCCGGGTGAATGTGAACATGATTAACTAATGTTAGAGTCAGCAAAAGTTTTACCCGAATAGAAGACAGATCAGAGTCCAAGAGTGAGGACGAGGAATAAAAGATCCTAACACCAACCATTGGCGACGTGGGCCTGTAAGCCACACAACCATGTTAGTAAAACAGGTTTTTCAAAGACTAGACTCAACTTCGGCCAAGAGTTGGAAAGGGACTTCCTACAGGCAGTCGGCTCTGATACCAACTTGTGACGCCCCCGAGTCAATCATGCACTAATCATACACGCAAATGCACATGATCAAGCCTAAGGACTCGCGGAAAGATATCACAACACAACTCTAGACACAAATAAAAGTCATACAAACTTTATATTACAAGCTAGGGGCCTTGAGGGCTCGAATACATAAGCTCGAGTCATACAAGCATTAGCGGTAGCATTAGTATCTGAGTATAGACATAATTAGACAAAGGTGGCATAAGAAGGCTGAGCAAAACAATGATAACTAGATCGAAAAGGCGCAGGCCTCCTGCCTTGGAGCCTCCGAAGCTAATCCTCGTAGTAGTGCGATCCGTCGGTGCGGTAGTAGTAGTCACCAGCGGGGGCAGCTGGCTCCTGGGATCTGTCATTTGATCACAGCAATCAGGTATGGGGAAAAAGGGAAGCAAAGCAACCGTGGTACTCATCCAAAGTACTCGCAAGACTTACATCAGAACTAATCTATTTATGCATCGGTATCAAAGGAGGGGATGTACAGACTAGACTACAGAAATGCCAGAATAGAGGGGAAGGCCTAGCCTATCGAAAACTAGCAACTTGCAGCATCTTGCAGCATTATAAGAGGGGAAAATTTTGTTTTTGCCACTCTAGATTTTGCCAATTTTCCTTATGCCACTCTAAATTTTGACATTTCACTTTTGCCACTCTTAGTTTTCGACAATTATCACAATTACTATTCCCGTGGCAAAAGCAAAATTTTCAGAGTGGCAATTGTGATACATTTCAAAAGCTAAGAGTGGCAAAAATAAAATAAAACTATTTTGCTTTTGCCACAGAATGGCAATTGTGATAATTGTCAAAAGCTAAGAGTGGCAAAAGTGAAATGTCAAAATCTAGAATGGCATAAGGAAAATTGGCAAAATCTATAGTGGCAAAACCAAAATTTTCCCTTATAAGAGTAGCAACAAGTTAAGTAGCCATGCCTAGATATCCTTCCTCAACTCCCTGCGAGAAAGCAATCCCGGAGCCATAACATCCATATATTCCACAAGTATCCAGTTCTATTTGTAGTAGATTAGGATACTCTCTGAGCGTCTGTTACCGTGGACAAGGCTATTCGAATAGATATACTTCCCTGCAGGGGTGCACCAACATACCCAACAAGCTCAATTAACTTTGGCCGGACACACTTACACGGTCCATGCCCAGCCTCGGCTTATCGACATGCCATAGCCCTACCTAAGCTCATCAGAGAGGCCAGCACGCCGGTCTAAATCCTAAGTGCTCAGGGGTCTTGGGCCCATCGCCCTTTGCACTCCTGCGCATTGCGAGGATGGCCGGGAGCAGACCAAGCCCATGTATACACAAACAGGCCGTCGCGGTCCAACCATGGCACGTGCCGCTCAACCGCTGATGTCTGAAGAGCTTCGGCTGATTCATACGATGCCAAGTGCCCATACTATTCCTGCATGGTGGTTAGTGCGAAAAGGCCAGAGGCCTACTCAGATCACATATCCAAACCCGTTAGTGCATTAGGAGCTCGCGGTGATGATCTGTGCTCCACCATCTGTGGTCCCATCTCCCTGTCTCGAGGATTTGCGGCACGGGCCAGGCCCAATCCCTCTCCTCGCTCTCTTGATGCAATCTGCCTGCCCGGCCGCGCCTCGTAATTATTTCATGGGTACCCTCATGGTCAACCCGCCTTCACACATCTCGCGGGTACCCCTCGGGGCCGACCCGACTTTAAGCAGGGTCTGAAATAAAGTCAAGGTATCCATGTGTCCATCACATCAAGGGGGAACCGGAGGAATCACCCTCGATGGATTCCCACTAGATGTAGTCGTCAAGGTGAACTCAGAGGAATCACCCTCGACGAGTTCAAACTTGAGGGGCTGCACGACAAAGGTCTCATCGGAGTGGTGAAATAGGAGTCACCATCGGTAATCCACATCCGACAGGCTATGCTATAGAGGTATCATCGGGAGTGAGTAAGGATGTATCACCCTCGACACTCGACAATACCTCTGCAGAGTCGTACAACTTAGGGGGGTGTGTGGTGATGTGTCGATCTCAGCCCATTGATCAAACTGATTGGGGCACCAATAATCTAAGCAAGGCAACAAGGACAAGGAGGAGGGGCCACTGATGTTTCACTAACCAACCTATACTAAGCATTTAGGATAGTAGGAATGGTATCAACAGTAGTTACAATAAACAGGCAGTGCATCAGATTAGGAGCTGATAGAAGTAGTAGTAAATTCTAATGCAAGCAAGGGGGAGAAGGAATAGGCAATATAGGAATGATCAAGGGGGTTTTGCTTGCCTGGAAGCTGTGCGGTAAAAGAGGGGTCATTGGTGGAGTAGCAGTCCTCGACGACAACATCGGTCTCGGGGTCTACCAGAGAGAAGAGGGGGAAGAAACAATAAAAGGCAAACAAATGCATCACAATGCATGTCATGGCAATATGCAGTGCTGGTGGTGACCTAATGCAATGCTACACTTTAGGGACAGAGCGGGAAAATATCTGGGGATATTTTACCGGCTCAAGGCATCTATCAAACAGATGAACAAAAGGGGAAGGTTCCATGTTTGCAGTGTTGTGGGCATGTGACAGCTACATGGAGGACATATTCTGACTCGTCTCATTTTTGTGATCAACTTTCATGTATAAAACTTTTTGATCCGAGCTACGGTTTATTTTCTATGATTTTTCAAAGTTTTAAACCATTTTATGAAATTCCTAGTTTTCAATTAAAATTCATAAATAACAGAAAAAGCATTTATTATGTCAGCATGATGTCTGCAGTCAACACCAGCTGGTCCAGGTCAAACCTGACAGCTGGGTCCCACATGTCATACACAGTGGTCTTAATACAGACTATTTAAACTAATTAGAGGTTAATTATTAGGTGGGGCCCCACTGTCAGTGTCTAATAAGTAGTTAGATTAATTTGTATTTATAAAACTAATTAAAATAGCGGTGGGGCCTGCTTGTCAGTGGCTGTGGTTTCCCAGTTAGCAAGTTGACTGGGTCAACCCAGTCAACTGGGGCCCCTGGGTCCACTGGTCAGTGACCCAGGGTGGACCCCAGCCGTGCCACATCGGCGGTGGCCGGCGACCTCCAAATGCTGCGGAGGGCCACGGGAGGCGTCGGATTTCGCCTACAGAAGGCCGTTTGGCCCGCGCGATGGCGCGTTCGAACGGTAAGACGATGTCGCGTCGATCTGTGGCGATGACACGACTGGAGATGGCCGGAAACGACGACGGCGAGCAGCGCGACGGACGGCCAGAAACGGCCGAGTTTGGTTGCGGCATTTCGGGGCACGGCAAGGCGAGCTAGCTAGCGCGTTGAGTTCCTATGCGTCCGCTGAGCACGTTGTCGTGCTCTGTTGAGCTCGACGGCGAGCGTGGCCACGACGGCGAGCCCAACATTGACGGTGAATGCGGCGGCTACGGCTCAGGAAGGAGGGGAAGAAGGAGGGGGGAAATGGCGAGGAGCTCATCGTGGGAGCACAAGGAGGCTCGTCGGGGTACGGGAGCAGCAGAGGCAACCGAAATCGACAGAGCACGCCGGCGACCAGAGGAGGAACAAGACGGCGTGGATCCGTGAGGTGGGGCTCCCCGGCTTGCGCTCGTCGGTGTAGTCGACGTAGCGGAGCACGGCGAAGACAACATGCACAGTGGTGAGGCGAGGCGAGGTCAGTGGCACGATGGCGACAGGCCATGGCGAAGCCGGCAGTCGGACGCAGCGGGGAGCGAGAGAGAGAGAGCGAGAGAGGAGGGGGAAATGGATGAGGACGACGAGGGGGAGGCCGCGATGGAGATCTTATCCACCCGCGGCACTGTAGCGGCGCCGTGTCGGACGGTCGCCTGTGCGCGGACGCGTGACCAGGGGTGCGCCGACATGCACAGGAGAGAGAGAGAGGAGGAAGACGGAGAGTGGTGGGCTGGGCCACACTGTGGACTTAGGCCCAGTCCACAGTAGCTTTTAACCTTTTCCCTTTTTCTTTTTCTATTTTTCTTTTTCCAGTAACTTTTGTATTTTCTTTTAGCCAGCAAATGACTTTGCAAAAATATGCCACTGGCCAAAACAAATTCAAGGGAATATTGTGCATTGCCTCAAAAAGTTTGGAGGGCATTTGAATCCATTTGAATATTTCATAAATGGAATTGCATTTAAATTGGCTGGAATAGCACTGTTTTAAATGCTAATGCTCATTTTAGCAGATAGGTGATGTTGTTTTCTTGAACAAATAATTGTTTTGGAATTTCTGCTATTTGATGAACAGTTTTGCAGCAATTTTTTATGCAACTTCAAATTTCACTTATGATTTGAATTTGAATTCAGTGGAGGAATATGAAATGAGATATGATTTCATTGTGATCATTACTCACTAAACAAAATAGCTTAGCATTAATATGGTGATCACTGTAGCTCATTTACACAGGGGTGTTACAATTTCCTACTGTTAATTAATATGTTTTTAATCATTATTTCACTTCATGGTACAATTCTTATGCCTTTTCTCTCTTATTTTGCAAGATTCACATTAAGAGGGAGATTGAAGGCAGCTGGAATGCTGGACCGAAAAGGGGTGAAACAGAGATAGCTATTCTGCACAACTCCAAATGACCTAAAAAATTAAGGAGAATTATTTTGGAATTTATAAAAATACGGGCAAAAGAATTATCAGGACCCACCGAGCTTGTGGGGCCCCTGGCAGTCCTCCTGCCCCCTCCTTCTACTATATGAGGCTATTTGCCCTAGAAAAAAAATCAGAAAAATACTTTTGGGATAAAGCGTCACCATTTCGAGGCAGAACTTGGCTAGGAGCTATTTTGCTCTCCGGCGGAACGATTCCACCGGGGATACTTCCCTCCAGGAGGGGGAACTCGAAGCCATCGACATCACCAATGATCCTCTCATCATGGGAGGACCAATCTTCATCAACATCTTCACCAGCACCATCTCATCTCAAACCCTAGTTCATCTCTTGTATTCAATCTTTTTCTCAAAACCTCAGATTGGTACCTGTGGGTTGCTAGTAGTGTTCATTACATCTTGTAGTTGATGCTAGTTGGTTTATTTGGTGGAAGATTATATGTTCAGATCCTTAATGCTATTCAATACCCCTCTGATCTTGAACATGAATATGATTTGTGAGTAGTTACTTTTGTTCTTGAGGACAAGGGAGAAGTCTTGTCATAAGTAATCATGTGAACTTGATATTCATTCGATATTTTGATGATATGTATGTTGTGCTTCCTTTAGTGGTGTCGTGTGAACGTCGACTACATGACACTTCACCATCTTTGGGCCTAAGGGAAGGCATTGTGGAGTAGTAATTAGATGATGGGTTGCTAGAGTGACAGAAGCTTAAACCCTAGTTTATGCGCTATTTTATAAGGGGCTGATTTGGATCCATATGTTTCATGCTATGGTTAGTGTTATCTTAATTCTTCTCTCGTAGTTGCGGATGCTTCCGAGAGGGGGTAATCATAAGTGGGAGGCTTGTTCAAGTAAGAACAGCACCCAAGCACCGGTCCACCCACATATCAAATTATCAAAGTGGCGAACATGAATCAAACAAACATGATGAAAGTGACTAGATGAGAATTCCCATGTCTCCTCGAGAACGCTTTGCTTATTATACGAGTTCATTCCGTCTTGTCCTTTGTTATGAAAAGGATTGGGCCACCTTGCTGCACTTTTGTTACCGTTACTACTTGTTACTTGTTATGAATTATCTTGCTACCAAACTATCTGTTACCTATAATTTCAGTGCTAGCAGAGAATACCTTGCTGAAAATCACTTGTCATTTCCTTCTGCTCCTCGTTGGGTTCGACACTCTTACTTATCAAAAGGACTATGATTGATCCCCTATACTTGTGGGTCATCACCCTCCGTGTCGTGCAAGCATGTGGGATTCTTGCTGTAGTGTTTGCAATACGTTCATAATTCTCTTATAGTCGGCGGCTAAAGTGACAGAAGCTTACACCCAAGTAAGGGGGTTGTTGCGTATGGGAGTAAAGAGGACTTGTTACTTAATGCTATGGTTGGGTTTTACCTTAATGATCTTTGGTAGTTGTGGATGCTTGCTAGAGTTCCAATCATAAGTGCATATGATCCAAGTACGGAAAGTATGTTAGCTCATGCCTCTCGCTCATATAAAATTGCAATAATGATTACCGGTCTAGGTATCGATTGCCTAGGGACAAATCTTTCTCTTGTGTTACAAAAGCTCTCTACTAAACAACTAACTTTTATTATCTTGCAATTTAATCATAGTTTTATTCTTGTTAAGTACTTCTAGTTTTATCCTTGCAAACTTATCCTATTACACCTACAAGTAGTTTCATTCTTGTTTTAGGTAAAGCGAACGTTAAGTGTGCGTATAGTTGTATCGGTGGTCGATAGAACTTGATGGGAATATTGATTCTACCTTTAGTTCCTCGTTGGGTACAACACTCTTATTTATCGAGAAAGGCTACAACTGATCCCCTATACTTGTGGGTTATCACAAGTCGGCTTACCATATTGGCAAGATTTCTCTAGAAGTTGCTTTTGGCACTGAATTCAACTATCGCTCGGAGTTCTTGTCGTTTGAGGTGGTCAAGCTTAAGAGTCCATATCATGCTATCTTCGGGAGACCGGCTTATGCATGGTTCATGGCATGTCCATGTTATGTTTATCTCCAGTTGAAGATGCCTGGACCAGGGGGCACTATCACTATCAATGGTAATAGGAAGGTCACCCTCGAGTGCGAGGAGGGAGATGTGGCTTATTCTGATACGGCTTGTGTGGCCAAAGAATTGAAATTCTACAAGGCCAATGTTGATCCGGATGATATGACTTATTTGAAGAAACCGACCACAGAGTCTGATCCTTTGCTCAAGTTCAAGTCACCAAGAGACACCAAGCAAGTTGATTTTACTACTGGTAATTCTTCTGAGCTGTTCACCATCGGGGCGAATATGGATCCCAAATAGGAAAGCGTGCTCATCGAGTTCATCTATGAGAATCGGGATATGTTTGCATGGAAACCTTCTGACATGCCTGGTGTACCGAGAGAACTCGCTGAGCACTCCCTTAATGTTGATCCCAAGTTTAAGCCTGTACGGCAATATCTCCGTCATTTTAATGAGAGACGCAAGGCCATTGGAGAAGAAGTGGCCCGGCTCGTAGCTGCTGGGTTCATCGTTGAAGTATTTCATCCTGAGTGGCTGGCTAACCCAGTGCTTGTTCTGAAGAAAAACAGAACTTGATGGATGCGTGTTGAATACACATACTTGAACAAAGCGTGTCCTAGTGACCCATTCGCTCTACCCCGTATTGACCAGATCATTGATGCTACGGCTGGCTGCGAGTGTTTGTGTTTTTCGGATGCTTACTCCGGTTATCACCAGATCAAGATGAAGGAGGAGGACCAGGAAAAAAATAGCTTTTATCACACCTTTTGGAGCTTTCTGTTATACGTGAATGTCGTTCGGTCTGAATTGTGCACAGGCGACTTATCGGCGGTGTGTCTAGAATTGCTTTCACAAATAGATCGGGCATAACGTTCATGCATATATTGATGATGCCATGGTCAAGTCTCGGAAGAAGGAAACTTTGTTGGATGATTTGAAGGAGACATTTGATAACTTGTGAGTTTACCAAATGAAGCTCAACCCGGCCAAGTGTGTGTTCGGAGTGCCAGTAGGAAAGTTGATTGGTTTTCTTATCTCCGAGCATCACATTGAGGCTAACCCGGGAAAAATCAAGGCCATTACAACTCTAAAGAAGCCGGCCAATATCAATGCTACCCAGAAGTTGACAGGTTCTGTTGCAGCCTTGAGTTGGTTCATCAGCCGGCTTAGTGAGAAGGCAATCCCTCTGTATGATCTTCTGAAGAAAACATAAACTTTTTCTGGAATGATGCTGCTGATAAAGCTTTTGAGTCCCTCAAAAAGCAGTTATCTGAGCCGCCAATCCTTGCTGCTCCCCAAGACAAGGAGCCAATGTTATTATACATTGCCGATAACAACAGGGCTGTTAGCATTGCCGTTGTTGTCGAGCGCAAGGAAGAAGGCAAGGAATACCCAGTCCAGCGACTAGTGTACTATGTCAATGAGGTTTTAACAGAGTCCAAGCAAAGGTACCCGCATTGACAGAAGTTGGTTTATGGTGTGTTCATGGTGAGTCATAAATTGAAGCACTATTTTCATGAGCACCCTATTATTATTGTCAGTTCTGCACCTCTTGGGGATATAATTCAGAACAGGGAGGCGACAGGCCGGGTTACAAAATGGGCTATTGAGCTTGGACCACATCATCTCAAGTATGTGCCACAGACTACCATTAAATCTCATGCTCTGGTGGATTTCATCAATGATTTGACTCGGTTGCAAGCTCCAGAGGAAAAGCCAGATACCACATACTGGACCATACACTTTGATGGATCAAGACAATTGGAAGGCTCAGGGGCTGGAGTTGTGATAACGTCCCCACGAGGTGTTAAGTTTTGTTATGCTTTGAGGCTTATGGTTCCCTATACTAACAATGCAACAGAATATGAGGCACTGCTTCATGGTCTCTGTATGGCTAACGAGATGAACTTAAGCCAGGTCAAATGTTTGGGCGACTCAGATTTGGTGGCTCAACTGGTCTCTGGCACTTGGGACTCGAAGGACCCCCTGCTACTTGTAGACTGCGTTGGTATTTCCCGAAAGAGAGGATGATGCAGTATAGTAGAGATAATTATTTCCCTCAGTTAAGAACCAAGGTTATCAATCCAGTAGGAGAACCACACAAAACCCCTTTAGCAGCACCTACACACACAAAAGCAAACACTTGCACAAATAAGAGGGTTGTCAATCCTCTTAGCGGTTATTTTCAAGGATTAATTCTGATAGTGATAGATAAAACGTAAATTCCAAAATAAAATAAAAGTAAATAAACTGCAGCAAAGTATTTTTAGATTTTAATATATGATAAAGATAGACTCGGGGGCCATAGTTTTCACTAGAGGCTTCTCTCTGGAGCGCAGAACATATGGTGGGTAAACAAATTACTGTTGGGCAATTGATAGAAAGGCAAATAATTATGATGGATTCATGGCAATGATCTTGTATATAGGCATCACATCCGAGACAAGTAGACCGACTCCTACCTGCATCTACTACTATTACTCCACCCATCGACTACTATCCAGCAAGCATCTAGGGTATTAAGTACAAAACAGAGTAACGCCTTAAGCAAGATGACATGATGTAGACAAAGTAAACTCAAGCAATATGATTAAACCCCATCTTTTTATCCTTAATGGCAACAATACAAATATGTGTCGTGTCCGTTTTTGTCACTGGGATTGAGCACCGCAAGATTGAACTCATCACAAAGCACCTCTCCCATTGCAAGATAAACCAATCTAGTTGGCCAAACCAAATCGATAGATCAGAGAGAAATACAAAGCTATAACAATCATGCATAAAAGAGTTCAGAGAAGACTCAAATATTTCTCATGAATAATCTGATCATAAACTCACAATTCATCGGATCCCAACAAACACACAGCAAAAGAAGATTACATCGGATAGAACTCCAAGAACATCGAGGAGAACATGGTATTGAAGATCAAAGAGAGAGAAGAAGCCATCTAGCTACTAGCTATGGACCCGTAGGTCTGTGGTAAACTACTCACACATCATCGGAAGGGCAGCAAGGTTGATGAAGAAGCCCTCCGTGATCGATTCCCCCTCCGATAGAGTACTGTAAAAGGCCTCCAGATGGGATCACGGAAGAACAGAGGCTTGCGGCGGCATAAAAGTTATTCGGGGTGCCTCTCTAATGGTTTTCGAATATTTGAGAATTTATAGAAGTGGAATTAGGTCAAAAGGAGCCATGAGGGGGCCACAAGGCATCAGCGCGTGCCCCCCGGGGCTGCGCCCTGTTCCCTTGTGGCCTCCTCGTGAGGCTTCTAGCATTCTCCCGAAGCTTCCAGGGTCTCTTTTGTCCAGAAAAATCATCAAAAAGTTTCGTGGCATTTGGACTTCGTTTGGTACTGATTTCCTGTAAAACCAAAAATAAGCAGAAAACAGCAACTGGCACTAGGCACTAGGTTTATAGGTTAGTCCCAAAAAATGATATATAAGTGCATATAAAAACATCCAAGATTGATACTATAATAGCATGGAACAATCAAAAATTATAGATACGTTGGAGACGTATCAAGCATCCCCAAGCTTAATTCCTGATCGTCCTCGAGTAGGTAAATGATAAAAATAGAATTTTTGATGCGGAATGCTACCTAACATGTTTCATCATGTAATCTCTCTTATGGTATGAATAATAAGATCCGAATGATTCAAAGTAATAGTCTATAATTTGATATAAAGACATCAATAATCAAGAATACTAACAAACAATCATGCCTTTCAAAATAAAAATGCTAAAGAAAGTTATCCCTACAAAATTATATAATCCTGTCATGCTCCATCTTCTTAACACAAAATATTTATCATGAACAACCCCGGTTTTAGCCAAGCAAGTGGTTCGTACTTTTTAACGCACTTCAGCTTTTTCAACCCCCACGCAATACATGAGCGCAAGCCATGGATATAGCACTATGGGTGGAATAGAATGTAGTGTAGAGATTAATAAGGGGAAGTAAAAAATAAGAAGATAGTCTCACATTGACGCGGCTAATCAACGGGCAATGGAGATGCCCATCAATTAATGTCAATGCGAGGAGTAGGGATTGCCATGCAACGGATGCACTAAGAGTTATAAGTGTATGAAAGCTCAACATGAAAACTAAGTGGGTGTGCATCCAACATGCTTGCTCAAGAAGACCTCGGGCATTTGAGGAAGCCCATCATCGGAATATACAAGCCAAGTTCTATAATGAAAAATTCCCACTAGTATATGAAACTAACAAAATAGGAGACTCTCTATATGAAAAACATGGTGCTCCTTTGAACCAAAAGTATGGAAAAGGATAGTAACACTGCCCCTTCTCTCTTTTTCTCTCATTTATTTTTTTCTTTTTTTTTTCTTTTTTTTCTTTCTCTTTTTTTTCGTGGGCTCTTTTTGGCCTCTTTTTTTTTTCTTTTTTTCTATTTCCTCACCGGGCAATGATCTAATAATCATGATCATCATACTTCTATTTAATTACAACTCAAAAGAAAATTACAAGTCGAAACTAGAACACATATGACTCTATATGAATGCCTCTGGCAGTGTACCAGGATGTGCAATGATACTAGCGTAACATGTATAAAAAAATGATGAATGGGGGCTGAGCCACAAATACTATGTCAGCTATATGATCATGCAAAGCAATATGACAATGATGATGTGTGTCATAAAAAGGGAACGATGGAAGTTGCATGGCAATATATCTCGGAATGGTTATGGAAATGCCATGATAGGTAGGTATGGTGGCTGTTTTGAGGAAGATTGTAACACCCTCTTGTGTTAACCTACAGTAATCCCTCAGATTAATGCCAAGTCATTTTTGTTAAGCAATACTTGATCATGTCAAATACATATCTCATTTCAAATTCCATCACTAGCTTCAAGTTAAATTAAAAGTGAAATTAAAAGTTGTTCAAAACTAAGATCTAAATAGTTCATGTTTTAGGAAATAATTCATAACAAATTATTTTCAGGAAGACAACATCACTAAAATTCATGAAAGGCCCTTGGACATAGAAACAACACCAAAACAGCCCCAAATAACAGCTTTTTCATTTAAATAAAATTCAAATGAAATCAAAGGACCATCAAACTTTTTGAGGCAGTGAGGCCTATTGCATATTAAATATTGAGACAAGTTGTACATTTTACAAAACTATTTTGGTGTAAAAAGAAAATGTAAAACAGAAACTAATGAAAACAGAAAAGAAAAATGTGAAAAGAAGGAAAAGCCCTACTGTGCTACCGGCCCAAGTGACACAATGGCGAACCCCAGCCCAGCACGTCGTCGTCTACCTGCTTCCCTCGCGTGTCGCCATGGCCGTGGGCGAGCTCACCTCGCCGGCCAGCTCTGCGACGCGTGCAGTCACAAGGACGACGGGGCGAGATAAGATCGACCCCAGCCACTCCCTGGCACCCCTCCTGCTGACTTCCCCCTCCTCCATCTCTCTCCACATCGACCGGGAGTAGCTCCCAACGCAGCCGTCGCCGCACCGCGCTCGACTTGCGGCCATCGTCGTCCCTGGGCCCCCGCTTCTTGTCCGGGAGGACCGTCATCGTCCGCTACATCTCCCCCGAGTCTTCTATCGTCGAGGGCTGCCTGGCATCGAGCGGATCAAGGACGACTTCTCCGTCGGCCGTCGCGCACCCCCAACTCGATCTCGTAACGGCCTCAACTCCCCGGACCTCCCTGAGCTACTCCTCTTCATCGCGGTGAGCCACCGCTTTGGTTGCATTTTCCCCTTCCTGTTTAGCCGCCCCTAGAGTAGAGTTCGTCGCCGCAGTGCTCCGGCCGCCGCCAAGACCTATCGCCGTCGCCGCTGCAACCCGCTTGAGCACCTACTACTGCCGCTGCTCGATGCGCTGCATCGCGGCCAGCTCATAGCACCTCCTCGCGGACCAAACGGCCCCCGGGAGGCCAAACACGAGCCTCCGCCGTGCAACTGGATGCCGGCGAGCTCCAGCGCATGCGCGCGCGTTTAGACCAGTGGCTTGGCTCACTGCCATGTGGTGCCCGGCCTCTTTAATTTGGTGTTTGGTTAATTAGTGTCTAATTAGATTAGTTAGACCTAATCACCTAGTTAACACTAACCCCTAATGTTTGTCAAAAAAAAACACTAACCCCTAAACCTAAACAGACACTGGCCAGTGGAACAGACCCTCCTAACTATTCAGTTAACTCGGTTTAGATTAGTAGCACTCAATGACATGCGGGCCCCACCCTCCACTGTTCATCTTTGACTGGTCCACGGTCAACTGCTGACTGTGCAGTTGACCTGGACCCACATGTCAGCTTAATAGGCAGAACTCTGGGTACAGGAACTGGGTACCCATAGTATTTAACAATAAATGATTTTCGAATTAAAACTAAACAGTAAATTTTAGAAAATGATTAAAACTTCAAAATTTCATAGAAAATAAACCGTAGCTCAGATGAAAAAGTTTTCTATATGAAAAATGATCAAAAAAATCTAGCAAATCCAAAAATGTCATCTACATCCAAGTTAGAATCCTCTAAGTAGCTGAACTTGTAACTTTAGGCCCATTTCTGGTAGATGAATAGTGTCTAACTACCGTTAAATAATTCCAGATAAATTCCTAAATCATCTAAAATATTTAGAGATGCATTATATCACCTATGCATATCGTTTAGGCATGCCATGCATAGTGATTGCATTTGTATGCTTGTATTTATTTGTTTCTTCCCCCTTTTCTTCTCCGGTAGACCCCGAGATCGACGCTGCCCCTGAGGACTACTACACCACCGATGACTCCTCCTTCACCATAGAGCTTCCAGGCAAGCAAAACCCCCTTGATCATTTCTATATCGCCCATTCTTCCTCTCCCGTGCTTGCATTAGATTTTCCTATTGTAATTGATTGCTCCAATTCTGATGCATAGCCTAATTTTGTAACCTGCTATTGATACTTTACATTTTGTCCTATATGCTTAGTATAGGCTGGTGAGTGATCCATCAGTGGCCCCGTACCCTTGTCCGTGTTGCCCTGCTTTGCTACCGGATGAATCGGTCAATGTGATCGATGTACCGAGACCGACACAGCACCGCACACCCCCTTAGTTGTACGACTCTATAGAGCTACTATCGAGTGCCGAGGGTGACACCTCCTACCTCACTCCTGATGATATCTCTGTAGCGTAGCTAGTCGGTTGTGGGTTACCGAGGGTGATTCCTCTTTTACCACCTCCGATGATGCCTCTGTCGTGCAGCCCCTCAAGTGTGAACCCATCGAGGGTGATTCCTCCAAGTTCACCTTGACGGATGCATCGGATAAGAATCCAATGAGGGTGATTCGTCGGATTCCCCTTGATGTTATGGACACACAGGTACCTTGACCTTCACCACAGTCTTTTGTGAAGTCGGGTCCGCCCAAGGGGTACCCGCGAGAGATGTGAAGTCGGGTTGGCTCGGAGAGCACCCGCGAGAGAGTCCTGTGGCGGCTGGCTGTTAGCGGTACCATCCCGGATGTGGTGGTAGCTCGGGACATGTCCCGACAGCCGACACGGAACTTACACTATAGGCGGAGCGACAGGGCAGTCGGAGACTACCTAGGAGAGAGGTGGGCCTAGTCCTTGGTTGTGGTCCACGAGATACCTAGTCGGAACGGCCGAAGCATTGGTCGTCTCCGCGAGCTCCTAATAATAACACGCTTAACGGATTTGGGTATTTGATCTGAGTTGGCCACTGGCCTATACGCACTACCACCATGCGGGATAATGGTTTATGGGGCCCTCTGCATTGTACGATTCTTCTGAAAGCTCTATCAGATGTCTAGTTCAGCATGGTGGCCGGGCCGGATTGCGCCATCCAGGCAGAGGTGGCGCTGGTATCCCCCTATGCACAATGAACTGGAGTGCAAAGGGTGATGGGCCCAAGACCCCCGAGCACTTAGGATGTATACCGGCGGGGACCTCTCTGAGGAGTCTAGGTAGGACTACGTCGTGTTGGTTATCCGAGGCCGGGCATTACCCAAAAAGTGTGTCCAGCCAGAGATAATCAAGCATGCTGGGTAACAGTAGTGCACCCCTGCAGGGAAGTTATCTATTCGAATAGCTGTGTCCACGGTAACAGGACGCTCAGTGTTATATCCCGATCTACTACAAGTTGAACTGGATACTTGTGTTAATAAACTGATATTGTGGCTCCGGGATCGCTTCCTCACGGGGTAGTCGAGGAAGGATCTCTGGGCCTTGCTATTATATAACTATTACTTTAATATATGCTAATCTGCACTCTTCTAATGCTGCAAGATGCTAGTCTTTGATAGGCTAGGCCTTCTCTCTATTCTGGCATTTCTGCAGCCTAGTCCACAGATACAACCCCTTCATTTGATATCGATGCATAAATAGAACAGTTCTGATGTAAGTGTTGCGAGTACTTTGGATGAGTACTCATGGTTTGTTTGCTACCTTTTTCCCCCCTACCCGTTTGCTGTGATCAGATAACGGAGCCCCGGAGCCAGATGATCCCGTCGATGACTACTACTACCCCGACGGAGCCTACTACTACATGGAGACCGACGACCAGGAGTAGTTTAGGAGGCTCCCAGGCAGGAGGCCGCGCCTTTTTGATCTAGATGTCGTTGTTTTTGCTCAGCCTTCTTAAGGCAATCTTGTCTAACTATGTCTATTCTCAGATACTGTTGCTTCCGCTGACTCTTGTGTAACTCGAACTTATGTATTCGAGCCATCGAGGCCCCTAGCTTGTAATATAAAGCTTGTATTATTTTTTTTGTGTCTAGAGTTGTGTTGTGATATCTTCCCGCGAGTCCCTGGGATTGATCGTGCGCATTTGCGTGTATGATTAGTGCACGGTCGGGCGGGGGGTGCCACAAGCTCGTATTAGAGCTGACTACCTGTAGGAAGCCCCTTTCCAACTCCTTGGCCGAAGTTGAGTCTAGTATTTGAAAAAGTGTTTTATTAGCATTGTTGTGTGGCATACGGGGCCACATCACATGGTTGGGATTAGGATCTTTTATTCCTCTCCTTTACTCTGGGATTCTGATCTCTCTTATTTTCAGGTTAAAGATTTTACTAACTCTAACATTAGGTTCTCGTGATCACATCCACCCGGAGATTTGAATTAACCCTTCTTCAAGTTGAGGGCCAGGTTCTGCTTTGCAATGTTCACGGACCGCAGGATCCTTTTATCGAGGGCACCTTGCGTCGTCACCTGTAGATTCCTCGCTCTAGCGGTTTTCTCCGACATTGATGTAGCCTTTGCTATGTCCCGTTGCTGTATCCCTCCACCGCGTGCCAGCGGGCCACCTAGTGTGTCTAGCCATGTCTTCTCTGAACTCATGCCGTTTGTATGTATCCAACTCTGTGCATGGATCTGTATGTCTTTAACGACTACTGTTATGTATCTAATGCATTTCTCGTTCATTGTTCATGTGACATCATGAATGACCCTATACACTTGCAATTGATCTTACTAAACTAACCCCTGTTATTTTAAGCAGGATGGTTAGGTCCAATGTACGTGGTCATGGCCGTGGTGCTAGTGCTCCACCACCGCCAGATTACATGGCCGCTATGATGCAGCAGTTTGGGCTGAACCGTCAGTTTATGACCGGGATAATGGCCCAGCTTCCAAACCAGAATTCTCATCAACAGCCTGCCCCAATAACTCTGCAAGAATTCATGCGCCTCAGTCTGTCCACTTTCCGTAGCTCATCTGATCCTATGGATGCTGATGATTGGCTCCGTGACATCGCCTTTCAGATGGAGTCGGCTAATGTTGCCCCTGCCAGTTATGTCACTTATGTGATGTATCACCTAAGGGGTTCAGCTGCTCAATGGTGTGAAAGCCACAGGCGTACGCTGCCTACTGGAACAGTAACCACTTGGCGGGATTTTCAGTCAGCCTTCCGTGCATGGCACATTCCTCAAGGTCTGATGGACCAGAAGAAGAAGGAGTTTCTCAAACTCACACAGGGCAAAATGACTGTGGATGAATATCAGAGGAAATTTCTCGACTTATCCCACTATGCTGAGAATGACGTCTACACTGATGCTCGCAAGCAGGAGAAATTCTGTGAAGGACTGCATCCTGATATAAAGCTCGCACTAGTTTTCCATGATTGCGCAGACTTTGCGACGCTTGTCAGCCAAGCTTTCCGAACTGAAACTGGTCTGACTGAGGACCAAGAGTCTCTCAAGTGTACTCGAGATGTTGGCCCACCCTCGGGTCAGCCTACTGAGAAATGACAAGTCTGGATCCTGCAATGTTTATCACCGACCTGCTCCAACACAAAGGTTGTCTTGTGTCGCACCTCGTCTGCCTCCTCCACCGAGACAGCTTAGTATTCAAGATGGCAAACCAGCTGTTATGGCTTCTATGCCCAATGATGGCTTATGCCACAAATGTGGACAGCCAGGGCACCTTGTTCTCAACTATCGCCAGGATTAGCCTCAAGATGCACTGCGTTCTATTGTGGGTCGTAAGAAGAGCCGTCGAAGCTATCATTCCAGAAACTGTAATACCAGACCGACTGCTGTTGTACTTGTCCATGCTAACCATGTCGTGATAAGGCTCAAAAGGAACTGACTGTCATGATGGGAAGCCTCCCTGTTAACTCAATACCAGCTTCTATTCTTTTTTATTCATGCCATTCCTTCATATCTGAGGCATTTGCACGCAAGCAAGACTTATCATTCAAAAACATGTACCCTCCGCTGGTGGTTAGCTCTCCAGGATCCAGGTGGGATACCTCGATGGTAGCCCACAACAACCACATTGCAATCGGAGGATTAGTGTTCACTGGTTCACTCATGGCCCTCAAGGTTTCTACCATAGATGTCATTCTCGGTATGGATTGGCTGCAAGCACATAATGCTTTCATTGACTACTCCACTAAGACAGTCCAACTTACACACCCTTCTGTCCAGACAATCAAGTACTCAGCCTGAACAGCTCAGAATGCCGAGAGCCAGATATATGCTCTGAATACATTGAATGCCTCACCTCTTGAGGGAATAGAGAACATTCCAGTCATTCATGAATTCCCAGATGTCTTTCTAGAAGAACTTCCAGGAATACCCCCTGCTAGAGCTGTTGAATTTGTCATCGACTTGAAACCAGGCACCACTCCTATCGCCAAGCGCCCATACAAGATGCCGCCACATGAACTTTTTGAACTTAAGGAGGAGATTGACAACTCACTTCGAAAGGGTATTATTTGCCCCAGTTCTTCTACTTGGGGAGCATGTTCTCTCTTTGTTAAGAAGAAAGATGGTATAAATCGGTTGGTTCAAGATTATTGACCTATCAACCAAGCAACAATTCAGAACAAGTATCCGCTTCCCAGAATCAATGACATGTATGATCAACTTGCTGGTTCCTCGGTATTCTCTAAACATGATTTGAGGTTGGGATACCACCAGATCCGAGTTCGTGAAGAAGGCATTCCGAAGATAGCTTTCGTTACTCGCTATGGTTCTTATGAGTACACTGTCATGTCCTTCGGCTTAACCAACGCTCCAACAACCTTCTCTTGATTGATGAATTATATCTTCATGGATTACCTCAACAAGTTTGTTGTGGTTTATCTGGATGATATCCTAGTATATTCTAGGAATGATGAAGAACATGCTGAACATCTTTGTCTGGTATTGGAAAAGCTTCGAGAACATCAGCTATATGCCAAGTATTCCAAGTGTGAATTCTGGTTATCTGAAGTGACATATCTTGGCCACGTGATTTCCAAAGATGGCACTGCTATTAACCGAGAACGAGTTCAGGCTATTCTTGAATGGACTCCTCCGCAGAATGTCAAGCAAGTAAGAAGTTTTCTCGGACTCGCCAGCTATTGCCACTGTTTTGTCAAGAACTTCTCCAAGATTGCCAAGCCTTTGACTGATTTACTTCACAAGGGCGTTAAGTTTGAGTGGACAGACAAATGCCAGGAAAGTTTCTAGACACTCAAAGACAAGTTGACATCTGCCCCAGTGCTTGCTCCTCCAGATTCTCGCAAGGAATTTGTCATTTATTGCGATGCATCTCGACAAGGATTAGGCTGTGTCCTAATGTAAGAGCGTAAAGTGATTGCTTATGGCTCTCGACAGTTGCGTCTGCATGAAGAGAACTATCCAATGCATGATCTTGAACTTGGAGTAGTTATTTATGTATTGAAGTTATGGCGACATTACCTAAATGGTAATCGTTGCGAGATCTATACGGATCATCAAAGTTTGAAGTACTTGTTTACTCAGCCATCTCTCAACCTCCGACAACAAAGATGGATGGAGGCCATTACAGACTATGACATGGGTATTTCTTACACCCCTGGCAAGGCTAATGTAATGGATGATGCCTTCAGCTGTAAATCCTACTATTGTGAACTTGAGGTTCAGCTACAGCAACCACTCCTGTATGAAGAGCTTCGAAAGCTGAACATCGAGATAGTTCCTCAAGGATATATAAATACCTTGGTTGTTGAACCAGATCTCGAGCACAACATCAAGACAAGGCAGAAATATGACTCTGAAGTCGAGAAGATTAAGAGCTATCTCTCCAAGGGAAATCCTTCGTTCTTCACTGTGGATGATGATGGTGCCTTGTTCTTTAAAGTCCGCTTAGTGGTTCCCAGAAAGAAAATTTTGAAATCGTGCTTGGATGTCATGAAAGAAGCACATGACACACCTTTGTCTATTCATCCGGGTAGTACCAAGATGTACCAAGACATTCGTCAGCGGTACTGGTGGCCTGATATGAAGCGAGACATTGCTCGTTATGTTGTTGAGTGTGACTTTTGTCATCGCATCAAAGCTGAACACCAAAGACCTGCTGGAACTCTGCAACCACTTGCTATTCCCGAATGGAAACGGGACAAAGTTGAAATGGATTTCATTACTAGATTTCCCAGATCACAGAAGGGTCATGATGCTATTCTGGTCGTCATCGACCGATTCTCAAAAGTTGCCCATTTTCTGCCAGTCAAGGAGACAATCACTGCTAGTCAGTTAGCAGACTTGCATGTTTCCAGAATTGTGTCACTCCACGGTGTTCCGTTGGAGATCAGTTCAGACTGAGGTAGCCTCTTTACCTCAATGACGGTGTCCTGGAATAGGGGGTGCTAACCTAGCCGGCCCGTCTCTTCGGTTGGGCCGATGGGCCTTCATGGGTGATCAAGGTGGACTCCGGAGGCCATGAAACAAGAGGCATGATCAAGACTGCTTCCCCCGAAGACTTGACGTATACTCCAAGATCTCTCCTGCTGCCTTGCTCCTAGATACCGACCTTGTAACCCTAGATACCCTCCCTGGCATATATATAAGCCATAGGGTTTAGCCCGTAGGGGAGAGACACATGAACACAATATCATTCACCTAGCCCTAGAGTTAGACACACATTACGATCTCGAGGTAGATCAACTCTGTACTCGATACATCTCCATTAATATAAACATAAGCAGGACGTAGGGTTTTATATTACCTCCATCAAGAGGGCCCGAACCTGGGTAAAACACCGTCTCCCTTGTCCTTGTTACCACCGATCCAAGATCCACAGCTCGGGATCCCCTACCCCGAGGTCTGCCAGTTTTTACACCGACACTGGTGCTTTCATTGAGAGTTCCGCTGCGCGATCACCAGAAGGATCGATGGCTCATTGGCAGATCAACTGTGTCAATGGCCGCGGGGACGTTTATGCCCCCGGCCAGCTATTTGTCTTTGGCAGCATGGTATTTTGCGCCGACTCGACGGGTCATCTGACCTCTGTCGAGAACTACGCCCCAAGTCGGATCATGACCTTCGGTGGCCTCGAATATACTGTGGATTCCCATGGTGAACTCATCTTATCGGGATGGACTCCCGGCCGGATTGAGGGCTCGACTAGCTCTGGAGGTTTGACTCTAGAACCGAACTCCGTCGTGGCACCTCTTGAGACCCTTGATGCCACCACCTCAGCCAGTTTCCTTCCGATCGCCAGTCCGGAGATAGATCCGGCTCCCACTCCCAAAATTACGTCAGAACTGACTCCGGCACAGAACCCGGAATTATGTTCGGATTCCCTTTGCACCAAAAACACATCCAGTTACACGCCGGGCGCACTTCGAGTCAGCCCTACCTATGGTGCATCAATGAATCCCGAAGAGTTATCTCACCTCGATGAGATGCTTGACCGCATCCGGGGCATGTCCATCTCGAACGGCAAGACTTCGGTTTATGATCAGATCGGACTTAAAGCCAACGATAGGGATATTTACATCCCACCCTCCACCCACCTAGTCTCCATGATCGATGATTTAACCGACGTGCTGGACTATGGCGAGGCCTCAGACATGGAGGAGGATGCTGATGGCCCCATTGAAAACACCTTGCCCCCGGTAAACACGGGCAGGTGGACCACCACATCTACCTACGATGTTTACATGGTGGGCACCCCCAAATCCCCTCCAACACGTTGGCGAAGATGCCGAAGGGGTCCTAACGGGGAACCCAGTGGTAATGACGCAACAGCCAATAACAGCCAAATGGAGGACGGCGATGCCGGCAACCGTGAAGAGGACGTTCAAGCCTCCCCAGTAAGGAACGGCACACCGGACCGACCTCACAGGGAGTCAGATCCCGATAACCTCTTCGAAGGAGCTGACGACAACTACAGGCCAGAATCTGAGGAGGACGAGAGCCTCGGTACCAAGGACTACATCGTCCTCGGAGACCCTTTTGAACAAGAGCGCTTCCGGCGGCACCTAGTTGCGACCGCCTGGAGCATGAAACGCAAGCAGCAGCACCTGCAGGCCAATACCGATGCACTAAATGAAAAGTGGATCGAAGTGCTCTCTGCTGAGCAAGACATGGAGAACCGGCGCAATAGTGCGCCGAAATCATACCAACGTAGGCGTCTCTTGCCGGAGATCGACGAGGAGCTCGCTAACGACCTCGACCGACCCCCTAGAGGCCGGGACAGGCCAAGACGAGAAGACCTCAGTGAATGGCCACCTCCACGCTGTTATGGCAAGGACCCCGTGGATCACCTAGATCCTCATGACGCTAGATGTCACATTGAGGAGAATAGGGAACCCCCTCGGTCCATCTACGGGTCAAGGGGGTGCACACCCGCTGGGCTTGACGGCTACGATGCCTGGATAGACAGGAACAGCCGCCCCCGAGATCAGGCCTACTCACAGCTCTCTCCGGACCTCCACCGAGATACTCCTCGGTTCCAAGGTCCGGCTCACCCAATCTGCTTTATAGACAGTGTGATGGAACATCAATTCCCGGAAGAATTTAAGCCCATCAATATAGAATCATACGATGATACCACAGACCCAGCAGTGTGGATCGAGGATTTCCTTCTACACATACACATGGCCAATGGAGATGATCTCCATGCCATAAAATACTTGCCACTCAAGCTAAAAGGGCCGGTGAGGCATTGGCTTAACAGCCTCCCTCCTCACTCTATCGGCAGCTGGGAGGCCCTAGAAGAAGCTTTTCGAGCAAACTTCCAGGGCACATATGTCCGACCTCCGGACGCCGATGACCTCAGCCGTGTCACCCAGCAGCCAGGCAAATCAGCCCAGAAATTCTGGAACAGGTTCCTCACCAAGAAGAACCAGATCATAGACTGCTCCAAAGCCGAGGCCATCGCCGCATTTAAAAACAATATCCGAGATGAATGGTTGGCTCGTCAACTCGGCTAGGATAAGCCGAGGACTATGGCGGCTTTGACCTCAGTGATGACTCGCTTTTGTGTAGGAGAAGACAGATGGCTCACCCGTAGTACTCATAACGGCGAGGCAGGCACCTCAGAAACTCGCGATGCCAATGGAAAACCCAAGCGCAACAAAAATAAGCGCATGTATAAAAATGGCGGAAGCGACACTGAAGATGTTGCGGTCAACGCAGGGTTTACAGGAGCTAAATCCGGGCAGAAAAGAAAACCCTTTAAAGGGAACAAAGATGGACCTAGCCAGCTTGATAGGCTCCTGGACTGCCCATGTGGAATTCACGGCACTCAGGAAAAACCAGCAACCCACACTAACAGGAATTGCTGGGTCTTTAAACAAGCCAGCAAGATAGCGGCGGAGGGTCAGAGTAAAACCCAACACCGCAGCGAAGATGAGGATGAACCTCGGTGGCCCAATAATGGCGGCCAAAAGAAGTTTCCTGATGAGGTAATAGAGGTCAATATGAGCTATGTCACCCACATCGCTAAAAGGGAGAGGAAGCGTGTGCTTCGAGATGTATATGCGCTAGAGCGAGTCGCCCCGAAGTATAACCCATGGTCGGCTTACCCAATCACATTTGATATACATGACCATCCGACCAGCATCAGGCACGGCGGATCAGCGGCGCTCGTCCTGGACCCAATCATTGATGGTTATCATCTAACACGGGTGCTGATGGATGGAGGGAGCAGCCTCAACCTCATTTGCGAGGACACGGTTCGAAAGATGGGCATCGACTCATCTCGGATCTAGCCGAGCTCCACCACCTTTAAAGGCGTCATCCCGGTCGTCGAAGCCCGCTATACCGGAACGGTCACACTAGAGGCAGTCTTTGGCTCGCTTGAGAACTTCAGAAGTGAGGAACTAATCTTCGATATCGTACCTTTCCAAAGTGGATACCATGCGCTCTTAGGGCGTACAGCCTTTGCGCGTTTCAAAGCAGTCCTGCACTACGCTTACCTCGAGCTCAAATTGCCGGGACCCAACGGTGTTATAACAGTCAATGGTAACTCCGAACGCTCACTTCGGACAGAGGAACAGACAGCGGCTTTCGCAGCCAAAGTACAAGCATCTGAGGAGGCATCCCACAGCGATAAATGCGCCGCTCGCTCTTTGCAGCACACCCGGGCCGCACAAATTGACCTTGGCAATGTACCCCCGCACCCGAAATAGGGATACAGGCTCCTCGCGTGCCCTCTTTGGAGTAGGCACTACATCCCCAGGGTACATAATTTCATGCTTAAGGTTCCCTGGGCCGTAGAGGAGCCAACAATTTACTCAAACATCGGCACGGTTCAACCAAGCAACGACGTGGCCTCGAGCCCCTACATCGGCAAGTCTCTGTCAAAGAAACAGCCCAAATATGACTACGTCGATATGGTGTCAACCATAGAACGGACTTCGGCAACGCCTCCGTCAAGGAGCTCGGCCAATCAACGCTTGGAACGCATGAAGGGCCGGAAAGGCATCGGCCTCCACTTGTCCTCACCTTTAAAGGTGAACATCTGGTCAACAGCTCGGAAACGCAGACGTGCGGCAGGTAGCGGTCGGATTCTTCAAAATTCGATAATAAAACATCCGCCCTATTTCTTCCACCTTTTTATGTTTACATTGTATTGTTTCAATTCCTCTCACCGCAGTTGGGCATGTAAACGCTTAAAACAACGAAATAAATAAACTGTGCCCCTTAAGCGTCCTTGTCATATTTCTTTATAAAGCACGACCCCTGCGTTGCGAAGAAGTTTTCTGAAAAAGAAGCAATTATATCACAAGTCCAAAGTATTCGGCGTCTTGGATATTGGCTTTATATGCATCAGTTTCGAACCAAGATTTTGGTCAATAGTTGGGTTACCCGGCTCCTATGTGTACTCCTTACATTCAAGATAAATTCGTCTAAGGGTGTAACGGGAGAACCACCGCGATAGTGCCGCCAGGTCAATTGGCGGACCACCTCGGTTGAGAAAGCCAAAAACTAACTATCTAGGTAGGCGTAAACTGGTCGGCCATCCGTAGACCGCGTGAGGCGATGTGACGATATAGAGCACCCATGTAAAATAAAGGGCTTTAATTTCAAGCCGAAGTGTGTCACGGACTAGATCTCGGTCTGCTAGGTCGACCACTTGCTACACCGGGGGCTGGTCAGCAGCCCCCACCGTCAAACTCCTAGGACTACTTGAAAGCCCTCAAGCCATTATAGTCTGATTGCCTTGTTCCTATAAGCAGAAGACCGCCTTCGGGTACCAAGACATCGGCTAAGGGTCAAACCTGCACAGCAGAACACCCTTTGTATAATCTACAATGGGGCCTAAGCCGATGACTGGCCACTTTTGATTTAAAAAGTCCTCCAGGAGGTAACATAATTAAGAAAACACTCATGGAATTTAAAGCCATAATCATTCAAGCAAAACATAAAGTTTTATACGTCACACACGTCGGCATTCTGAAGTACTATTTAGAAATACATAGTGTCCTTTGGACAAATGATTTTGGTGATACAGGCTCCCTCCTCCACCTCAACGAAGAACTGCTCGGCGGTGCGTGGCTTGTCAGCAGGAGGGACCACGGCGCATGTCAC
>CM022299.1:642199990-642242718 GCA_011799875.1 Thinopyrum elongatum | reverse complement strand
ATTTAGCTCAAAGATGAACTAATAGCAAAAAGAATGAACTATAAAACTTTATAAAACTCTAATAGCAAAAAGAGAACTAAAAAGAATCAATAAAATATTCTGTTATGATCAACTAAAACAAAACTATAATATTCTTCAATAGCAAAAAGAATCAACTAAAAGCTTTATAAACCTCTAGTTATGTTCAAATAATATTAACTTAAAATTATATAAAATTTATGCAACTAAAATTATCAAAGTATTTTTTTTGTTAAAACTTTAATAGCAAAAGAGATTTTCATAAAGTTTTTTTGTTACAAACTTTAATAGCAAACTAAAAAGCTTTTATAAAACTCTAATAGCAAAAGATCAACTAAAAAGAATCAATAAAAAATAAATTTATGCAACTGAAATTATATAAATTTTTGCAACTAAAATTATATAACTAAATTTAACATATGCAAAAAATAACATAATTTTTTTTTAAAAACATAACATATGCAAAAAAATAAAATTGCCTGCCTACTAGGCCACCACGGCCTGCATATGACTAGAAACCCACCTACACGTGGGCCAGGATGCAGGCCGCGGGGCAAGTAGGCCCAATAGGCACAGAAGAAAACTAGGCCCAACAGGCCTGCATTAGAGAGGAGCTCGGGGTGGGTCTATCGCAGCGGGGCTTATATGTAGGGTAACGCAGAAGAAAACAAAAAATTTTCCGACTACGCACCAGCCCAGGACCACTATGGAGACTGCATACAAGGTTTGATCTTTTCTTACCGACTCGAAGCGCAGCGAAGTAGAGTCGATGACGATCGGGGTGTGCAGATCCCCGCAGCTAGGATTTACAACCTCCCAACCGCGGGATGTATACCCTCGTCTTCCCTTCGGACAGCCCTCCGGGAGGCGGTCGAACAGTCCCCCGGACGGGTGTCGCGGACAGCCCTTCGGGAGGACCTTCGAAACTCGAACGGTGACTCGGACAGCCCTTCGGGAGGACTCACAGAACTCGGACCGTCACTTGGACAGCCCTTCGGGAGGCACTCACGAACAGCCCCTCGGGCACTAAGATCGAAATAACGACCTCTCTACAGAGTTGCACACATACGGTGTCAACTATCCCGCAGGGCTTCGCCGTCCAGAACTAGTTCCCACCGGAACCAGACAGCCTTTCGGCTCTACGAAACTCTTTTCGTGGGAGGGAGAGAGAAGCCAGATCTCTGCATGGCACTTGTATGTGAGAAGGAGTGAGTCTTTAGGCAGCCCCCTCCACCCCTATTTATAGGCCAAGCCCAAGGGTGGCTTCTCAAGAAGCCAAGGGGAAAAATACCAAAGGACCCTCAAGGTGGCTTCTCCAAGAAGCCACCCAAAAAGCACTTTCACTATTCACGACGACATTTTTCAGCGTCCGTTCAAACTGAAAATATTTATGTGGGCTTAGAACATTTCCAGTACCCACTAAAATAATTTTCAACGCGTTCTGGAACAATTCCAGTTTAGTGATTTCATCTGCGAAAAGCATCTGAAGCGGTTCCGGCAGCCCCCGGAACATTTCCGGTTTTTCTTCCAGAAAATTCCCAGAAGTTTCCAGAATGATTCTGGCATCCTCCAAGAATTATCAGGCATGTGCCGAAACCATTTTGACTTAATGGTATCCCCTGAAACAACTTTTCAGTTTCACCGGAACTCATCGGTGACCTCTCTTGCGGGACTTTTCGCTGTCGAAACTTTTCGGTGTCCGAAACTTTTTCGTGTTTTCTCTCAGACTCCCTGTCTAGTATTCAGCAGATAGATGACCCTTAAGCGTGTGACCCTATAGGTTCGGTGAAGTATAGACATGACACGGAACCCCTTCCGATCAATGATCAACATCGGAGCCGTGGACACCCATATTGACCCCTATACCCACACGAATGAATATTCGAGTGAACCTCCAGTTGCCGTGTGCTATTCCTGTTGCTTGTGATATGTTACAAATACCCGAGGTGAGACATGTTGGCATTCCCGTGGATCAACACCTGTCCACTATGCTAGTTACCTCATTACCGGTATTGTTTCTTTTCTCGTTACCATGTCCGGCATCCCCGTGATCAAATCACAAAGTGTCTGGCCAGACGATGATGGATACCGTAACACCGAGAGGGCCCAGAGATATCTCTCCATCGCCGGAGGAGCAAATCCCAATCTTGAGCTATCAAGTTACTTGACACACTTTTCCATGAACCCGTAAGCCGCCGTAATAGCCACCCATTTACGGATGACGTTTAACAAACCCCCAAGTTCATGAAGCAAGCATGAAGAAACTCGATACTCTCATGGTCTAAGGAATCATGCAACATTAACCATCTCTGTGTATTTAACCATTAACTTGTGACGAAAGAACCTCATAGCATAACATCAATCGGGTCGATTCAACACAAATGTTCTGTAACATTGTGCCCTCAAAATTGCTGGCATAGTCATGCCCATGATCAGGAAAACAGGATCATCATGCAATACTTGAGCCAGTCATAGAGGCTTGACTAGGAATAAATTTATCGTTTATATTCCACACGTGCATATGAGTCTTCCTCCGAGCCTCGTTTATTTGCAGACTCGAGAACCATAGCAGTTATAGCATGGAACATAAACCTAATTATGAACAGGGAGTAATCAATAACATTTTTATTGCCTCTAGGGCATATCTCCTACAGACTCCCACTTGCACTAGAGTCAATAATCTAGTTAATGCTAATGCACTTTACACCTGTGGCACACCGGTGTAAATATGCTTCGCTTGTGGTATAGCTGAATGTCCAACGGATCTGACGACTTCAGCTCCGTGTGTTCTTTGCATTCCTCGCGTCTTCACGCTTTCACAAAATTCATATTTGTGTGGACTTGGTTGGTGTATGCGAATCACAGGTCGAACCTGGATTCCTCAGACTGAGTTATGGAGCAACTACTTGCAAGTAGTGTCCATTGACAAAAGCCATCTGGAACCATACTAAGTCATGAATGAACTATATGATTACAACTTCTTGTCGCTTTTAAAAGCGGCAACATACTTTGCCTCGTATAGAATTCGCCATAGTAACTTGTTTGGAACATTTTCCAACTAACTGTGCCACCACATTGTGTGTTACACAAAACCTTAATTTAAATTGAAAATCGCTTGGAGCATGGATGAAGACTGTATCGATGTAACCTACAACGAACTCTTCATGATCTCCGCTTGCGGAGAAAACATGTCATCATGCTACTATAGTACTCAATGACCCTTTTCACTGTTGTCCATGATCAGTACTTTTGATCACCTTGGTATCCATACTCATAACAACTTTGTGGAGTATTGGACATATCTGGTTGTTTTACATACCATGGAATACATGATTAATCCAAACACAAGAGTGTGTGGAATCTCCATCATGTATTTTGCTCATCAGTGTTTTGGGACACCGAGTCTTGCAAAAACTCTTCCATGTGACTCGGCAAGAATCACTCCTTGACGTTTTTAATGCTAAAAGGTTTTAGCATCTTGTCAATATGTATCTTTGCTCAGCCCCATTAGGTAAATCTATCTCCATAGATTATCATGCCTAATATCAAGGCTATTTAGCCCAAGCACTTTATACAAAAAAACTATTTCAAATGAAGTCCTAATTCGTGTCAAGAAATTTATTTCCAATTACCAATGTGTCAAGCACACAAGGTTTTTAGAAATATTATTATGCTCCCACTTAATTTCTTGAATTAAAGCATCTTCGTTACCCATTGATGAAGTCAAAACCCTTTTGACCATTTCATCAAAACACGAAGATTCCAACTCCATTTTGCTCTCTTCTGTCCATGCAGGAACTCTGAAGTTTGCATACCTACTAGCATCCTCTGGATCGACAAAATACTTTGGACTGTATCACATACAAGTCCTAGGTTTTATTCCATCAGATGGAAATCCTTTTGTCATCCATGTTTCAATCTCATGATTGAAATATATTAATTGCTAGTTCAACCTGAACCGACTTAAGCACGCTACGGTGAGACAATCTCATCGTAGTCAACTCCTTGAACTTGTTATTTAACAAGTCGAGCTTATGGATAAAACATTTTTATCCGTATCAGTTTTAAGTTCCATAAATATTCGTTAGACTCTAATTCTTCCGAAAGGTGTATCAAGGTTTTAATCTTGAAACACTTATATGGAACTAACTCGGGTTGTATTGGCATCAGCCAATTCCGAGTCAGGGCCAATCCTTCCTTGTGTATTGTAGGTATACTGTTGTCTGACAACAAGTATCTCATTGCGCACTTAGAGGTTTGCACGAGCCTTGCCTACGTGGTTTAGTGCAAGTTTGACCGAAGTCCATACATTTATTTTGTAGAGACTTCGTATCAGTCGCAGTAGGAAACTCCGGAATCATTCCAAGGTTCCTTTTCTTGATCTGATGACGAAGATACTGTTTATTCTCGTCGAGTTGCATTATTCTCCCACTCACCTTTTTGAAAGAACCATTTTCTTCAAAAAGCATACCGTTCTTTGTGGCAAACCTATTTGCCTCGGCATAGTGAGGGAGGAAATCCCAACATTTGGGATAACCTACAAAGTAGCACTTGTCTGATTTGGAATAGGTTTGTACCTTTTACACAGCCCCATATTCCAAATGTTTAAGAAAAGATATAACAAGGTTGGGCGTACCATACCATGGTGTCATTTCAACAGACCCTGATGGAGCTCTTTTCAGTGTAAAAGCGGCAGTCTCTAAAGCATCCCCTTTAAAAGGGATAATGGCAAATTTATTATGTCATCTTTGATCTTACCATGTCATAATGGTTCGATTAAATCTTCACGGACTTTCCACTCACAGTGGTGTTCGGGAGGTGTAAGTTATGAAACTCTTTTCACAACTCATCAGACATTCGCTAAACTTGTAACTCAATTTTTTTTTTCTGCAATCGAATTGTAGAAACATATTTTCTTGTTACATAACTTCTACTTCATATTTGAAAACCTTTCGATGATTTCAAAAGATCCAGACTTACGTCTCATCAAGTAAATATCCATATATCTACTTGAGTCATTTCGAAGATAGATAAATCCACTACTTGCAACAACATTTATTGAACTACACACATCAAAATGTATGATCACCAATAAGTTGTTGCTCATTTCTTATGGCTGTGAACGGTATTTCAGTCACTTCACTTTTCGGAGGAAAGTTGCAAGTGTCAGATGATTCAAAATCAAATGACTTCAAAATCCATCATAATGGAATTTTCCATGGGGTTTCTCCAATATGACCAAATGCGCGTGCCACACTTGTGTGGTATTCTTTTAGTCTTGCACATTTAGCGTCAGTGTTATGGATGTATCATTACCATCAATATTCATAACATACGTCCCATCTGGATGGAAGCATGGCCCTTCATGTTATTCATAATACTGAACAACAATTGTTCTTTTATGAACAACCCTTTTGCAACAAAAACTTTTGCAATGGGCTAGAGTGTATGAAACTCTAAAATGAATTATGAAAGTAAACTAGAGGTAATATATTAATATCATTATTCATAACATACATCTCATTCTCAATGAAAGTATGGCCCTTATGTTATTCATAAATTCGAACATCAAAAGTTCTCTTATGAACAACCTTCTTGCAAGATACCTTATGCCAGGGCTAGAGTTGTGAAACTCCAAACGAATTATAAAATAAAAATACAGACGGTAATACACCGATGGAAGGTATAGTAACATATTACATGTTCCCTGTGTATACCTAAACCTCATTTCTGGCTAGTCTTTTAGGCCATAGTAGTTCTTACATCGAATTGCAACAGAATGCAATCGAGCGGGTATCTTTGTGATTGTCTCACAATACCCAAGAATTAGTGATTAACATGTTTAACCATAATTCCCAAGAACTATATCTTTTACCAGCCCTTCTAACATCAAAAACTTGTATGACATTCATACATGAGCTGGATATTCCAGTCTTCTTTCTTTTTGCCTTTATAATTCTAACAGTTAACTTTCAGTATTTCTCTACTCTCCAGAAGAAGCATCCAACTTAAGAGTGGCGTTAGCCCCGGACTTCCTAGGCATGAAAGTTTCACTAACACCCTTCGGACACTTCCATTCTCTTAAGTTGTTTGTTTTATTCACCTTTCATCATATGACAGGCGTTCTACTGGATCCCTTCTTATTAGTCTAATGCATAGTAAAATCCTTTACTAATAGTTTGCAAACAAACATTGCTTGGATATCTCATATCTTTTAGCCTTTGTCTGTCTCTGAAAATGATTTTCAGATTCCATGAATATCACCAACTATCCAAACTTTCGAAGTTCGGGTCTCATGGAAGCAAACATATTGACTTGACTAAAATGGAATTCTAGCTTTTGGATCGAAGGAGAGAGTCACATGATCCATAGCATAAGCGAGAGAATACCAAAGTATTCGATAGGACAAAGTCCTTCTTGGCACTCTTGGGACAATCCTCACATTACGTTACCAACCGTAAAGTTTTAACCAGATATTTAAACAGCTATTCAATTTTAATAGGGAAGGTGGAAATGCGAGCCATTATTCTACAACTATTATGCAAATCACACTTAGACAGTGTTCAAAATTAATTTCACTGAGAATTAAAAGAATAGAATTAATCTACAGTGTGCTCCCACTCAAATCAATATCTCTCATAATTGATTGTGAGTGATTCAAGATCGCATTTCAATTCAACGCCATTGATGGTAGCATCACTGATGACGAAAATCTCAATCGGTAGGCAAAAATTGCCAATCACATCTCTATGTGACTCTGTTCATCTTTCGATGCGTGTGTTCGAGCTCATGACTTCATGCCTGAACGTCAACTCAGACAACCAAGTGCTTCGCTGCGAGGTCTCAACTCACCGCCTCACACATCCTAATCGTTCGTACCCATGGTAGCATGTGATACCCCGAAAAGTTAGGTGCCGTGACGGTGCTGCTACACTTGGGAGAACACTAACTACTTGATATTTTTGTGAGAGATCACCCTAATAAAAGCGACTACCGCGCAATCAAAAAGGGTGCATCATAAGGGATAAACATCTCAGGCAATTCATAATAGCATGATATGGTATAGCCCTTTCTGACGGAAAGTCTGTATTTCTTCGTCTTTGGCATTCGCGTGCGTGTCACCTTCGCGAAGATTTCCACCACCTTGTCGATGCCCGATAATATTGCTATCTCTATAGCTAATAAAATAATGCATTACACAAGGTGGACACCAGGTCATTTAAAGTGCAATCATATGGCTCCAGCCATCATGCCAAATCATGACACGCAGGTCATGTTAATTAATTTACATCATATAGTCATCTCATACATAATCAAATTATTATGAGCACTGCTATACCACATCATATGCACATGCAAACCCTCCTGCAAAAAAGTTAGACGCCTCTAATTGGATCATGCAAAAAACTGTTTTACGTGGCTTCTAAGGTTTCGAAACAAAACAGAGCTACCAACGTCCATCATCAAGTATGATAATTCAAGTCGCTAGATTAACAATGCGGGGTTGTATGAAACATGAGTAATAAAATCTCGAGCCCCATACTGAACTTCGTCATACGCATGACCCCCGTGCAGATCATATCTGCATTGCCTTTCGTCTGCGAAATTTTATTTTCCTTTTTAACTACGGTGGAATTCAATGAACTGTTAGCACTTCGTTGATCAATCAGGAAGCGGATTGCCAGAACATTGAAACTCCACCATGCTGTTATCAAGATCAGAAATATGCAAATTCCAGGGAGAGCAACAAGAAAACAGGTAACAGATTTCATCTGCTACCCGCACAAATAATTTTCAGTAATAGAACTCATCTATACCTAATTATATTGTGCAACACACCATACATCTCCATGTATTCTAGATCGCAAACCTGCATCTACGCATAGCACGGCTCATGATGCCACTGTTAGGGTAACGCAGCAGAAAACAAAAAATTTTCCGACCTACGCACCAGCCCAGGACCACTATGGAGACTGCATACAAGGGTTGATCATTTTCGTTACCGACTCGAAGCGCAGCGGAAGTAGAGTCGATGACGATCGGTGGTGCAGATCCCCGCAGCTAGGATTTACAACCTCCCAACCGCGAGGATGTATACCCTCGTCTTCCCTTCGGACAGCCCTCGGGAGGCGGTTGGTCCCGAAGTCCACCCGGGATCGCCGCCCTGTCGCGGACAGCCCTTCGGGAGGACCTTCGAAACTCGAACGGTGACTCGGACAGCCCTTCGGGAGGACTCACAGAACTCGGACCGTCACTTGGACAGCCCTCGGGAGGCACTCACGAACAGCCCCTCGGGCACTAAGATCGAAACTACGACCTCTCTACAGAGTTGCACACATACGGGTGTCAACTATCGGCAGGGCTTCGCCGGTCCAGAACTAGTTCCCACCGGAACACCAGACAGCCTTCGGCTTACGAAACTCTTTTCGGTGGGAGGGAGAGAGAAGCCAGACTTCATTGCGCACTTGTATGTGAGAAGGAGTGAGTCTTTAGGCAGCCCCTCCACCCCTTTTATAGCCAAGCCCAAGGGTGGCTTCTCCAAGAGCCAAGGGGGAAAATACCAAAGGACCCTCAGGTGGCTTTCCAAGAAGCCACCCAAAAAGCACTTTCACTATCACGACGACATTTTTCAGCGTCCGTTCAACTGAAAATATTTAGTGGGCTAGAACATTTCCAGTACCCACTAAAATAATTTTCAAACGCGTTCTGGAACAATTCCAGTTTAGTGATTTCATCTGCGAAAAGCATCTGAAGCGGTTCGGCAGCCCCGGAACATTTCCGGTTTTTCTTCCAGAAATTCCAGAAGTTTCCAGAATGATTCTGGCATCCTCCAAGAATTATCAGGCATGTGCCGAAAAACCATTTTGACTTATGGTTTCCCCTGAAAAAACTTTTCAGTTTTCACCGGAACTCATCCGGTGACCTCTCTCTGGAACTTTTCGCTGTCCGAAACTTTTCGGTTGTCCGAAACTTTTTCGGTGATTTTCTCTCAGACTCCCTGTCTAGATTCAGCAGATAGATGACCCTTAAGCTGGTGACCCTATAGGTTCGGTGAAGTATAGACCTGACACGGAACCCCTTCCGATCAATGATCACACATCGGAGCCGTGGACACCCATATTGACCCCTATACCCACACGAATGAATTTCGAGTGAACCTCCAGTTGCGTTGTGCTATTCCTGTTGCTTCGTGATATGTTACAAATACCGAGGTGAGACATGTTGGCATTCGTGGATCAACACCTGTCCACTATGCTAGTTACCTATTAAGGTATTGTTCTCTTTTCTCGTTACATGTTCCGGCATCCCCGTGTCAAATCACCAAGTGTCTGGCCAGACGATGATGGATACCGTAACACCGAGAGGGCCCAGAGATATCTCTCCATCGCGGAGGGAGCAAATCCCAATCGAGCTATCAAGTACTTGACACACTTTTCATGAACCCGTAAGCCGCCGTAATAGCCACCCATTTACGGATGACGTTTAACAAACCCAAAGTTCATGAAGCAAGCATGAAGAAAACTCGATACTCTCATGGTCTAAGGAATCATGCAAAACATAACCATCTCTGTGTTATTAACCATTAAACTTGTGACGAAAGAACCTCATACATAACATCAATCGGGTCGATTCAACACAAATGTTCTTAAACATTGTGCCCTCAAAATTGCTGGCATAGTCATGCCCATGATCAGGAAAACAGGATCATCATGCAATACTTGAGCCAGTTCATAGAGCTGACTAGGAAACATTTTACGTTATTATTCCACACGTGCATATGAGTCTTCCTGAGCCTCGTGTTATTTGCAGACTCGAGAACCATAGCAGTTATACATGGAACATAAACCTAATTATGAACAGGGAGATAATCAATAACATTTATATTGCCTCTAGGGCATATCTCTACATTATAAACCACTGCCATCCCTCCTCTCGGCAAGCGAGGGGGGGACTAAATCACACCGCACCACGCCAGTTACAGCACAAGCCCTTGGTCCCGGTTGGTGGCTCCAACCGGGACGAAGGGGGCTTGGTTCCCGGTTCGAGCCACCCAACGGGACCAAGCCCCCTTTAGAGTCCCTGTTTGAGCCACCAACCGGGGACCAACGTGCTTTGCTTCCCGCCCTTTCGGATGCTGGAAAAGGAGCTTTAGTCCTGGTTGGTGGCCCCAACCGGGACGAAAGGCCACCCTTTCGTCGGTTGGCGCCACAAACCGGGACTAAAGCCCTTTGTATATAAGGGAACACTTAGATAATTTCCCCCACTCTCCCATTCTCTCCCCCGAGCCCGCTCGGCATCGAAGCCACCAGGCTGTTGCCATCGACGCCGAGCCCTGCCCTCGCCGGGCCTACTCGCCTCAGCTGCCCGGGTTCGGTCCACCGTCGGCCATCCCGAGCTGCTCGACGCCGTTCCCATCCCCGCGCCCCGACGCCGCGCCCCCCTCGATGCGACGCCGCCCGCGCGCTCCGGCCGCCAACGCTACTTCGGCCGCCCGCACTTCGGTCGCCCGCCCTGACTGTCGATGCCCGACGCTCCTGGCCTCCAGTGAGCTCCGCCCCGGCCCCTTCCCCTGCATTGCCGCCGCGCCGCCGCGCCCACTGCCTGTGCGGCCGCCGTCGCCGCCCCTGCCCTGCGCTGCCGACCGCGCGCCGCCGCCCTGCAAAACTTAAATTTTGCATATGCAAAAGTAGAATTCAAAGAATATTGCAAAAGTTAAATTTTTTTAATGTATGTATGTTCATATGCAAAAGTTACATTTTAAGAAAAAAAGAAAATGTATGTATGTCATATGACAAGAATATGCCAAGTTAGAATTTTTATGTTCATAGACGCCGTGCAAAGTATGTATGTGTATGTATGGATGGATTATAATAGAAAATGATCATATGAGTGTTTTTTTATTGTTCATCAGAATATTGTATTGTTCATAGAAATTAGTTAAAAATTTACCAAGCTACTAAGTTACTAAGTTTAAAATGTTCGACATGAGGGTGGACGTCGGACATGAATGGAGAGAGAGCGGTCGCTCGCGAACCAACTATCGAGGGGCCACCCAAAACCTTAGAAGAAAGGGGGAAAAGAAGGTGTTGTCGATCAACCCCCTCCCCGATAACTTCGAACATGAGGGGGCGTAGGACTTAACTTAAAATTATATAAATTTATGCAACTAAAATTATCAAAGTATTTTTTTGTTAAAAACTTTAATAGCAAAAAGAATTTTCATAAAGTTTTTTTGTTACAAACTTTAATAGCAAACTAAAAAGCTTTTATAAAACTCTAATAGCAAAAGGAATCAACTAAAAAGAATCAATAAAATAAAATTTATGCAACTGAAATTATATAAAATTTATGCAACTAAATTAGTTACATAGTGGACATATGGGAACTTGACTATGGACATGATTTTAAGGTCCCTTTGTTTCGGTGCAAATGGGTCAATCTGTCAGGAGGCGGGGTACAGGTAGACCCGCAGTACAGAATGACAACAGTGGATCTGAATAATCTGGGGTACACAGACGAATCATTTTTCCTAGCCAATGATGTGGCGCATGTTTTCTATGAGAAGGACATGTCTACCAAACCGAGAAAAAGAAAAGATAAGGAAGCGAATACATCATACGATGAGCCAAAGCGCCACATAGTTCTTTCCGGGAAAAGAGGCATCGTGGGAGTGGAGGGCAAGACAGACATGTCTGAAGATTATGAAAAGTTTCATGAAATTCCTCACTTCAAAGTCAAGGCTGACCCAAGCACCCTGTTAAACGATGAAGATTATCCATGGTTACGGCGCAATAAGCAATGAACACACGCGAAGAAAAAGTGAAGACTTTCTCTCCACAACTATTCTGATGATGGCTTTGATCTAGAATATCACTACAGTTACATGTCAAGAAATGAAATGCCTTTTTGTAACATATGAGTTTTTGTCCGAAACCCTGATACTTCGAAAGAGATTGTCCATTTTGTACACGAAGTGTATCCAGTTTTTGCCGTAACCCTCTCAACTTTTTAGCACATGCTATGTGGGTGAAATGATGATACCATGCCAACTTTCAACCTTTTCAGAGTTCATTTGTAGTGCTTTTTCAATTTCAGGGTCATTTAGCTCAAAGAATGAACTAATAGCAAAAAGAATGAACTGGAAAACTTTTATAAAAATCTAATAGAAAAAAGAATGAACTAAATAGAATCAATTAAAATATTCTGTTATGATCAACTAAAACAAAACTATAATATTTTCAATAGCAAAAAGAATCAACTAAAAAGCTTTTATAAACCTCTAGTTATGTTCAAAATAATATTAACTTAAAATTATATAAAATTTATGCAACTAAAATTATCAAAGTATTTTTTTGTTAAAAACTTTAATAGCAAAAACAATTTTCATAAAGTTTTTTTGTTACAAACTTTAATAGCAAATAAAAAGCTTTTATAAAACTCTAATAGCAAAAGGAATCAACTAAAAAGAATCAATAAAAAATAAAATTTATGCAACTGAAATTATATAAAATTTATGCAACTAAAATTATATAACTAAATTTAACATATGCAAAAAATAACATAATTTTTTTAAAAACATAACATATGCAAAAAAATAAAATTGCCTGCCTACTAGGCCACCACGGCCTGCATATGACTAGAAACCCACCTACACGTGGGCCAGGATGCAGGCCTGCGGGGCAAGTAGGCCCAATAGGGCACAGAAGAACATTAGGCCCAACAGGCCTGCATTAGAGAGGAGCTCGGTGGGTCTATCGCAGCGGGGCTTATATGTAGGGTAACGCAGCAGAAAACAAAAATTTTCCGACCTACGCACCAGCCCAGGACCACTATGGAGACTGCATACAAGGTTTGATCATTTTCGTTACCGACTCGAAGCGCAGCGGAAGTAGAGTCGATGACGATCGGTGGTGCAGATCCCCGCAGCTAGGATTTACAACCTCCCAACCGCGAGGATGTATACCCTCGTCTTCCCTTCGGACAGCCCTCCGGGAGGCGGTCGAACAGTCCCCCGGACGGTGTCGCGGACAGCCCTTCGGGAGGACCTTCGAAACTCGAACGGTGACTCGGACAGCCCTTCGGGAGGACTCACAGAACTCGGACCGTCACTTGGACAGCCCTTCGGGAGGCACTCACGAACAGCCCCTCGGGCACTAAGATCGAAACTACGACCTCTCTACAGAGTTGCACACATACGGTGTCAACTATCCGGCAGGGCTTCGCCGTCCAGAACTAGTTCCCACCGGAACCCAGACAGCCTTTCGGCTCTACGAAACTCTTTTCGTGGGAGGGAGAGAGAAGCCAGATCATTGCATGGCACTTGTATGTGAGAAGGAGTGAGTCTTTAGGCAGCCCCCTCCACCCCTATTTATAGGCCAAGCCCAAGGGTGGCTTCTCCAAGAAGCCAAGGGGAAAAATACCAAAGGACCCTCAAGGTGGCTTCTCCAAGAAGCCACCCAAAAAGCACTTTCACTATTCACAACGACATTTTTCAGCGTCCGTTCAAACTGAAAATATTTATGTGGGCTTAGAACATTTCCAGTACCCACTAAAATAATTTTCAACGCGTTCTGGAACAATTCCAGTTTAGTGATTTCATCTGCGAAAAGCATCTGAAGCGGTTCCGGCAGCCCCGGAACATTTCCGGTTTTTCTTCCAGAAAATTCCCAGAAGTTTCCAGAATGATTCTGGCATCCTCCAAGAATTATCAGGCATGTGCCGAAACCATTTTGACTTAATGGTATCCCCTGAAACAACTTTTCAGTTTCACCGGAACTCATCCGGTGATCTCTCTCTGCGGAACTTTTCCGCTGTCCGAAACTTTTCGGTGTCCGAAACTTTTTCGGTGATTTTCTCTCAGACTCCCTGTCTAGTATTCAGCAGATAGATGACCCTTAAGCGTGTGACCCTATAGGTTCGGTGAAGTATAGACATGACACGGAACCCCTTCCGATCAATGATCAACATCGGAGCCGTGGACACCCATATTGACCCCTATACCCACACGAATGAATATTCGAGTGAACCTCCAGTTGCCGTGTGCTATTCCTGTTGCTTCGTGATATGTTACAAATACCCGAGGTGAGACATGTTGGCATTCCCGTGGATCAACACTTGTCCACTATGCTAGTTACCTCGTTACCGGTATTGTTCTCTTTTCTCGTTACCATGTTCCGGCATCCCCGTGATCAAATCACAAAGTGTCTGGCTAGACGATGATGGATACCGTAACACCGAGAGGGCCCAGAGATATCTCTCCATCGCCGGAGGAGCAAATCCCAATCTTGAGCTATCAAGTTACTTGACACACTTTTCCATGAACCCGTAAGCCGCCGTAATAGCCACCCATTTACGGATGACGTTTAACAAACCCCAAAGTTCATGAAGCAAGCATGAAGAAACTCGATACTCTCATGGTCTAAGGAATCATGCAAACATTAACCATCTCTGTGTTATTAACCATTAACTTGTGACGAAAGAACCTCATAGCATAACATCAATCGGGTCGATTCAACACAAATGTTCTGTTAACATTGTGCCCTCAAAATTGCTGGCATAGTCATGCCCATGATCAGGAAAACAGGATCATCATGCAATACTTGAGCCAGTCATAGAGGCTTGACTAGGAATACATTTTATCATTTATTATTCCACATGTGCATATGAGTCTTCCTCCGAGCCTCGTTTTATTTGCAGACTCGAGAACCATAGCAGTTATAGCATGGAACATAAACCTAATTACGAACAGGGAGATAATCAATAACATTCATTATTGCCTCTAGGGCATATCTCCTACAGACTCCCACTTGCACTAGAGTCAATAATCTAGTTAATGCTAATGCACTTTACACCTGTGGCACACCGGTGTAAATATGCTTCGCTTGTGGTATAGCCTGAATGTCCAACGGATCTGACGACTTCAGCTCCGTGTGTATCTTTGCATATCCTCGCGTCTTCACGCTTTCACAAAATTCATATTTTGTGTGGACTTGGCTTGGTATGTATGCGAATCACAGGTCGAACCTGGATTCCTCAGACTGAGTTATGGAGCAACTACTTGCAGTAGTGTCCCATTGACAAAAGCCATCTTGGAACCATACTAAGTTCATGAATGAACTATATGATTCAACATCTTCTTTGTCGCTTTTAAAAGCGGCAACATACTTTGCCTCTGTTATAGAATTCGCCATAGTAACTTGTTTGGAACATTTTCCAACTAACTGTGCCACCACATTGTGTGTTACACAAAACCCTTAATTTAAATTGAAAATCGCTTGGAGCATGGATGAAGACTGTATCGATGTAACCTTTTACAACGAACTCTTCATGATCTCCGCTTGCGAGAAAACATGTCATCAGTGCTACTATAGTACTCAATGACCCTTTTTCACTGTTGTCCCATGATCAGTACTTTTGATCACCTTGGTATCCATACTCATAACAACTTTGGAGTATTGGACATATCTGGTTGTTTTACATACCATGGAATACATGATTAATCCAAACACAAGAGTGTGTGGAATCTCCATCATGTATTTTGCTCATCAGTGTTTTGGGACACCGAGTCTTGCAAAAACTCTTTCCATGTGACTTCGGCAAGAATCACTCCTTGACGTTTTTAATGCTAAAAGGTTTTAGCATCTTGTCAATATGTATCTTTGCTCAGCCCCATTAGGTAAATCTATCTCCATAGATTATCATGCCTAATATCAAGGCTATTTAGCCCAAGCACTTTATCAAAAAAACTATTTTCAAATGAAGTCCTAATTCGTGTCAAGAAATTTATTTCCAATTACCAATGTGTCAAGCACACAAGGTTTTTAGAAATATTATTATGCTCCCACTTACTTTCTTGAATTACAAGCATCTTCGTTACCCATTGATGAAGTCAAAACCCTTTTTGACCATTTCATCAAAACACGAAGATTCCAACTCCATTTTGCTCTCTTCTGTCCATCGCAGGAACTCTGAAGTTTGCATACCTACTAGCATCCTCTGGATCGACAAATTACTTTGGACTGTATCACATACAAGTCCTAGGTTTTATTTCCATCAGATGGAAATCCTTTTGTCATCCATGTTTCATATCTCATGATTGAAATATGTATTAATTGCTAGTTCAACCTGAACCGACTTTAAGCATCGCTACGGTGAGACAATCTCATCGTAGTCAACTCCTTGAACTTGTTATTTCAACAAGTCGAGCTTTATGGATAAAACATTTTTATCCGTATCAGTTTTAAGTTCCATAAATATTCGTTAGACTCTAATTCTTCCGAAAGGTGTATCAAGGTTTTAATCTTGAAACACTTATATGGAAACTAACTCGGGTTGTATTGGCATTCAGCCAATTCCGGAGTCAGGGCCCATCAACGCTTCCTTGTGTATTGTAGGTATACTGTTGTCTGACAACAGTATCTCATCTGCGCACCTTAGAGGTTTGCACGAGCCTTGCCTACGTGGTTTAGCTGCAAGTTTGACCGAAGTCCATACATTTTATTGTAGAGACTTCCGTATCAGTCGCAGTAGGAAACTCCGGAATCACTTCCAAGGTTCCTTTTCTTTGATCTGATGACGAAGATACTGTTTATCTCGTCGAGTTGCATTATTCTCCCACTCACCTTTTTGAAAGAACCATTTTCTTCAAAAAGCATACCGTTCTTTGTGGCAAACCTATTTGCCTCGGCATAGTGAGGGAGGAATACCCAACATTTTGGGATAACCTACAAAGTAGCACTTGTCTGATTTGGAATAGGTTTGTAACCTTTTACACAAGCCCCATATTCCAAATGTTTAAGAAAAGATATAACAAGGTTGGGCGTACCATACCATGGTGTCATTTCAACAGACCCTGATGGAGCTCTTTTCAGTGTAAAAGCGGCAGTCTCTAAAGCATCACCTTTTAAAAGGGATAATGGCAAATTTATTTATGTCATCTTTGATCTTACCATGTCATAAATGGTTCGATTACATCTTCACGGACTTTCCACTCACAGTGGTGTTCCGGGAGGTGTAAGTTATGAAACTCTTTTCACAACTCATCAGACATTCGCTAAACTTGTAACTCAATTTTTTTTTTCTGCAATCGAATTGTAGAAACATAATTTTCTTGTTACAATAACTTCTACTTCATATTTGAAAACCTTTCGAATGATTTCAAAAGATCCAGACTTACGTCTCATCAAGTAAATATCCATATATCTACTTGAGTCATTTCTGAAGATAGATAAATCCACTACTTGCAACAACATTTATTGAACTACACACATCAAAATGTATGATCACCAATAAGTTTGTTGCTCATTCCTTATGGCCTGTGAACGGTATTTCAGTCACTTCACTTTTCGGAGGAAATTTGCAAGTGTCAGATGATTCAAAATCAAACGACTTCAAAATCCATCATAATGGAGTTTTCCATGCGGGTTTCTCCAATGTGACCAAATGCAGTGCCACACTTGTGTGGTATTCTTTTAGTCTTGCGACATTTAGCGTCAGTGTTATAGATGTATCATATTACCATCAATATTCATAACATACGTCCAAGTTTGGATGGAAGCATGGCCCTCCATGTTATTCATAATACTGAACAACAATTGTTGTTTTATGAACAACTCTTTTGCAACAAACATTGTGCAATGGGCTAGAGTGTATGAAACTCTAAAATGAATTATGAAAGTAAACCCAGAGGTAATATATTATTATCAATATTCATAACATACATCTCATTCATAATGAAAGTATGGCCCTTATGTTATTCATAACATCGAACATCAAAAGTTCTCTTATGAACAACCTTCTTGCAAGATACCTTATGCAATGGGCTAGAGTTCGTGAAACTCTAAATGAATTATGAAAATGAATACAGACGGTAATACACCGATGGAAGGTATAGTAACATTTACTATGTTCCCTGTGTATACCTAAACCTCATTCCTGGCTAGTCTTTCAGGCCATAGTAGTTCTTACATCGAGTTGCAACAAAATGCAATCGAGCGGGTATCTTTGTGATTAACTCACAATACCCAAGAATTAGTGATTAACATGTTTAACCATAATTCCCAAGAACTATATCTTTGACCAGCCTTCTATACATCAAAAACTTGCATGACATTCATACATGAGCTGGATATTCCAGTCTTCTATCTTATTGCCTTTATACTTCTAACAGTTTAACTTTCAGTATTTCTCCTACTCTCAGAAGAAGCACCCAACTTAAGAGTGGCGTTAGCCCCGGACTTCCTAGGTGTGTAAGTCACACTAACACCCTTCGGACACTTCCTTTCTCTTTAAGTTGTTGTTTTATTCACTTTTCATCATATGACAGGCGTTCTACTGGATCCCTCTCTTATCAGTCTAATGCATAGTAAACTCCTTTACTAATAGTTTGCAAACAAACATTGCTTTGGATATCTCATATCTTTTAGCCTTTGTCTGTCTCTGAAAATGATTTTCAGATTCCATGAATATCACATAACTATCCAAACTTTCGAAGTTCAGGTCTAATGGAAGCAAACATATTGCACTTGACTGAAACGGAATTCTAGCTTTTGGATCGAAGGACGAGAGTCACATGATCCATAGCATAAGCGAGAGAATACCGAAAGTATGCGATAGGACAAAGTCCTTCTCGGCACTCTGGAGGACAATCCTCACATTACGTTACCAACCGTAAAGATTTAACCAGATATTTAACAGCTATTCAATTTTAATAGGGAAGGTGGAAATGCGAGCCATTATTCTACAACTATTATGCATATCACACTTAGACAGTGTTCAAAATTAATTGCACTGAGAATTAAACAAGTTAATTCAACAGTGCTCTCCCACTCAAATCAATATCTCTCATAATTGATTGTGAGCGATTCAAGATCCATATTACAATTCAACGCCAAGGATGTGTCCATCTCAAGTGACGAAAATTGCAATCGGTAGGCCAACTTGCCAATCACATCTCTATGTGACTCTTGTTCATCTTTCGATGGGCGTGTTCCGAGCTCAGGACGCTCCTCCAGAACGTCAAGACAACCAAGTGATCTTGCTGCGAGGTCTCAACTCACCCGCCTCACACTTCCCTAATCGTTCGCACCCATGTGTCCATGTGATGCCCCGAAAAGTTAGGTGCCGTGACGGTGCTACACTTGGGAGAACACTAACTACTTGATATTTTTGTGAGAGATCACCCTAATAAAAGTGACTACCGCGCAATCAAAAAGGGTGCATCATAAGGGATAAACATCTCAGGCAATTCATAATAGCATGATATGGTATAGCCCTTTCTGACGGAGAAGTCTTGTATTTCTTCGTCTTTGGCATTCGCGTCGGTGTTCACCTTCGCGAAGATTGCCACCACCATGTCGATGCACCAGATAATATTGCTATCTTTATAGCTAATAAAATAATGCATTACAACAAGGTTGACACGCAGGTCATTAAAGTGCAATCATATGGCTCCAGCCATCATGCCGAATCATGACACGCAGGTCATGTTAATAAATTTACATTATATAGTCATCTCATACATAATCAAATTATTATGAGCACTGCTATACCACATCATATGCACATGCAAACCCTCCTGCAAAACCAAGTTAGACGCCTCTAATTGGATCATGCAAAAACTTGTTTTACGTGGCTTCTAAGGTTTCGAAACAAACCGAAGCTACCAACGTCCATCATCAAGTATGATAATTCAAGTCGCTAGATTAACAATGCGGGGTGTATGAAACATGAGATAATAAAATCTCGAGCCCCATACTGAACTTCGTCATACGCATGACCCCCGTGCAGATCATATCTGCATTGCCCTTTCGTCTGCGAAATTTCATCTTTCCTTTTAACTACGGTGGAATTCAATGAACTGTTAGCACTTCGTTGATCAATCAGGATCGCGGATTGCCAGAACATTGAAACTCCACCATGCTGTTATCAAGATCAGAAATATGCAAATTCCAGGGAAGCAACAAGAACATCGGGTAACAGATTTCATCTGCTACCCGCACAAATAATTTTCAGTAATAGAACTCATCTACTACCTAATTATATTGTGCAACACCCATACATCTCCATGTATTCTAGATCGCAACCTGCATCTACGCATAGCACGGCTCATGATGCCACTGTAGGGTAACGCAGCAGAAAACAAAAATTTTCCGACCTACGCACCAGCCCAGGACCACTATGGAGACTGCATACAAGGTTTGATCATTTTCGTTACCGACTCGAAGCGCAGCGGAAGTAGAGTCGATGACGATCGGTGGTGCAGATCCCCGCAGCTAGGATTTACAACCTCCCAACCGCGAGGATGTATACCCTCGTCTTCCCTTCGGACAGCCCTCCGGGAGGCGGTCGAACAGTCCCCCGGACGGTGTCGCGGACAGCCCTTCGGGAGGACCTTCGAAACTCGAACGGTGACTCGGACAGCCCTTCGGGAGGACTCACAGAACTCGGACCGTCACTTGGACAGCCCTTCGGGAGGCACTCACGAACAGCCCCTCGGGCACTAAGATCGAAACTACGACCTCTCTACAGAGTTGCACACATACGGTGTCAACTATCCGGCAGGGCTTCGCCGTCCAGAACTAGTTCCCACCGGAACCCAGACAGCCTTTCGGCTCTACGAAACTCTTTTCGTGGGAGGGAGAGAGAAGCCAGATCATTGCATGGCACTTGTATGTGAGAAGGAGTGAGTCTTTAGGCAGCCCCCTCCACCCCTATTTATAGGCCAAGCCCAAGGGTGGCTTCTCCAAGAAGCCAAGGGGAAAAATACCAAAGGACCCTCAAGGTGGCTTCTCCAAGAAGCCACCCAAAAAGCACTTTCACTATTCACGACGACATTTTTCAGCGTCCGTTCAAACTGAAAATATTTATGTGGGCTTAGAACATTTCTAGTACCCACTAAAATAATTTTCAACGCGTTCTGGAACAATTCCAGTTTAGTGATTTCATCTGCGAAAAGCATCTGAAGCGGTTCCGGCAGCCCCGGAACATTTCCGGTTTTTCTTCCAGAAAATTCCCAGAAGTTTCCAGAATGATTCTGGCATCCTCCAAGAATTATCAGGCATGTGTCGAAACCATTTTGACTTAATGGTATCCCCTGAAACAACTTTTCAGTTTCACCGGAACTCATCCGGTGACCTCTCTCTGCGGAACTTTTCCGCTGTCCGAAACTTTTCGGTGTCCGAAACTTTTTCGGTGATTTTCTCTCAGACTCCCTGTCTAGTATTCAGCAGATAGATGACCCTTAAGCGTGTGACCCTATAGGTTCGGTGAAGTATAGACATGACCTGGAACCCCTTCCGATCAATGATCAACATCGGAGCCGTGGACACCCATATTGACCCCTATACCCACACGAATGAATATTCGAGTGAACCTCCAGTTGCCGTGTGCTATTCCTGTTGCTTCACGATATGTTACAAATACCCGAGGTTAGACATGTTGGCATCCCCGTGGATCAACAACTTGTCCACTATGCCAGTTACCCCGTTATCGGTATTGTTCTCTTTTCTCGTTACCATGTTCCGGCATCCCCGTGATCAAATCACAAAGTGTCTGGCCAGACGATGATGGATACCGTAACACCGAGAGGGCCCAGAGATATCTCTCCATCGTCGGAGGAGCAAATCCCAATCTTGAGCTATCAAGTTACTTGACATACTTTCCCATGAACCCGTAAGCCGCCGTAATAGCCACCCATTTACGGATGACGTTTAACAAACCCCAAAGTTCATGAAGCAAGCATGAAGAAACTCGATACTCTCATGGTCTAAGGAATCATGCAAACATTAACCATCTCTGTGTTATTAACCATTAACTTGTGACGAAAGAACCTCATAGCATAACATCAATCGGGTCGATTCAACACAAATGTTCTGCTAACATTGTGCCCTCAAAATTGCTGGCATAGTCATGCCCATGATCAGGAAAACAGGATCATCATGCAATACTTGAGCCAGTCATAGAGGCTTGACTAGGAATACATTTTATCGTTTATTATTCCACACGTGCATATGAGTCTTCCTCCGAGCCTCGTTTTATTTGCAGACTCGAGAACCATAGCAGTTATAGCATGGAACATAAACCTAATTATGAACAGGGAGATAATCAATAACATTTATTATTGCCTCTAGGGCATATCTCCTACATTATAAACCACTGCCATCGCCTCTCGGCAAGCGAGGTGGGACTAAACTCACACCGCACCACGCCAGTTACAGCACAAGCCCTTTGGTCCCGGTTGGTGGCTCCAACCGGGACGAAAGGGGGCCTTTGGTCCCGGTTCGAGCCACCAACCGGGACCAATGCCCCCCTTTAGTCCCTGTTTGAGCCACCAACCGGGACCAACGTGCTTTGCTTCCCGCCCTTTCGGATGCTGAAAAGGAGCTTTAGTCCTGGTTGGTGGCCCCAACCGGGACGAAAGGCCACCCTTTCGTCCCGGTTGGCGCCACAAACCGGGACTAAAGCCCTTTGTATATAAGGGAACACTTAGATAATTTCCCCCACTCTCCCATTCTCTCCCCCGACGCCCGCCCTCGGCATCGACGCCACCAGGCTGCTGCCCTCGACGCCGACGCCCTCGCCCTCGCCGGGCCTCCTCGCCTTCGCTGCCCGCGGTTCGGCCACCGTCGTCGCCATCGCCGAGCTGCCTCGACGCCGTCCCCTCTCCCGCGCCCCGACGCCGCCGCCCGCCTCGATGCCGACGCCGCCCGCGCTCCGGCCGCCCACGCTCTTCGGCCGCCCGCACTCCGGTCGCCCGCCCTGATGTCGATGCCCCGACGCCCTGCCTCCAGTGAGCTCCGCCCCGGCCCCTTCCCCTGCATTGCCGCCGCCGCCGCCGCCGCCCCTGCCCTGTGCGGCCGCCGTCGCCGCCCCTGCCCTGCGCTGCCGCCGCGCGCCGCCGCCCTGCAAAACTTAGAATTTTGCATATGCAAAAGTTAGAATTTGCAAAGAATATGCAAAAGTTAGAATTTTTTATGTATGTATGTTCATATGCAAAAGTTACATTTAAGAAAAAAAGAAAATGTATGTATGTTCATATGCAAAGAATATGCAAAAGTTAGAATTTTTATGTTCATAGACGCCGTGCAAAGAATATGTATGTGTATGTATGGATGGATATATATAGAAAATGATCATATGATGTTTTTTATTGTTCATAGAATATTTTATTGTTCATAGAAATTAGTTAAAATTTACCAAGCTACTAAGTTACTAAGTTAAAATGTTCGACATGAGGGTGGACGTCGGACATGCATGAGAGAGAGGCGGTCCGCTCGCGCGACCAACTATCGAGGCCACCCAAACCTTAGAAGAAAGAGCGTCGTTGTCGATCTACCCCCTCCCCGATAACTTCGACATGAGGGGGGACGTCGGACATGCATGAGAGAGAGGCGGTCCGCTCGCCCGACCAACTATCGAGGCCACGCAAACCCTAGAAGAAAGAGCGTCGTTGTCGATCTACCCCTCCCCGATAACTTCGACATGAGGGGGGACGTTGGACATGCATGAGAGAGAGGCGGTCCGCTCGCCCGACCAACTATTGAGGCTACCCAAACCCTAGAAGAAAGAGCGTCATTGTCGATCTACCCCCTCCCCGATAACTTCGACATGAGGGGCGACGTCGAACATGCATGAGAGAGAGGCGGTCTACTCGCCCAACCAACTATCGAGGCCACCCAAACCCTAGAAGAAAGATCGTCGTTGTCGATCTATCGTTGCTGGCATAGGTCAATGGGGTAGAATGGATTGTTTGATCTCCTGCATAGCGATTATTTTTTTCAAAGTGTCCTCTCCAGTATAACCCTGATAACTTCGACATGAGGGGGGATGTCGGACATGCATGAGAGAGGCGGTCCGCAAAGTATCCTCTCTCGAAAGATATATAGGACGACTCATCAGACATGAGGGGGAGGAGTCCTCAACGATGTTTGCCACTAATCCATTGCTCATATGCTTATGATTCCTTGTTGTGATATTAAGTCCATGTTTGTCATTAATCCATCTCTCATGTTTGTATATTGCCATGTTGTAATATTTGCAGAAACCATGGACAGAGACTTGGAACAAGAAGAGTTGTAGGGGGATATAATCCGCGACGGAGGTGATCCCTTGTCGTTTCTCAACGACACCGATGGTCAGGAAGGAGAGGATGACGGCTCCGGTGATCCAACAATGGAGGACGAAGGAGGTCATGACGGCTCTGGTGACCGAATGGCGGAGGAAGGAGATGATGATGACGGCTCCGGTGACCGAACGGAGGAGGGAGCCCTAACTGTTGCAAAGTCCGGCGAGGTATATATATATATTAATTAAGCCTGTGCTGACTTGATGCATTAATTGTTTTGGTATGCATATATTAACGCTTCTTTCTTCTTTTAGCCCTCCGGATCGAGCCAAACTTCCGTAAGGAGACGAGGCCTGAAGAAAAGGTTGCACCAGGACGAAAGGTTCACGATCACAGAAGTCGCGAAAAATGGCCAACCGATTGCTCCCAAGCGGACCAAGGATGCATTTGTACATCAGTGCGGAGTTGTTGTTAGGGACAGCGTCCCGATCAGCATCCAGCAATGGAATAAGAATAAGGATGACCCTGAAGTTTCTTATGTCCAAGATAGACAGAAAGATGATCTTTGGACCTCGCTGATGACAAATTTCAGCCTACCGCCAAAGGAGGAGCCGAATAACCCAGTTATAGAGCGAAAGGTCAAGGCGTTTGCTCTTAAGAAGATGGCAGAACTATTCAGGAACTGGAAGAAAGAGTTGAACACAAAGTTTGTCGACAAAGAGAAGACTCCAGAATTCATCGGTCGATATGAGAAGATAAGAGATCACTGGCCCGCATTTGTGGCCTACAAGAAATCGGAGAAGGGTAAGAAAAGGTCACTGACAAACAAGCAAAATGCTGCAAAGAAGTATCACCATCACATGGGGTCAGGTGGATACTACAAATCCCGGCCGTTGTGGGACAAAGCTGAGCAAGACCTGCTTGCTAAAGGGGTCCAACCAGTGACATTGCACTGGCCAGATCATTCAAGGACTTGGTTCTTCGGGGTTGGGGGAACTTTGGACCCAGAAACAGGGGAGTGTGTTTGGACGGACGAGCAACTTGCAATATCCATCCGGAAGCTTCAGAAAGCAATCAAGGCAGTGCAGGAAGGGACGTTCATTCCCGACAGAGAGAAGGCTGAGCTGACAGAGGCCCTCGGGAATCCTGAGCACCCTGGACGAACACGAGGCACACCAGGCTCCGTTCCATGGGTGCATGAGATTCCCGACAGTGGTGGTTATAGAAGCCGAGAGAGAAAGAGGAAAGAGGAAGCTACCGAAATGCAGAGGCTCAGTAGATTAGCAAAACTAGAGGAACTTGAGAGCCAGCGAGCTACCGGCCAACCATCTCAGCGGCCCGAAGATCCTTGCTTTGATGCTGCCCCAGAAGCTACCCCACCATCTCAGCGGAGAAGCAGCGTGGCTTCCACGAAGCTCGTTCAGCCCGATTTCACGGCTCCTCGCTACCCCGTGGATAGTATCACGGAGCCTGAACATTGCGAGCTAATGATGAAATGCCAGAACCTGACCTTGAAGGCGGCGGCCAGCTCTGTTGTACCTCCTCAAGCTGAGGGAGCTTTTCATCACCGTCCGATTCCACATGGCTATGCTATTGTGACGGTGGATGAAATAATGGAGGGATTTGAGGAGCTGGAGCTTGACTACCCTACAGGTGAAGGGGAGATTCATCTAGAAAATGCTTTAACACTACTAGAAAAAGGCTAATCAGTGGCGCACCTATTTTGGCCATTAATGGCGCACTACAGGTGCGCCACTATCATCACGCCAGTAGTAACTAATACTAATGGCGCACCCCTGGTGCGCCATTAGTATACCAGACAATAGTGGCGCACCAGGGAGTGCGCCATTAGTATGTCAAACGGTGCGCCATTACTATGCCTCCCATGGGGCCATATTTACCTTGTGCTCTGGGTTACTAATGGCGCACTTCTAGATAATGCGCCACTAGTGTGTTTATTGCAGTGCGCCACTAAAGTGCAGTATGGTGCGCCACTAGTATGAATATTAGGAATTTTTTTTCTTTTCTGATATTTGCAGAGGTTACAAAATATATTACTGCACAGAATATAGACAGCACAACATATAAACAGCAGATTTATCAAATACAATTGAAGATTAGTCTCCGAATACAATTCATCATATTAGTCTCCGAATTCAAAATACCGAAAAAAGTTAGAACATTACAAGTCTCGAGACCGCGAGTAGCGAGTTTGTCTTCACATTACAAGTCGATATCGATCATCTAAACTACCATCACATAGAAGAGAGCTGCGGTCACGATGAGCATCATCGCGATGAAACTGGTTTTCATCCGGTTCCTCCTCCGCTCCCTCCTCTCTCCCGCTAGATAGCGCGCGTATCTAGCTTCCGCCTCCGCCCTAGTGGTGTACCCTTTGTAACTGTTACCGCTGAAACGGTGAACCTGTCTCTGACACTCCTCCCAGTCGTCGTGGACTCCGGGAACCTTACCCTTGTACACGACATACGACGGCATCTCTATGCACTAGACAAACAAAACGTTAGTAGCAATTCACAGACAATACATAAGCAATATATAAGTATGCAACAAAAGGATCGGAAGAGAAAAGCAACACATTAATAGCACGATTCATGGTCCTACTAATAAATAGCATCGATTACATATAAGTTGAACGACTGTCCAAACTAAAGAGACATACAAGTTCATTAAATTTTAATTACAACATGAGCTAATCAATATTTCAGAACTACATAGCATCACTACTTTCGACTTGACTCAGGGACCGGAGCGTGGATGAAGCCGCCGTCTTTCGTGATGGTCATGAAATCGCGGGCGTTGTCAGCCTGCATTTGTAGCGTTGTTTCTATCTCACTGTTGGACGGTTGATATCTGAGGTAGAACTGCCCCGAGGTATGAAGGACATCTTGATGGATGATTTCCGCAAACTCCGACTGGATGCGAAAGAATTCTTGTCTGATGTCCGTGTCCTGGATTGCCGACAAGCGTGCGACCCAATCTTTGAGATTATTTCATAGCAGAAGGTGATTATGGTCCTGTACGATCGCCCGCATGTGATGGAGGGCGTAGTAGGCATCCTTCTGACCGCCAGGCGGCTGCTTGACGCAGGGGAACGTCGTATTGTGGGTGAACACGTGCTTGCCGTACCTACGAATTGGCCTGCTGAAGGTGCCTCCAGATCTGGCGTAGCCGAGAAGAGCTTCATCAAGAACTTTCTTGATATTTGTGTAGTCTTTCTTCGACTGATGGTCCGAGTCGAAATACGTGGCCGTGGAATATTTCAGGCTTAAGAGGATGAGTGTGCAATGTGTGTCACTGCACAAAACACGGAATGTTAGAAAAAAAAGAACGATCGAAATCTAAGAAATCATATGTTACGAGGCGGTGAGGGGATGACTTACTCGGGAAAGTAAGGCACGAGGAAGTTATCCTTATCTGGGTTTGCCAGAATGACGCCTTCGAGGTATGAACTCGCGACTTGCCGGTCCCCAGCGCTGCCCAAGATCTTGGCGCGCATGTAGAAGGGGTCGACTATCACGATGTCCGGGGTCTTGTCTCTAATGATCCGCATCTCCATACTCAGCGAAAATAGCCGAATGAAGGTGTAGTGCAGCGGATGAAGGTTAAACATAGCGAAGATGTCATCAAACCGCAGGACGATCATACCCCCGATGGTGCTATCGACAAAGCCCTTGCCCTCTGGCACCTTGGCCACGAAAACCAGGTATGCCACATCATTCTTGGAGAGACGCCGCTTCTCCATAGAAAGAACACTGTCATGCAGACTCCGCATAGCACTGGTTGCAGCATTGAGCAGATTAGTCGGTAGCATCGTCCTACCCGCCACATGCACCCTTCTCGAGATATCCTTAGGTGAAGGTGGCCCGTCCTGAGCACGGATCGTACTCGGTGCGGCTGGCTCGCACCCTTTTTAATCTTTCTTTTCCGTCCCTTCTGCTTCTTCTGCTGTAATGGGATCGAGTTCTGCTCAGAGACCACCTTCTTGAGTGTGTTGGGGCTGATAATATTTCGCACCTCGGCTATCTGAGGCTCGGTGAAGGCGGCAGCTGGAGGCGTCTCCTGAGAACTGAACGCCAGACGACGCCTGTTGCAATTGGGTTTCTCCGCGGTACCAGCTAGATCACGATCGTCTTTTGCTGGGTTGGGTTCTTGAGAAGGAGGCCCCAAGAATTCGTTATCGTACCCATGTTCGTTGAAGTACTTATCGACGTTGGTAAATGTACCGTCGTCGTCGTTCGGATCCTGTGCCATATGCATGTCCGGATCAGCTGACGGCGGTAGCGTTGCGGCGGTCTTGCCATGGCTTGGCGCCGGCAAGACTGGCGGTGTTGTCTGTGGAGTGGTGTCCCCCGCCCCCAAACGAATCTGGCTCTTCGGCCAAAGCAGGGGCCAGCTTAAGCAGGCGCTGAGGGTCATCACATCATCTTCGTCGGCCCCAGGGGGTCGAAACGGAGGTAACAAGTCGTCGCAGCCCCGCAGCACCCGAACCAGTTGAACCCTATACACGTTGGGTGGCATCGGATTACCGTGGAATAGGCGGTTGCCCGGTTGAACGATTCTGGCCTTGGCGACATCGATCAACTCGCCGTCCACGAAGTGCAGGAGAGTGCATGGAACGTCGGCGGCGCCCTGCGAAAACATGTAGGGCGTCAGGGATGCCCAGTCAAAGGCAAGGAGATGAAGTCATCGGCCGAGAGGCTTAATTAGTTACCCAAATGGCGTCGAGCTCGGCTAATGTCGAGGCACCGCCAACGGCGGGCGTGCAATTGACGGAGGGGCCGCTTGCTGCCGAGGTGCCGGCCGGCGTATTCTTCCCACACCCGGGTGCATTAAGCTGCAATGCAGGCGCCGCCGCGGGAGACACCAATGCCGCCTCCGCCGGAGACACCAATGGCGCCGCCGGCGCGTTGCGCGAGTTGCTGCCCGTGAAGCTGGGAATCGGGGGCGGCCCCTGTTGGCCGCCCGCAATCCACGCCTGCAGCCCAGAAACCAAGGTAGGTATAATGGCGGTGATCGTCGCTCCCAGTTGGTCTCGCACTTGCTCTTCGACCATCTCCGGAATCCGCGCCACTTGTGCCTTGAGTTGTTGAACCTCGCGCTCCTGGCTTTCCGAGCTGGCCGTCTTTCTCTCCTTTCACCCAGTGGTATTGTATTCCGACGATTTCGTGGACAAGCCTTTGCCGGCCACACGACCAGCTGACGACGACTTACTGAGCTTATCCTTGTTTTTCATTACGTTCAATGCCCTATTTAAAGGGGTGTCGAAAGGGGAGCTCTGAGATGACCCTGCGCTACTCCTTTCAGTTTCCTGTGGAAGGAACGTGAACCATTTAGAAATTTGGCTTCATTAATTAGAATGCAACCATATGGTGCTAATTACGCGGGGGTGTATTCCTTACCAGAACACGCTCAAGCGCCTTGGTCTTCGGATCCGTGGTAAGCTCCTTGGTTACCGGGTCAATCTTGTACCGGGCCCTGACATAGTTCCTGGTCTGCTTGTCACGGTATTTATCGAAGCGGGGCGGTAGGCCTTGCTCGGCACGCTCCGCGTCCTCCTTGTCCCATATAGGTTCCGCCACTCTGTAACCGACGGGACCGAGTGTGTGCTGTCCTAAGTTCAAGTCCCGCATATCTTTTCCCCACTGACTTGATTCCTTGGATGCGGTGCTCTCGCCCTTGATCTTGAACTCCAGGTAGTCAGCTTCGCTGATCGAAGGATTTTTCTCCTTGATCTTCTCATAACTATCACCTTTGTCAATCATTCTCTTCACCGCGCCTCTCCAAGTAGCCAGGGCCGTGCTCATCTTCGTGAGGGCGGCACTGTTCACTTTATTCCCTGAGAGGCGTGTGTTTGCGAAGTCACCGGGGAACTTGTATTGTTCGTGCAGCTTCGTGAAGAGGAGGTTGCGCAAATTCCCTCGGTCACGATGCCTTAGGTTCTCGGTGTTGATCGAGACGGTGCTCTGGAGAATGCACCCGAGCTGTCCCGCGTACCCCTTGACTAATTCTTTGGGCGCCGTTGGATGCCCCTCGGAGGACACTTCAGTAAATTACTCCTTGACGGTGCCGAGCACGTTCGGGTGCCGGTCCTTCCATTGCCTCTTCGGTTGGCTGCCATCTGTGCGTGCGCTGCCATCATCAGTGGTGGCATCCTCGGCGGCACCATCAGTGGTGTCATCCCCGACGCCACTAGGGGTTGTGTAGTCAGGATCAGTGTCTTCCGCGGCGTCCTCATAGCGGTGAGGTTCTTCCTCCATCTCCTGGGACAGCTCCGAGAATGCCTTGCCCGAACCGCCGGCCTCATCGTTGTGGGCCATGTTTCGCTCTAAATAGGAAAAAAGTTTGGTCAAAAAGTTGGTTATTGTCATCACCGAGGCATCCTAAAAGCTAAGCTTTTATCATTTAGGGTTTGTCGACACCGAGGCATCCTAAAAGCTAAGCTTTTATCATTTAGGGTTTGTCGACGCCGAGGCACCCTAAAAGCCTAAGCTTTCATCATTTAGGTTTTTATCGACACCGAGGCACCCTAAAAGCCAAGGTTTTATCATTTAGGGTTTGTCGACGCTGAGGCACCCTAAATGCTAGGTTAAGTTTTCATCATTTAGGGTTTATCGATGCCGAGGCACCCTAGGTTGACTGATATATATGGGTATCTTCTAATAATATACCCTATCAAGAAAAGGGAAGGAGAATTCTAAGTTGGGCCTAATCACTTGGCTCTATTGCCACCTATGGCAGTTGCATATTAGTTGTGCAAAAAAATTTAAGAGCGGGCAGTAATGAATAATATTTAATGGGATACCTCAAAAAGCTAATCTAGTATCTCCATTTAACAGTTTTCAACTAGAAAGTGCACAAAGTGCAACAAACAGATTATTTCAACCCCCCAAACAATAATGATAACATTCTTTTCCTGAAATATAAACGACTCATGGTTTCGTCTGTCCACACATGAATTCAGCATATGTGTTTAATGCAGCAAGAAAAAGGGGCAGTTGATCCTACTTAATTAAGTACTAAGATACCCCGACCCATGCATTTGTCGCAAGTACCCCATATGTCCTATTTTTAGCAAAGTCATGCTAAAATTCACGGAAAATTTCAGCATGACCTTTGCTGAAAATAGGACATATGGAGTACCCGAATTTGCCGGAACGGAAGTTAATCGACATTCCGGCAAACTCAAGGGCCTCTCGGGGTACCTGCAAAATCATCACGACATGATGGTCGGAGACAAAACCCAGCAAACTAGCAAAGTTACTGACGTGTTTACAGAAATTGTTTTCTGTAAAAGATGATCATCATCTTTACAAGTCTTTCTCAATGTCTACAACTATCAGACCATCACAAGTATCAACAGAACATGTCTACAACTATCAGACCATCACAAGTACCATCATTCAGGCCATCACAAGCATAACAGAGCAATGGTGTTTTCTTCAGTTACCTTTGATCTGGCTGCTCGGAATCCACTGACCTTCAGATCTGCTGACCAATCCACTAACCTGCTGTAAACTGTACATCATTGTAAAAACACAGTTCATTTCATTTTATTTGTAAATAAATGCAATTTGTAACAAATTGTTGTACAGCAATATATCTTCTAGCCATGAAACCCTACCCTGATTCTCCTTTCTTCCTCTTGCCGAAGAGAAGTTGGCTGCAGAGGATGGTCCAACTCAGATCAGCCTGCAGAAGTTCATTGTATAATTCTGTTTAGTTCCAAGCATATATGAATACTCTTCATATAAGGCCAGCACCAACTGGTATATTGGTCTGTTTTAAAATAATAAAACAGCAGTAGTTCAAGAAGTGCAAATTGCAGAAGTTTGAGAAAGCACTAACTGGAAAGTCTGGTGTTTCCTTGAAAACATGAAAGGGCCTGACTATGCATACAATTTTACAACAAGACATCCACCATACAATTTTAATTAAAGGAAAAGACTTAAGTTAACTTTAATTAAAGTTTCAGTTAAAGTTTAAATTAAAGTTTCAGTTAGAGTTTTAGTTGATTTTAAAGTTAAATTAAATTTTCACTTAAAGTTATAGTTAAAGGAGAGCACTTGCTACTGGATTTTAGGGCTATTGTAAGCAGTGCACTACTGCACTATTGTTCATACTCCTGCACTATTGCACTACTGGAATCCTCCTTCAAACTACTGCAAGCAGGAATACTGATGCAAACCCTGGAACTTGCAAGCAGTAGCAGGAGTACAACAAGACAAGAAGATGAGACAATATGGAGGGCACAAGACAAACTACTGAAAAGGTTTCTTTGTGCTGTACTCCAAAATTCTTTGGAGAGAAGAGAAGAGAAGATAAAGAGAAGAGAGCAAGTCCTACTCCTCTTATCCTCTACTGCAAGAAGAGAGAAAACAGATGCAGGAAGAGTATACTGTAACTGAAAAAGTTTTAGTTAATTAACTGAAACTTAACAGCAGCAGCAAGTGCTACACTATTGTTGTCCTACACTAAACTAATACAACCAAACAAATTAATTGAAGAAAAACTACTGAAACTATACAAGCACTACAGTTAGATTACACAAAAGTACTGATGCAAGCAGTACAATACACAAAACTTGCAAACTTACAAGCACTACTGCAACTTAATTAAGCTACTGGGTAACTGAATCTGGGTAACTGAATCAGTACTACCTAGGGAGTAAGGTAACTAGTGGAGGAGAGGACAGTTGATAATCCATGCGAATCAATCAGAAATTCAAAATATAGTCTTTTTAGGCAGCAGTAACATTCGAAATAGAGGAGAGGAGTAGAGGAGGGAGGGAGGGAGGGAGCATTTACATTCGTTGACGAGGCGGTGGTTGGCGTCGCATCGGAGATGCAGACCGTAGAAGGAGGAGGACGACGGTCGTGGTCGTGGGCCGGCCTCGTGGCGTTGCGTCGGCCGTCGAGGGAGATGAGAGACAGAGCGGGCGTTCATTGTCAGCCGTCGATGGACTGCGAGTAGCCCCGCCGAAGTCTGCACCTCCGGGCTCCGGCTTCCTCGTCACGGCGGCGGAACGAGGTGCAGCTGCCGGTGGGGTGGGGTGGGGCGGCTGCGGTGAATGGGGTTGGGGCGCGCACGGACTAGCGTAAACGTAGGTTGGAGCGGGGGGGGTGCGGGGTCGCGGCGGGGTGGAGCGGGGGAGGGTGCGGGGGGTTGTCGGCGGCGAGGAGGATCTGGCGAGGGGGATCGAGATGGAGGGGGATCTCTGGCGCGGGGGGGAGGGGGAGGAAAGGGATAGAGGGGGGAAGGATAGCAATGGCGCACCCCCCAGGGGTGCGCCATAAGTACATCCATAGCAATGGCGCACCACCGAGGGGTGCGCCATAAGTAATTCATTTGGGAATTGGTAAAACATTTATGAATATGAAAAAATATCATCAAATTTGAAAAAATATTCATGAATTCAAAATGTGCCCATGAAATTTAAAAATATTCATGAGTTCAAAAAATATTAACAAATTCAATACTTTTTGTGAGTTAGAAATTCAATACCATAATAAACATAAATAAATATTCATGAGGACTAGAACAGAAGAAATATCATTTCAAAATGTCAAAATACAATCGAGAAATGAAGACTACGATTTAAATACAATCGATCTTAGCTAGCTATCTTTTCACAATCTTCTTGCCCTTCTTTTTCGCAAATGGAGTTCTTCTGTTGAACGGACGTCCTTTAGGTAGGGTGGCCCTGCTTCTTCTTGTGGTGTATGGCACTTCATCGTCGTCGTCATGTTCCATCTTCGGGTCGCCGTACTTGTCGAAGTCTTGCTCATTGGCGACTCCATCCATTCCGATGATCTTCCTGTTGCCTCTCCTCACGACAACACGACTGGGCTTTAACGGGTCGGTAATGAAGAAGCATTGGTCCACTTGGGAAGCCAGTACCCATGGCTCATTTTTCGCGGAGACGTTTGCGCCTGCGGTCTTGGATTTGGCTTCGGGTATAACCATGGTGGTGAAATACCGGTCTTCTTTTAGGACGCTCTTGGCCCATCTGACACGGAACATCGGGACCTTCTCTCCAGCGTAGCTCAGCTCCCAGATCTCCTCGATCCTTCCATAGTATCTGTCCTTGTAGTTACCGGTGTAGGATTCCATCGTTACCCCGGAGTTCTGATAACCATCGCTCTTCATGTCCTTGTCCTCGGTGTAGAATGTGTAGCCGTTGATATCGTACGCCTCATAGGTCATCAGGTTGTGCTCGGCGCCCTGTGACAAGGCGAATATGAGTTTTTCTTCCGCGGAAGAATCCTCATGTAAAGGGTACGACAGAAGCTTCTCCTTGAACCAACGCGTGAAACATGAGTTGTGCTCTTTGATTATATCTCCGTCCATCCTCTGTTGGCCTCGGTCATTGTACGTCTTCTCAATAAAGGTTTTGTGCTCTACCACCCAAGGATCGACCACGTCTATGTGTTGTAGCGCGACTAGGTTTGCTCTTTCAAAGTCGGCGAGTCGACCCTCGAAGTCGACATGCATTTCGCGGAGACCATCGCGGTGACCCCATCCAGCGAGCCTGCCGAGGTGCCTGTTGACGGGTAGACCAACGGGCTTCTCGATGCCTAGATAATTCGTGCAGTAGGAGATGCACTCTTCGGTCAGAAAGCCCCTGGCTATGCTTCCCTCTGGACGTGACATGTTGCGAACGTATCCTTTGATGACACCATTCATCCTTTCGAACGGCATCATGCTGTGCAGGAACGTCGGCCCGAGTTGGATGATATCCTCCACGATATGGACCAGCAGATGCACCATAACATCGAAGAATGCGGGCGGGAAGTAGATCTCAAGCTCGCATAGTGTCACCACGATCTCTTCCTGTAGCCTTCTGAGTTGCCTCACGCCAACCGACTTCCGAGAGATGACGTCGAAAAAGTTGCATAGGCCAAATAGCGTTTCACGGACGTGCGCGTCCATGATCCCACGGATTGCAACTGGAAGTATCTGCGTCATCAGCACATGACAGTCGTGAGACTTCATCCCGCTGAACTTCTGCTTCGTTGAGTCTAGGTATCTGCTTATCTTCCCCGCGTAACCGTAAGGAAGTTTTACTCCTACGAGGCAGGTGAAAAACTGCTCGATCTCCTCCTGACTTAGAGTGAAGCACGCGGGAGGGCAGTCATTTCCGATCTTCTTGGCCTTTTTGCCTTTGCGACGACTTTCCGTGTCCGTCGCCTCATCATCATCATCATCATCATCATCATTATAATTAGCGTGAAGCTCCTCCCTGATGCCCATTGATTTCAAGTCTGCCCTTACTTTCGGCCCATCTTTGGTCCTCTCTGGCATGTTGAGCAGGGTACCAAGCAGACTCTCGCACACGTTCTTCGTGATATGCATGACATCAAGGCTGTGAGGCACACGGAGGATCTTCCAGTACGGCAAGTCCCAGAAAACCGACCTCGTTTTCCATACTTTCAGCAGCGGCTCTGGCGCCTTTCGCTTCTTTCCCGGCGGTGGGCACTCTTTCCAATTTTTCAACAGCTCGTCTATTTCCTCGCCGCTCCTCGTACGCGGGCGTCTTCGGGGTTCGGTTTCACCATCGAACAGATCCTTGCGTTTTCTCCATGAGTCATCGTCGCGAAGCCACCTTCGATGTCCCATGAACACGGTTTTCGAAGACCCGGGATCTCTATCTAGCTGGCGATACGTTGTGTCATCCATGCACCTGACGCATGCACGAAATCCGTGGACCACCTGCCCCGCGACATATCCGTAACCGAGATAGTCTTGCACCGTCGTGAGCAGTGCGGCTCTCATAGGGAAATATTCTTTCTCTGCGGCGTCCCACGTATTGGCTGGCGTTTTCCATAGCGTGTCTAGCTCCTCTTTCAGCAGCCCCAGATACAGATTGATGTCGTTCCCTGGTTGTTTCGGCCCTTCAATTAGCATACTCATGTGAATGTACTTCCTCTTCATGCACATCCAGGGGGGAAGGTTGTACATCCACACAAACACAGGCCAGGTGCTATGTGTGCTTCTCTGGTTGCCAAACGGATTGACTCCATCGGTGCTCGCGCCCAGCACGCTGTTCCTTGGATCGTCCCCAAATTCTGGGTATTCGAAGTTCAACGCTTGCCACTGGCTCGCATCCTTAGGGTGACTCAGCATCTTGTCTTTTTTATTTATCTCCGGATCATTTCCGACATCTTCTCACTTCTTCTCCTCCCTATCCGCGTGCCAACGCAGGAGCTTTGCTGCCTTAGGGTCCGCGAAATACCGCTGCAGACGAGGAGTGATCGGAAAGTACCACACCACTTTTCGAGGAGCTTTCTTCCTCTTCTTGTATCGAGTGACGCCGCACACCGGACATATGGTAGACTCCGCGTGCTCATCCCGATAAATGATGCAATCGTTCATGCACACATGGTATTTCACGTGCGGTAAATCTAGAGGACACACGATTTTCTTCGCCTCCTCGAAACTGGTCGGGCACTTGTTCCCCTTGGGAAGACGTTCGTGCCAGAATGACATGTTCTCGTCGAAGCATGCGTCGGTCATTTTGTGTTTTACCTTCATCTCCAGAGCCATGAGCGTTACTTTCAGGCGGGTATCCTCGGGCCTGCATCCTTCATACAATGGAGTAACCGCGTCTATCTCCAGTTGATCCAGCTTGGCTTTCTCTCGGGCGGCAGCTCTTGCGTTATCCGTCTGCTTGAGAAGCAGCTCTTGAATATGAGGGTCCTGCACCCAGCCCATCGATGGTCCATCGTCGTCTGCTCCGGCATCTTCATCTTCATGATCATGCCCTTCGTCTTGATCTTCCTCATCATCATGTCCGGCATCTTCTACATGATGACTGTGTACTGCATCACTGTCGTGATCATGTCCTGGAGATTCTTCGTCTTCTCGCCCGCCCTCGCCGCCGCGGTTGTCTTGCTGCCCTTCCTCATTTCTTGCCCGGCCCCCATGGACGACTTCATAGTCATCTTCATCACCTTGCCACCGATAGCCATCCATGAAACCACGCAAGGGCAGGTGGTCCCGCACCTGTCCGGAATCCGGGTCCGTAATAAGGCTCTTCAGCTTGCATCTTCGACACGGACATCTTATCTCCATCTCGTTCTTTTGAAGCATCTCGGCCTTCGCGGAGCTAAAAAACCTATTCACGATGCCTTCGGTCATCGTGCGGACCATGGTCGCCTGCATGGTAGAGCAAAACGATATTTTAGAACCAAAAAAAAATTTGGCATGACTTTGCCTAAAAATAGGACCAAAAAGAATGCATAGTGCCAAATTCTCACCGAAACGGAAATGAATCAACATTCCGGCAAAATATTGGCAACTATCGCATTTCAAATACCGGTACCTGCAAACACAAACATATGCAACACCACAAACATATGCAACACCACAAACATACGTAGATCTAGGCCATAAAAGTGCATGTGCACGTTGTTGGAGGGAGAAAAAAGTAGATCTACAACATAAAGAAAGCTTTCCCCTTACTTACCTATCAAAAAAAGGAAATTTAACCACTTAATTTGGATGAATCTATGGTGCAAATGAGGTGAGGAGGAGGAGGCAGCCGAGACAAGCTTGGAGGAGGAGGTGGAGAGAATGAAGTGGGGAAAGTGAGTGTGGTAGGTGGCTGTCCAAAATATCTAGCTGCTCTCAGGTTACCAATGGCGCACCACCTAACAATGCGCCATCAGTAACCCTGGTTACTAATGGCGCACCTGTTACGTGGTGCGCCATTACTAGTTTTGCAAAAAAAAATAAAAAAAATAATTGTTAGTAGTGGCGCACCGTGGTTGTGGTGCGCCATTACTAGTTTGAACTAGTAATGACGCACTATACCCGGGTGCGCCATTACTAGTTTTCAAAAAAAAGTAAAAAAAAAATTTGTTAGTAGTGGCGCACTGAGTGTGTGGTGCGCCATTACTAGTTAAAACTAGTAATGGCGCACTATGCCGTGGTGCGCCATTACTAGTTTTGGAAAAAAAAAATTTTGTTAGTAGTGGCGCACCGTGGATGTGGTGCGCCATTAGTGATATGGACACTAATGGCGCACCTACACATGGTGCGCCACTGCTATATAGCAGTGGCGCACCATATGTGGTGCGCCATTAATGTCCATATTAGCTATAGCCCTTTTCCTAGTAGTGTAAGGTAGCAGTGGCGCACCACATATGTGGTGCGCCATTAATGTCCATATTAGCTATAGCCCTTTTCCTAGTAGTGTAAGGAGTACCTGTCTATGGAGAAAGGAGTACATCAAGCTTCCAAACTGGACGCCTCCTCCTCCTCCTCCTCCGGCGAGTCAGGACACTCCGCCTCCTCCTCCGCCGCGTCAGGGCACTCCGCCTCCTCCGGCGGGTCAGGGTAGTACTCCGCCTCCTCCGGCGTGTCAGCGGACTCTGCCGCGTCAGCAACGGCGGAAGAGAGACGCCGCCGCTCCGGCGGCTAGTAGTACAAGAGGCGGGAAGAAATACATATTTGGTCCAAGCCTGAAGCCTCTTCCAAAGTTACCATATGAGAGGACTGATGAGGAAACCGATGAAATCATGGAAGCCGAAGTGCAGGCCCATTTTGCATGGAAACCTCCACCTCCGAAGGAAACGGCAGATCCGGTGAAAGTGAAGCGCACTTTGGATGCCCTTAAGCGACCACCACCGCCTCCTCCGCAATCCAACTATGACAGTTATATTGTAAAGACATATGAGGAAGCGCGACGGTAGGGAAGTACTTCCAGTGATGCAAGATTAGCAAAACGAAGAAGTGGGAAAACAATTCCCCAGCTCGGCGAACAGGCGAAGCAATCGTGCCCCCCGCTCAAGGTGTCTAGCGATATCGTCGCTAATCATCCGGGGCTAGTGCCCGGTACCAATGTTGGTGATTACCTGGGCGATGATGTACAGTTTGAAACGTTAGAGGTAGTAGAGATTTTCAGATACGAGCACGGGAAGCCTCTCGTCAAACCTGATCATTCTCCTCTAACAACGATGATGCGAAGATTGCATGAATGGTACATGGATACCTGCAGGAAGTCTGGGACCGATAGTATATTGCTGAGAATTAAAAATGAGCACGACCTCATTGGAGTTGAGGTGATGCCTGTTGAATTTGTGGAGTTATTTCAGTTATTCAATCAAGACGCCCTCGACAAACAACTCATGACTTGCTACTGTCTGTAAGTATTACTTCTGTAATTAAGTCTCTATAGCTCAGCTCGTTCATATTGCATGTATATATAATTATCCTCACTATATTATGCAGATTGAAGATCGTTGAATGCAAAAAAGGACAAATATATGACATTGGGTTCATTAGCCCAAATACCATAAATGAATGGTCGGTTCAAAACAGAGTCAAAGATACTGAGGAAAACTTGCTACAATCGTTCCTTCGACAAAAAAACAAAGGGAAAATACTCTTTCCTTACAACTTCAAGTGAGTATTACTGTCTTGTGCATATTCGGTTTCGCTTACTCGAGGTTATAGTAGTGTAATTGATTAGTTATGCGTGCGCAGGTTCCACTTTATTCTGCTAGAGATTAAGCTTGACGGGGGAGTAGTAACTGTCTTAGACTCGAGACGTAAAGATCCCCAGGAGTATGCGGACATGACTGCAATGCTCCAGAAGTAAGTTCAATCATTATCGCACCATATCGGCAACTTTCGTTCATTTCCTGATATCAAGTAATCATTTTCTTTGCATGGCTAGGGTTTGGAAAAAGTTCACCGGAATGGTTCCGGGTCTAGAGAAGAAGGCGCTGCGATTTACACACCCTAAAGTAAGTAGTACTAGCTAGTTCCGCGCATCTCTCATTGATTCTAGTTTCATCAATACTATTATCATGCTTGATTATGAGTTTGATTGAACTCTATTCTCGTAAAGTGTTTGTGGCAGGAAGGCGGGAATAATTTATGTGGATACTACGTTTGTGAGTTCATTCGCCAATCGACCTCTGAGCGGGGCTACTCTGACAAACAATATGAAGTACGTAAACAATATTCACAATTTAATTTTATTACCATCAATTGTGTTGAGTTTCATTCATATATATGTATTGACCCCCTTCTTTAAAATAGATCTAGCAGATGCGGGATGAACTCCTACTACATGATCGCATACGAGCAATTCAAGAGGAATTGGCGGGATTCTTTCTTGACCACGTCATAAAAGAGAATGGAGAATACCATACGGAAATTCAAGCTGATTTTCGGTAGATGATGTCAGGGATCGTAAGAGATGTTATATTGTATATATGTAGTAGCGTTGGATAGATATACGAAAACTTGTTGTTTGACCAAGCACAGAGAAAGAGAGGTCACTTCTCTCTATATATGTTCATGATCATGATGTTGTGTAATTAATGATTCCTTTATTTGCTTACTAGCTAGCGTCGAGTTCTCTCCATATATATATGTAGTAGCTACCGTCGACCAAACACGGAGAAAGAGAGGTCACTTCTCTCTATATGTAGTAGCTATAGCTAACACAATATGAAACCCCTAAACCCTGCAAAACCCCAAAACCCCCCACCTTAAAAAAAAACCCAGCGCCTGGGAGCTGCTGACGCGTGGCTGCCTTTTAGTCCCGGTCGGTGTCACAAACCGGGACTAAAGGTCCTCCCCCTGGGCGCTCCACAGCGGCCACGTGGAGCTCCTTTAGTCCCGGTTCGTAAGCAAACCGGGACTAAAGGTTTTGGGCATTAGTCCCGTTTGTTTTGTCGCGGTTCCAGAACCGGGACTAAAGGCCCTCTGAAACCGGGACTAGTACCCTGTTTTCTACTAGTGTTGGTTAGTCTAATGTGTGTCGACAGGTATATAATTCATGCAAAAGAACATGATTATAGAATTGCTCCCTCCTTTCCAGAATATAAATTCACGCTCTGATCATGCAGGTTCATGCTTTGATCATAAATATCATTCACAATGTTTTCCTTGTAGTTTGGAAACTACATGGCAGCAAGTAGTGCTCTTGAGTACATATTTGGCGACCAATTTCATGTCACATAACCCGTGAATTGTCAAACTAATACATGGAAAACAACATTAAATATCTGAAGAAAAAGATAGAGTAATTTATGGTGGTATAATACACTAGCCGAATCCTAACCCTCTACATATCTCTGAGGAAAAAGCCACATGGGGGGATGGACACCGCCCATTGCGTAGTACCCTGTTGACATGATGCCTTTCACACCATCGGTGATAATTTCATCTTGCTTGTAATACACGCGGTAACCATCGTCATTTAAGCTGGTCCAGAGTACCTTGACGCCATCAGGGATCTTATCATTTCGCCTTAAGCAACGATGATGGGAGAAGTAGATGTGGTTTTCTTGCATGTCACCCCACCCACCTGCCGGCATGCGCATTGCTTTGGAGCCTGTTGGCCCCACGAATAGCGTGTAGTCTCTTAAGCTATTCATCTTCGCCCAGCTGTACCTGTTGCCGTTGTGGACTAGCTTGAAAACCGTGAAGCTGTTTTTCCCGGTAGCCGTGAAGCTGTTGCGCAACCTATAATTACTCACCACCATTACAAGGTTGCCACGTAGCTCAACAATGTTCCTGATGCGCTCGTCGGGGCCCGTCTGGTAGTCGTTTAGGTCGCACAATGAGTAGATGTTAACATCGAGCTCTAAATTTTCGTTTACACCACCAAACTTGAACTTGATGAGCATCTTGGTGTCTCGCGTGATGCCATAGAGCTCGCCATTGCAAAAGGCGATATCCATAAGATGATCATTCCCGCGCGGTCCTCGTATCATCCAGCCAACCTCCGGGCATCCAACCTTGCAGAATGCGAGCTCGTGCGCATTGGTGATTGGCGGCACGATGCAACTACTCATACTCAAAGTGGGCCTATGAGAGAAGACGACCTTTCTCAAGACTAGCGGGTCACCCCTGCGCTGGCGTGTGGGAACTTGGTCTTTGAAGGGAGCGCCACCTCTGCGCCGGAGAAGAAGTTAACGATCTTAAAGGGCGCCTCGGACGAGGCGACCCACGCCTCATCGTGGCTGCCCCGAAGCACCTGCGGACGGCCTCCCGGGGAGAGTGCAGCGGCAGTGCCACACTTTCCTCGGGACAGTACACACGCTCCGTCTGGTGGCCGCCGCTCGGGTCAAGGATCAGCCACGGGAGGACGCTGCGTAGCAGGTGCGGCGATGCGACGGCGCGCCACGCTGTGCACACGGCGGCGAAGCGGACGCGGTCTATCGGGGCGGTGAGGCTGAGGTAGCTTATGGCCAGGAGATCGTCTGGGAGGCTGGACCACTGCACCTGCACTGCTGCCGATGAGTCCCTTGGGCGCCGCCGTCGCCGTACGTGACGCCATCGATCTTTGCGTTGATCTGGCTGGCACCCGCGGATCGATCCGAGCCTACAACTACAAGAGGGAAAGTGGGATCGTGGAAGGCAATTCAGAGATCTGGTTTTATGATGCAAGTGCGTATCACGTATCCGATGACATCTCTACCACGCGCAGAACCAAACAAGTAGGCGCCAAGGAACCTGACGATGACTTGGTTAATGTTGTTGGCCATAACAGCCACAACTGCTTCATCCGGTCACCGTAGTACTCGCCACCTGCGCACATGAAGGGGCAGATCCAGGTATCTCGCAAGGTTTGGCGGCCAGGTACCATCCATGACCTTGTGGTCTG
>CM022299.1:642039120-642137046 GCA_011799875.1 Thinopyrum elongatum | reverse complement strand
AAGCAGACAATGGGTGGTTAGGGTTCCGTCGACGCCGAGCCAACCTAAACCAGACAATGTTGGGTGGTTAGGGTTCCCTCGACGCCGAGCCACCCTACACCAGACAAGTTGGGTGGTTAGGGTTCCCCGACGCGAGCCACCCAACAGACAAATTGGTGGTTAGGTTACCTAGACGCTAACCACCCTAAAGCAGACAATTTGGTGGTTAGGTTCCCTCGACGCCGAGCCACCCTAAGAAGACAAATTGGGTGGTTAGGGTTCCCTCGACGCTGAGCCACCCTAAAGCAGACAACTTGGGTGGTTAGGGTTCCTTCAACGCCGAGCCACCCTAAAATAGACAAATTGGGTGGTTAGGGTTCCCTCGACGCTGAGCCACCCTAAAGCAGACAACTTGGGTGGTTAGGGTTCCCTCGACGCCGAGCCACCCTAAAGAAGACAAATTGGGTGTTAGGGTTCCCGACGCTGAGCCACCCTAAAGAAGACAAACTTGGGGTTAGGGTTCCTTCGACGCCGAGCCACCCTAAAATAGACAATTGGGTGGTTAGGGTTCCCTTGACGCCGAGCCACCCTAAAGCAGACAAACTTGGGTGATTAGGGTTCCCTCGACGCCGAGCCTCCTAAGCGATACAAACTGGTGGTTAGGGTTCCCTCGACGCTGAGCCACCCTAAAGCAGACAACTTGGGTGGTGAGGGTTCCCTGACGCCGCGCCACCCTAAAGCAGACAACTTGGGTGTTAAGTTCCTTCAACGCCGAGCCCCTAAAGCAGACAAATTGGTGGTTAGGGTTCCCTCGACGCCGAGCCACCCTAAGCAGACACTTGGGTGGTTAGGGTCCCTCGACGCCGAGCCACCCAAATGAACTATCATATAAGCTAAAACAAAAACTATCTTATGAAGCTGTAACAAACAAATATCAATGAAACTATAAACAAACAAAATCATATGCAAGTGTCAAACTAGTACAGATTAACATTGCTCATATGAGACTTAGTACACATCAAACCCAACTTGCATCCATCAAAACATACATAGTTCAGAAGCACAAATAACTTAGTTCAGAAGCAAAACCCATAAGCATCTTCGGTACACATCGAGACCAAACTTCAACATTCATTTGTCAGAAAGCTAACTTGCACATTCTGTCACTCAAGTGGTTACCCACGGCAGTAAAGAATGCCATCCGCGAGAAATGAACTCTTGGGACAATAAAGGATGAGCACCAGAAGTAGAAGGACCAGAGATGAGATCCAGCAGTCAAGTTTTTTTTATCCTTTTTCTTTTTATCTCCTTTTTCTGGGGCGTGAAAGGCCTTGATACACTTGCACTGTGACCGTTCTTGCAGATCTGGCAGTAGCAGATCTTGCAGAGAATATCTGGCAGTAGCAAAGATCTTGTTGGTGGCTGCCGTGATTGCTGGTGGCTCCGCTGATTCTTGCTGGGGTGATAAGCGTTCATTCCTTGACAGTTGGCGGTGCCTTGCAAACATAAAAGGAAACATTGGTATTAGTCACAGGGTTTAGCACATAAAACTTGAAAGATGCAAAGCCAATTAACAAAGTAGTATTAACAAGGGTTTTAACCACATTGCTTGTTTTTCCTCATAGCCAACTCTGGTCTCAACTGTTGCTTGCAGTGGTGTAACCTATGGCCTTGGAGCCCACAGTTGTGCTTGCATGTTATAGTGACCATTCTTGAACTGTCCTTTGTAGTGGAACTCACATCTGCCCTTTAATTCTCTCTCTTTCCTTCTTCCCTTCTTACACATGAAAATTTGTGCGCTCTATGTCTGTCCACTTGTCCTTTTCCAATCATTTTCACCAGGAACAGATATATCATTGGTCAATATGCAGCTAGGTAAAAGGTTTTTGAAGAATTGCAGAATAGTCCTTGGAAATCTGTTTGCCTGGTTAACTTGCTGATATTGCATGGTTGCATGGTATGCCAGAAAGTCCCACTTTCTGCACCACATGTATAAAGTTCTCAAGTTACAGCACGTGTTGTTTGCCACTGGTCACTTGCCAAAAGATTAAACCAAGCTTGAATAGGATATATGCATAATCTGGCCCTTTCCTTTTCCATCCCTCAAACATCTAGCTCTCAGCATAATGTGGTGTGATCTTTCCACAGGCTGCCTTATCCTCGCTTGTTCCTAGGCCACCTCACCATGCTGTTTCCTTAATACCATTCAATCTAGTCCTATAGGTTCTTTTCCTAAATCTAGGATTACTGGTTGACCTCAGACAGGTTGGTTAAACACCAAGTCGTCTGCAGGTTTAGTGTCAAAGACATGCCTAGCTAGTGTGCTAGGTAATTCCACTTGACCACTTCCAAGCTTCCTCACTCTCATTTTCAGGTCATTATGGCAAGTTTAAACTTGCTGGTTATAAGCATACTGGCCATGCCATGCTTTCTTAAGATCTTCCCCCCTAAACCAGCATTTTGGAATTTGCATAGAGGTGTCTAAGGCAAAATCTTTGATGCAGTTTGGATAAAAACTTGATTTACTGCATTAGTAGCCCTGCTCACATAGCAGCTAGACTTACGCTTGCTGTACTACTGCACTCGTAACCTAATATGCTAATGCAGAAGACATAACAGGAATATGCATGGCAACCTCTGTCTATCAGACATGATAGGTATAAAGGCCAAATTTCCCAAATTCTCCTCCTTAGACAATCTTCGGTTGGTTGCAGAAACCACACCGGTTATCGGGTCCTTTGTCCAAACAAAGCAAATGCAAGTGGGAAATATTGTATAGTGCCCATCTCTTCAGTGGCAGCAGGATTTGAGCACCCGGTGGTCGCTTAATAAGCATCCCAACATCTGTTGTTGAACCAAAGAACAATTTAAGCCACATATATGATCGCACTGCTAACTGAGCTCGTGGCCTACACATACTATAATTTAAAGTCATAGAAAGCACTACATAAATGAAAATTTGTGATGTAAATAACAAATTTAAAAAGTTGTCAATACTTACAAGAAGGTATAACATACCAGCTGAAGTGCCTGCATCCATTGAGATCCCTCCATTGGCTCATTTATGACGAAGAACATAGATGAAACCTTGGTCCTGATGTGGTATTTGTGTTAGTAGGTTTTGGACGTACACTGTTTATACTACAACTCTACTTGCAGGGTTTGTATCCATGATGGTCTGAGCATAATCCCTAAGCTGGGATATCGCTTCTTGTGCTCTCCTAGCACAGTTTTCTACAACAAGGTTTTTGGTCCCTATCGGCCACTGTGCCTTGGCACATCAACACCATTACTTCTATTGCAGTTGTCAATCAGGTGTGTAGCTAGTGGTGGATCAGAGCTGAACCAATGACTCATAGGTCTTTGCAGGCACTTTGCATATCCGTTGATGTCTCTGTGATGTAGGCAAGTGTGCTCCAAGCCTTATTTTCTTAATATCAAAAGTCTTCCCCCTTTGATAACTGCAGCAACTATGTCAAACTGGCAGTCTCTCTTGCTTACAACAGGGCAATGATCCTGTGGTTTGAGTTGTCTGTGATACTTGAAATCTCTGGCCTGTGGATTTGCAAGCTCAACAAAGCATTCTGAATTGCTGCTGTATGCCTTAAAGCACATGTACAGGTATAACTGCTGATTGTGTGGCTCAGTTTGTCATTGTACCAGATCCTTGGGTTTCCTTTCTTGGCCCTAGTCTCCTCCCTTTAGTTAGAAACAAAGACAGGGGCTCTTGTCCATCCATCTTCATCCTCAAACAACAAACCCATCATCTTCTTCATCTGATGAAGGAATGAAATCAGGTTTCACCTCTCCAACATACTTGAATTGACCTACTGAGGGCCTCTCCTAACTGCCAGCTCTTCCTCCTTTTTTGCAGGTTTTTCCATGGTGGTTCTTCTCTTGCAACAACATTGACTTCATCCTCCTTCTCCTGCTCCTCCATCTCAAACAAATCCTCAACCTCAGTGTCACCCTCATAATGTACTTGTTCCTCTTCTGAATCCTCATCTAAATCTTCATCTTCCATCTTGATCTTCAACTCTTGCTCTGCTAATATATCCCCTCTATTATCTATGTTCTTCAGAAATCCTGTACTTCTCCATGTAGAAAGGATTGTTATCACTATCATAGGTAGCCTCAGAGTCATCACACTATCATGTGCCTCCTCTAACACTGGCTCTTCCTCCATTACCGCTTTGAGCTTCTCCTTTCTAAAGTTTCTGCTCTCTTTGTGCACACAGCAGTAGGTTGAGTAGGATTGCTTGCTGCACTGACTATGAAAAACAACACCTTCTTGATCAACAACAAGAACTGCAGGCTCACTGACGATCATACACAACAACTTGGTTCATACATTATAGTTGCTAAATCTTCTTCTCTCGGCAGACATTACTGTAATTTGATCTCACTGAATCTTTGCTATTTGACATACAAATGTTGTTGCCCTCACTAGCAAATTCAGAACTAACACTTGCTCATATTCCTTCTTTAGTTGTTGCAGTTTGATGTTTATGTCAATCAATTCTAAGCCATGCTCTCTCTCCTCTCCTCTGCCTAAATTCTTCATGTGGTACAGTCATCAGAGAAAGAAAACCTTGTGTTTGCATCAGTGCATATAGGTTCAAAATGTCACATCTGAGCTGCATATCTTCCTATCCAATATGTTGTGCCATCAAAGTGAATCCGAACATCCCAAACAGCATCATCCAAGCTACAATTGACAACACAAATTTAACATCACGAGCAACTAACCCTAGTCCCCAGTTTTGAAAGGCGAAAGAAGGAGAGAAGAGAGGGACTTACAGCACGCCGCCAGCAGCCCACTGGTCAAGTGATGGTTACTGGTGAGGTTGGCCACCCATATCTCTGCCATCCTCACCCTATCCCCATGGACAACGCCGCCTCCTCCTCCAAATCCTCGTCGTTGGCGCTGGAGTAGTATGAACTGGAGCCGCCGTCGTCATCCAGACCTAATTGCTCATCGCTCCCGAGGCCAGGAAGGTCTCCGTACCGCCCGCACCGTCGCCGCCGCCGGGATCGCCGCCACCATCGCCTGAGAGGGGAGAGGGAGAGGAGGGAGAGGGAGAGGAAACCTAGGGTTCGTCACGTTCGGGTTCGACCTGACCGAGCCAGATACAGCGACCGAGCCGGGTGGACCGAGTCAGCGGCGTGGCGCGTGCGGGTACGCCACCGTGTCACCTGACACTTGGGCCCGGCCGGTCAAATACAGGGTCAATACGTGCTTATACGGCTGTCAGACCGTGTTGCAAACACTAGGCTTAGAGTTGGTACTAAACTACAAAAAAGTGACTAATGGTACTGATTCGTTACGACGTGCCGAAGTGTGGTGTTCCTTGCAATTAACTCCACTCGGAGGAGAAAACCTAGCTAAGCTTTCTAGTTCATGAGCTACTCTATTACGCTCTCTATTACAATGATCATAAGTGACATGGGAAAAATTTAATGACATGAAATAACAATCATCTATAATGGATGAAGCGACAGAAGAAGAGTAGCCTTGCCTCAATGCATCCACCACCTCTACGCTATCCGAATTCACTTCAATCTTACTGCATCTGACGATATTAACAAGATTCAAACCAAACCTCACTACAATCGCTTTCGCTGTGAACTAGTCAAAGCAAAGGTCCATCTTTTTATTAGCAGCCGCCATAAATTCCCCCCTATGGTCCCGGATAACTGCTCCAAATGTTGTTGTGAGTGTGTCACTATCAAATCCCACGTCCACGTTTAATTTCACGTGACCATACTTTGGTTTCAGCCAAGAATCTGATCGGGCAGGGGCCTTTCGGCTATAAGAGATAGTATAATTTGCTACTAAACCTCTCACTGACATGCGCTTTGAGTTTCTTCATCGTGTGTTAATTTTCACCTTTCATACCACAGATACCAAGCCGTCGTTGCCATCGTTTCTCTGAACTTCGGCAAGCCCAACACTTGGATCTGTTGTTCTGGAAGACACAGGAGATGTGCCAACACAAGTTCACCTGTCTTGTTCAACTGTGAACATCTCCATAAAGTGACATGTATGTGACCGTAAAGAAAAAGTAAAAGCGAACTTACACACGATTGGTAGGAACATCAAAAGCAGCCACATCGGAGGAGTCAGAGGATGGTGAGGAGTCCTTAGAGAGCCGGTGTTGGTCTTTGTCGGCGCTGCTCTTGCCATCTTCATGTTCTAAAAGTTCCAGATGCGGCAGTTCGCCGCAACATGAACAAGAAGATCAGATAGAAAAACTACAGTTTTATTTTTGTTTTCCTTGTGCATTTCAAGAAAATAAGACATACTTTTTACTTTCTTCATGCAGGCGAACACTCTGATCATAACAGTAATGTGCGATGTTTTCTTTGTAATTGTGAAACCACAAGATGATTAGAAAGTGCTATTACAATGAATCTAGTGACCAATTTCATGCTACATAGTGAGTTGTCGAACTAATACATGAAAAACAACCTTTAAAGACCTAAGCAACAGAGTAATGTATGATGTCTACTCCTAATCTTCTAGATATTCGGAGGGAATATCCACATGGGAGGACGGACAGCTCCAATCGCATAGTACCCCGTTGATATGAAGCCTTCATCTTTCTTGTAATACACAAGGTAACCATCATCATTTAAGCTCGGTAAAAATACCTTGGCACCATTCGGGATCTCATTGTTTCGCCTTAAGCAGCGATGGTGGGAGAAGTAGATGTGGTTTTTCTGCATGTCGCGGTGCCCACCTGCCGGAACTTGCACTGCCTTTGAGCATGTTGGCCCCAAGAATAGCGCGTAGTCTCCTAAGCTATACACCTCCACCCACTTGTAATTGTTCATCTCTATGTTGGCATGAACTAGCCTAAAAGCCTTGAAGCTGCTCCACCGCCGATGGCCCCTCACTACCATCAAAAGCTCGCCACATAGGTCAACAATGTACCTGATGTGCTCGAGACCCTCCCTGTAGTCATCTAACTTGCAAAGCCAGTAGTGGATTTTTATGTGCACTGATGCGTCAGGTTTGTTGATGACAAACTCAAACTTGATCAGATCCTTGGGGTCTTGTGTGGTGCCATAGGGCTCGCCATTGCAAAAGGCGATATCCATAAGACGATCATTCCCACGTAGTCCTTGTATCGTCCAGCCGGCCTCGGGGCAGCCCACATTGTAAAGCGCGAGCTCGTGCATCCTGGTGATAGCAGCGAGGATACAGCTACTTGAGGTGGGCTGCTCCGAGAATATGATCTTCCGCAAGGCTAATGGATCACCACCCGTGCGCGGCGGACGTGTGTGGGGAGAGAGCGCCACCTCTGCACCCGAGAAAAAGTTAATTATCTTGAACGGTGCCTCGGAGGAGGCGACCCAGCCTCCGTCGTGGCTGCCCACGAAGCACCTACGGACGGCCTCGCCGGGGAGAGAGAGCCGAGGCAGGACCACGCCCTCCTCGGGACAGTACACGCGATTCGTCTCGTGAGCGCCGCTCGGGTCAAGGACCAGCCATGGGAGAAGGCTGCGTGGCAGGTGCAGCGATGCGACGGCGCGCCATGCCGTGCACGCTGCGGCGAAGCGGACGCGGTCGATCGGGGTGGTGAGGCGGAGGTAGCTTATGGACAGGAGGTCGTCCGGCAGCAGGCTGGACCACCGCTCCGCTGCCGACGAGTTCGCTCGAGCGCACGGTGTCGCGTTCGTCGACGACATGTTTGCCTTGATCCGAGTCTACGAAGCGTGGGTTGGTCCATGGTAGGGGGTCGAGTTTTATTGATTGATTGAGATAATAATACAGGCAGTAGTACGTGTGAGGTTGGCACACAAACACGTCTCCATACCAAACCAATCATCTACGTATATGATAACATCTCCTATTATATACCATCCATATATATGTGGCCTGGAGGTCCGCAAAGCTGCATGTCAGCGATGAAGCCGCATCGAGCTCGGGTGAGAAGGTGTTTCGTTATTCTTTTCTTTGGTGGCTGCTATGGTGGTGCCAGAGGCAGGTGACGGGCGCTGGTGTCAAGCTCAGAGATGTTCTACTATCTTTTCAGTTTTGTCATGTCGATCTTTATGTGACTTGTAGTTTATTCTTTATGATATGAATGAGACACGTATTATCGTGCAAAAAAAAAATATGTGGCCTTTTTTTTTCTTTCCTTCTCCTCTAATCCCTGATTTCTCGCGTTGGGTGGCAGCTGTTCCCTGCTTTCCGACGTTGGAAACTGTTGAGAACCGACATCAACGAAGCGTCATTAGCGAAACGTTGTTAGGAAACGTAGTTAGCGGTTATTAGTGTCCAAGCGTCGTACGGACGCATCTGTCCGTACAGGCGCCTCTTTGTACAGACGCCTTCACAATGTGTCTCAAATCTTGTATAAATATGTGATTCTCAATCAATGAAAGCATTAGATCATTCGTACAATCACATTTACTTTTACACGTTATCAGCACTGCTCTGCCGAAAGAGACATAGAGCCATCACGGGGAAGGACAAGAAAAGGTAGGTCATGGCAGCGAGAAACCTGTCATCACTGGCTTTCGCTTTCGCTCGCTTTATCCAAAGAGAGAGCCGTCGCCTTTCCCGCACTCCTCGCCACCGTGCCGCACGTCGCCGTCATGGCCTTGGTGTAAGGAGCGGCCCACGTCGCCGCTTCTTCGCCGGGAACCACCGCCAGAACCGCCGCCGTGGATATGCACGCCATGGCAACCACCCGATGCACCAGGCTGGGCCTTCCGCCACGGCCACTGCTGCAAATGGAGAGATACCTGCAATGCACCAGGCCGGGCCTTCGGCTCCGGCAGTCGCCAACGAGTACGTCGGACAGGCGACTCCACCAACTGTCTTCTCCATCCCTCCGATGGAGTGGTTGTTTGCAGGGCCATCAGCGCCGTTTCTCGGAGAAGAGGAGATGTTCCCTTGCGAACTCACGCCGCCACCACTGCCCCCGCACTGCCTGCAGCACGAGTTTGGACCGTGCCCAGCACGTACGGGCGCACCACCGCGGCTGCCGTCACCGACGCCGTCGGATGAACTACCGGAGCACTTCTTCCCTCCTGGATACGGTCCCGTCCCGGATCTCCCGTCCCCGACACCGGCAGCAGTGGAAGTCCACGGCTACTCCACCGTCCCCGATCTGAACATGGCCATCAAGGTGGAAGAAGAGGAGATGGAAGGACAGGGCTCGTCGTCGACGCCGCCGCTACCTCCATCACCGGCGACACCACCCCTGCCTCCAGCGCCACCCCTCCCTCCCACGCCTCCACCGGAGGCGCGTCGGATCCTGCGGCAGTTCGCCGCGGCCATGGCGCAAAACCGCGCAGCCGTCCGGGGCGGGTGGTCGCCGGTGGCCCTCGGCCTCACCGGCGCCCCTGGGGCGTGCAGCAACGGCGGGGGCCGTGCGGAGACGCGGGGCACACCCCGCCTCCCTTGAAGACGACGCCATGAGCAGGGAAGAGACGGTGTGGTGAGGTGCTGTGCCAGATCGAGCAGAGAAGTGGGGAACGGGAGAAGCGGCGCTGTGTGGGAAACCCTCGTGCGCGCTATCCTTATCCTTCTCTCTGTCGGTGCATGGGCCAGCCCAAGTCATGTACGTTCTCACCAAACAGGCCTACAGGCCAAGAAATCCAATAAATGACTGCTGGCGCTGTGGCGTTTTCAACAGGAAATAGCCATAGTGTATATATTGTACAGCAGCTTGTTCTTCCTATTTGAGAGTAGTATTTTATTGTATTAAGAACCTCTGCTTATCATATTCAGTACTGTATTATAAGTGTGAATATTTAGACTATGTATTGTCTAACATAAAATCTCAGACTATGTGTACATATTCTATATGATTGCTTCAGCATTTTTTTAGAATATGTAATTCTTAAGTACAACAATTTTTATTTTACAATTCAAATTTTGGGATCACAAGGTAGATGAGGCATCTACTGCACTTTGCAGAATATCCTCATCGCTGAAAGATCTACATTTTGCCTTTTCTATTTATTTTGGTAAAATGACTATCTTCGAGTGCTCTCCCAAATATACGAAATTGATGTGACTACCTCGAATTTTATACTTGCAAATCACAAGGTAATTGTGTGATCTACTGCATCAAATTGCAGACTATCCACTCTTGTTGTGAGGTCTACATCTAGTTTTTTGATAGATGACTACCTTCAAAGTGTTTTTGTAAAATGTAGTATGACACAAGGTAATGGACATATGAACATCTACTGGTCAAAACCAGATTATGCTCTCCATTACTGTGAGATCTACACCGCAATGGTGACTATCTTCAAAGTGTCATATACATAAAATGAGGTATACACATATAAGTATAAAGCATCAGCTATACTTGAAAATTTTGCTTCTTCGAAGCATTTGTTGTACTTATATTTTACTCTCATAGTAAAACTAAAATTATGCATGATAATACCATGCAGGAAATGGCTGGCGTCATGAACAGGGAATTTCATGATCTTGAACTAGATGGTAGTAACTATTTACCATGGGCTATGGATGCAAAGATAGCCCTTGAAAGTCGTAAACTCGGTTCCACCATCATCACACCCATTGAAGGCGCCGGAGAAATCCCCACGGCAGCCAAATATACAGCTTTAAGTTTCTTAAGGCACCATCTCCATCCGGACTTAAAGTCGGAATATTTGATGGAAGAAGATCCACTAGCTTTGTGGAACTCTCTCAAGGAGAGATATGACCAACAAAGAGCAGTTATGCTGCCGGAAGCACAGAGAGAATGGTCCCTCATAAGGTTCCAAGATTTCAATCTGTGGCAGCATATAACTCTGCAGTTCACAAGGTTAACTCAAAACTAAGGTTTTGCAATCAAGCAATTTCCGAAAAGACCTTATTGAGAAGACCTTGTGCACTTTCCACCCCTCGATGAGAGTACTACAACAGCAGTATCGTCAACAAAAATACAAAAAGTATTCTGAGCTCATATACACTTTACTTCAGGCTGAGAAACATGATGAACTTCTCATGAAGAATCATCAGACACGCCCAACGGGCTCAATGCCACTCCCTGAAGCACATGCTAACACTCAGTTTACTAAAAATTATGGGGGTAACAAAAAGAATTTTAAGAAATTCAATGGAAAGTGGAAAAGGAACAACAAGCAGAAAAGCTTTGGTCAATCTAAAGGTAAAGGTCACTTCAAGAAAAATGACCGAAACACCAACTCCGAGATTTGTCAAAGGTGTGGATGTACTAACCATCGTACTAGCAAATGCCGAACTCCCAAGCATCTAGCGGATTATACCTCAAATCCACTGGGAAAGGCAAACAAGTTCATGGAAAACCGAAGCTCACTTCAACGCCTTACACAAGAAGAAAACCTTGAAGCTAGCACTTCTCAAAGCGCCCTAAGGAAACAAGGCAGAAGGATGAAGATCTTCTTGATGTTGACAACATGATGGGAATACACCCAAGACGCATATGGAGATCTCATAATCTCCAAATCACCACTTTGATGTTATCAGCTATTTTATTGTAATAATGATGTTATAAGTAGAATAAAGTCCTACGTACCAATCGTATTATGTAATTTAAACATAATGTCATATTTATATTGTAACTGTAAATGAATACTTTGTATATTATATTTATATGTGAGTAATATGAATAAAGTTTCATCCTAAAATATTCTCTACTCTTATAGATTTTACGGGAAAATAATCCAATGGAAGAAGAATTATGTTTGGTGGACAGTTGTACCACTACCACATATTAAGGGAAATAAAAATTTCCAAACTATAACTAAGAGAAAAGAATATTATGACCATCGCCGGTCGCGATGCGTCGATTATTGGTTCAGGATGAGCCACACTCGTTCTACTATGGTGCTACAATTGTAATTGAGGATGCACTCTTGTATCCGAATCTACACGCACCCTTCTAATTTTCAAAGACCTCAGATCAAATATTTCCATCTGGAAACAATTTCTGAAAATAATTCTGAATTTTGCTTTTAACAAAGAGTACTGGGTCTGAGAAACAAATTCTTGAGAAATTCCCCTCACTTTCATCTGGATTATATTACAGTTATATAAAACCCGTACCACATGTTGCTACAAAATATTTTTCAAGACCTTGATAAATTCAAGACTTGGCATGATCGCCTAGGTCATCCTGGCATAGGGATGATGAGAAAAATTATTGACAATTCTATTGGTCACAGCCTTCCAACTAAAAATTCCCTAAATCATCAGATTTTGTGTGCACCGCATGTGCAACTGGAAATTAATTATAAGACCATCTTATCTTAAAGTAAAAAATGAGTCACTTAATTTTCTTGACCGCATTCAAGGAGATATATGTGGTCCAATTAACACACTATCGGGACCTTTTAGATATTTCATGGTACTCATAGATGCATCTACTAGATGGTCACGTGTGTGTCTATTGTCCACATGAAATCATGCTTTTGCCAAGATAATTGCTCAAATTATCAAATTAAGAGCAAATCATCCTGAAAATAGGATAAAAACAATTCGAATGGATAATGCCGCTGAATTTTCTTCACGTGCATTCAATGACTATTGCATGGCTATGGGCATTCATTTAGAACATTCTGTGCCTTATGTTCATACTCAAAATGGTTTGGCTGAATCTCTCATCAAAAGAGTAAAATTAGTTGCTCGACCACTATTACAGAATTGTAATTTACCAGCATCTTGTTGGGCACATGCGGTATTACACGCCGCAGATCTGATACAAATCAGACCAACTGCATATCATACAACCTCCCCGATACAGCTAGTACGTGGCACTCAGCCAAATATTTCCCATCTGCGAAAATTCGGTTGTGCAGTATACGTACCGATATCAGCACCGCAGCGTACAACCATGGGCCCCCACAGAAAACTAGGGATCTATGTGGGTTATAATTCTCCGTCAATTATAAAATATCTTGAACCTCTTACAGGGGACCTGTTTACTGCCCGCTACGCTGATTCTATTTTTGATGAGGACCATTTCCCGGCATTAGGGGGAGAATCAAACCACAAAGAATGCCAGGAAATAGATTGGAATGTAACAGGCATTCAGTCCTTAGATCCACGTACTAAAGAATCTGAAACTGAAGTTCAGAGGATCATAGATTTGCAACACATTGCAAATAATCTGCCAGATGCATTTACTGACCATAAAGGTGTCACTAAATCACATATTCCCACTGTTAATGCACCAGAACGAGTGGAGGTACCAACTAAAACCACTCAAACCACAAATGAGAGTAAGAGGGGGAGAAATCTGGTTAGCCGGAATATAGCTTCTCAAAAGCCTCCGAGGAAACAGAGGAAATCAAATCCTCTACCAGTAAATGCAATTCAACCTCAAGTTGAAGGACACCAACCAGATGCTCAACATCTTGAACCCAGCATAAATGCGCATACAAACATAATAGCTGGGACATCGGAACACCATGACTCTATTGTTGTGGGAAATCACATAGAGTCTGAAGGTATAAAAGAAATTTCCATTAATTATATAGAATCAGGAGAATCATATAATAGAGAGACTACAATTGTTGACATATATTCAAAAGGTTTTGGAGAAATTTAATATGGATAAATCATATCCAACCAAAACACCCATGGTTGTCAGATCCCTTGATATGAATAAAGATCCTTTTAGACCTCGGGATGATGACGAAAATATATTAGGACCTGAGTTCCCATATCTCAGTGCCATTGGTGCGCTAATGTACCTTGCAAATTGCACCAGGCCTGATATTGCATTTGCGGTAAATTTACTAGCTAGACATAGCGCTGCTCCAACAAAACGTCATTGGACGGGAGTAAAGAATATCCTTAGATATTTACATGGCACAAAAGATCTTGGCTTATTCTATCAGAAAAACCAAGATATGACTATGGTAGGATATACTGACGCTGGCTATCTATCTGTTCCTCACAACGCCAGGTCACAGACAGATTTCGTATTCTTATATGGTGGAACTGCTTTTTCATGGAAGTCAACAAAACAGACTCTCGTAGCAACTTCCACTAATCATTCTGAAATATTGCATTATTTGAAGCATCAAAAGAATGTGTATGGCTTCGCAGGATGATTAACCATATTCAAACTGCATGTGGTGTTGGTTCATTAGGATCACCAACTATTATTTATGAAGATAATGCAGCTTGTGTTGCTCAAATGCAAATGGGTTATATAAAAAGTAATATCACAAAACACATTTCTCCTAAGTTGTTCTATCCTCATGCATTACAGAAAAATGGAGAAATTGATATTTTGCAAACTAAATCATGTGACAATCTTGCAGATTTGTTCACAAAGTCTTTACCAAATTCAACATTCCAGAAATGCATTCATGGAATTGGTATGAGACGACTTCGAGATTTGCAAAGTTCAGGGGGAGAAATCTCCTGAAAATATAATCCTTTTAGTTATCAGCAGATAATGAATATTGTACTCTTTTCCTTTATGAGTTTTTCCAACAGGTTTCTCATAAGAGGGTTTTAACGAGACAATTAAATACAAGCGTTAATGCATGCCATATCATATTTCTCCTTATATTTTTCCTACTAGGTTTTAAAGGAGTTTTTCATGGCACATCTCATTGCACTCTTTTCATTATGAGTTTCTTTGAAAATTTCTCTCATGATGTTTTTAATGAGGCCATATCTTCATAAAGATCATATGCTATACTTTCTATTTTTCCTATGAAGGTTTTTAAAGGAAAGTATCTAAAGCATGTTTATTGTTCTCTAAAATCACTAATAATTTTCTCCTTCTTTGAAGGTTTTTCTCATATGAGTTATCAAGAGACAATAATCACCATATGTTGCATCATTTTCTCCTTATTATTTTTCCCACTGGGTTTAAAGGAATTTTGACAACATATCTATACCATTTTCCTCATATTTTTTCCCACAGGGTTTTTGGAGGAGACTCTCAAGAGATGAATGATAAATATACAAGAAGCTTTCAAAGATGAATCAAAAGAAGAGACGTTGTACAAGGGGGAGTGTTGAGAACAGACATCAACGAAGCATCATTAGCGAAACGTTGTTAGGAAACGTAGTTAGCGGTTATTAGTGTCCAAGCGTCGTACGGACGCGTCTGTCCGTACATGCGCCTCTTTGTACACACGCCTTCACAATGCATCCCAAATCTTGTATAAATATGTGATTCTCAATCAATGAAAGCATTAGATCATTCGTACAATCACATTTACTTTTACAGAAACCACTCGTCGATCCATAAAAATCGCTCGGGAGCGGAAGCGTTCCTTTCTTCCGCGCTATCATCGTAGGTACGTCGCTTTGTCGATCCACCTCCTGGCGGGCAACAAATGCTGGAAGGCGACGCCGAATCCATCCAATCCAATCGCCCATGCATGTCGCTAATATCTTTACTCCTATAAAAACCTGAGTTGGTGATGATGGTGTGCCTACCATCTTTCACCAATAGCTGTAGGATCTAGATCTGACGCATAGAAAGCAAACTGCTGCAGTTTTGCAAAAAGATGCCCGCACTTGTTTTCATATTTACAAACAACTCCTTGTCTCTCACAATCAACCTTATCTCTTCCCCACCACATCCAGAAGGCCATGGAACAATCTGGTGTGATGGCAGCTGCCGGCGCCGTCCACCCTCAATCTTGGTGTTCCGTGCAATGCACGGGCATCTTACTAGTCCAGAAAAAAATAAAGACCTCCTCAGCTTTCCCAGTGCGCGCGCGGAGGGACCTCTCCGGTATCCTTCCTCTATCTCGGCCCGTGACCCATCCATAGCTCGCATGCGCTGCCGCCATCTTATCTTTTGCGCGCGTGGAGGGACCGTGCCTGCCTACAACTCCGAGGCTCGTCGGCGACGGGAGAACCGACCGACTCGCTCGCGTGTGACTCTAGTCGCCGCCCCTCCCGTCAGCTGCTCCTCCGGCCACTCCCCTATCCGTTCCATGCCATTCCATTCCTGCCTCCTCTCCTTCGTCGTCCTAACAGACATGTCCTTCTTCCTCGCCCCCGGTCCTCCGCCCGTCCTTCCTTCCTTTTCGATTATGTTTGAGGCCGCCTGACGGCAAGCTATCCACAAGGACGAAAACCAATCCTGCTAACAACACCACCCGGAATCCAAGTCACAAATTAAGGTCACATCTTTTTCGCGGCTCCTCTCCACTCCTCGCCCAAGCCCCAAGGCCAAGTCACACGCGCACCCCGCACGCGGATGGTGGACTCTTTCTAGTATATATAGAGACGGTCTTAATGAGAAGTAGAAGCCATGGTGAAGAGGACAAGGAGCCCACGGATCACTGAGGTGGCGCAAGCCAGATCCCTGATGGGCATCCCTATGGAGTTTAATGATATATGATGATTATGATGCGTTTCTTTTCGCTTCGTTTCCAGGAAAGGCACTTAACTATTACGTGCCATGTATTCTCACACACAGCTTTTACAGTCTCTTCTCTCTAGTTTTTTTGGCAAACGTTCAAAATCAGTAGAGCTATCTATTCTGTTTTGTTTGAGGATGTCAAAACAAGACGAGCTCAATTGTTCTAGAGCTTGTTGTTTTTTATGTTTCTAATGTTCAAGCAAATCTTGTTTCTTTTATATTTCACAAGAACTACAAGAAGAAAGTATATGCTAGCTAGAGTTTACAAGTAAATGGATCTGGTAACATGTCCATCCATCCATCCATCCATAGGCATGGATCCTCAAACAAGAACATGCTAGATACATGTGTGATCAGCAAGTCCTCCTTTAGATCATCAACTAGATCGAAACATTTGGTTTTATTTGGCAACATAGCATGGCACACAATAATCCTCATCAACCTTATACATACATTCACTGGCTGAAGTTTACATTTATCCACATGTCCATAATAATGCTCCTACCAGTACATTTGTGACTCTGAGAATTGCAACAATGCTTACAGCAGCGAGATAAAACATCCTTGAAGCAATGCTTCCAGAACTCATCAAGAGCCCTGAGAACATGGCTACTTGATGCTCAATCTCTATTGGGTTAGACTAGAAACAGCAACAAAGTCACCAAAGCAAACACTAGAGGTTTGTACATGATCATCATTACAAAAAGACTCCCTCACTAAATGACACTACAGGTGTGTAAATCTGGTGCAAAAGAAACTATAAAACGGCCTCCTTAGCGATGCCGACCAAGGGCGGCCTTTGCTTTGTCTTCGTTAGTTTGGTGATTGACGGCCTCAAAAAGTTGCTACTGCGCCTCGACACTCCATAGGATCCTCAATTGCTGCAGTACAAACATGGCACAGTTCAGTGGGCCAGTATGATGGTTGATGAGTTTGACACTCTTTCTAATAGTTCATCGCTCCTTGCAGGATGCACACTATTCCTTGCAACTGTCCGTTGACCCGTCGCTTGGGATCATGTGTTGCACGTAACAATAAAAGGTAGAAACTATTCTTCCTCCACTTGAGAGGCTAACAAGATCACACTTTCACGTCCACCCCAATGTAATGAAATCAAATTGCCATGGATGGCAGACAGGACACTTTAACAATCATTCAAGTAAAAATAGTCTGCATAGAGTATCGAGCTATATGAAATAGAGAATATGCATAGTGAGTTATTTCCACGTGTTAGTATACCAATACAAGTTGGAGACGGTTGATTATGCTCAATCCAACTATAGTGAAATCATTTTACTCTGGAGTATGAGCAGGACAACTTAACAGCCATATAAGTAAGCTTGGTGAAATAGACCAACCAAAAAAGGGCAGCCTGGTGCACGTAGCTCCCGCTTGCGCAGGGTCCGAGGAAGGGTCCGACCACTTTGGATCTATAGTACACAGCCTTTCCCTACATTTCTACAAGAGGCTGTTTCCAAGACTCAAACCCGTGACCTCATGGTCACAAGGCAACAGCTTTACCGCTGCGTCAAGGCTCCCCTTCTGAAATAGACCAACCAACAAGAGTGAATAATACTTGCCCATCTTGTTGATATATAAATAGAACAAACATTCCAATATCAATCAAGTGCGTGCAGGTAAGCCTTGACGCATCAGTAGCAGTTTTGAGGTACAGTTTCATACTACAAACCATGCCAGATACAGAACGAATCGAAAGCTGAATATCAGAAAATATATACCTTCAGTACGAGCTCCTCAAAGCACTGCTCCATATTCTCTTTGTTTTTGACACTGCACCCATATTGCCTGGCAAAGTCAACGCCTTCCTTCTTCGTGACAACTCTCTCACTTTCCTGCCAGATCAATAATCAACATTCAGACATCTCTAAAGACGGGGTAAAAAATTCCATGTAAGAGCAGAGAGAGTGAGAGCAAAAAGAGAACCAATGACTTACCACCTATTGGTGGGAGGCGGAGCAACCTTGTCAAGGTCGTCGGAATCGATGATGTCCTCATCGAGCTCGACAGCTCGGGAGTGCGCAACCGCACGTTCCTCATCAATGTCGTCCATGGAGGACACCTGCTGCCCCGATACACAAACAACCTTTCAACTTCAGCATCAGCTCATGGAGATGCCTTTCATGATCTATAATACTACTGAAGTTCCCACTCAAATCATCTGTTATTAATTTATCACAATCTAAGAGGCTCATAATTACTGTAGAATCACACATACTCATCTGTACAAAAAGGACACCATCAGGGCTCAGTAAAACTTGCAAATACAAGGTCCCCTATGACTTATGTCACATCCTAGGCCTTATTGTGATGGCTGCTCCTCCACTGGCAAGACCGGTCCACATGGTGATCTCCTTCCTGGCATTCTCAACTTAGTCGCTTCCATCCTAGACAATGCACATAACAAGTTTCATAATGCATCCAGATAGCAGCAGAATATATGTACACAAACAAGTGATGTGTTAAACGGGCAATCAAAACATGTATTCTTGGCAGATACAAGTTCTATTGACAATAAAGAATGAACAAGTTTCTATGACAATAAAGGCACAAGTCTGAACATTCCATATGCTACAATTCACTAGTACCTCACACACTGTACTAGTAACCCTATTGCTTTCTCATTGCCAATGTGGGTAGTTTCTAATTTAAAAACGATGAAATGCACTGACTTGCCAAATCTGAACATTCGATATGCTGCTAGCTAAATACACCAGTAACTTTGTGACCTCACAAACAAATACTTTGGATAATTTAAACCTCCTCTGTTTTCTTTTTCTTTTTTGTATCGATGCCAGGTGGGTGACTCATTTCATCTATACACCCACAAATCTACTGCCAGCATCAATACTATGGCTGTGATTAGATTGGGAAGCATATTCCCAATGGATCAACACGACATTTCATGAGGCAATCCTATATTCATTCATGCACCCATGCACAAAAATGAAAGACAGAGAAACGCCAAGCCAAAACACAAGCAACTACCTTCTGTATGGAACAAAACAAGCAACTCAAGCAGAAGAAAAACATGATTGTAATTGAATAGGTCTTCACCTTTGAAAACAACGGAGAAAATTCTTTTGTGATGTCCTAACACCATCACAATATGATCCATTTAGCCCGTATGAAATACAAAAGGCAGAAACAACTCAAAAAGTCGAAAAATCACACAAGAATTCCCTAGAAAAGGAGAAATCAAGTCAAAGACTCAAGAGTGAATGCTCCTTCCATAAAACTCCATGGGAAAACCATGTTTTCAAACTGGACCTAAAACTTGACAACCATAGCAGGGGGCCTTCCAAGAGTCTGCCATGCACCAACACAAAAATTTGGAAGTCTTTGCAACTTGCCTTGCCATTACAACTATGCAATTGAACTCAATGGTACAATGCATCTAAAATTACATACTCCCTTTGTCAAAAAAATTGGGAGAGGGAGTACCAGTTACTAGAATTTCCAATGAAACCATAGAGCATCAGATTCAAACAAACAAAACACTTTAACAATCTCCAGCCATCCATGTTCTATAGAAAACACAAAACTGGGTAATTCCTCTTTTTTGCATAAAACTGGACTAGATACTAATACCTAGGACCAATCTTTTTCATCAAATCGACACACAAACGCATCTCATAACTAATTCGTTCGGTACTATGGTTGGAACAATCGTCATGTGGTAACACTAAGAATAAACAGTACCTGCTACTTCTGCAGAAGGAGATGCATGCAACAAGCGGAAACGCCACAGCCTGTTCTAGCGACACGCGGCGGTGCCAGCCTAGCTCGGAGCGAAGGACAACTCAGCAGAAGTGACAAGCTTCCTCAGCCTCGAGCCTCACGACCAGCACCAACACGGCAGCAAAGAATCACGTCTCCCTTGAACAGACAGAGAGCACACATATGCACTGCAGACACACGATTAAACCAAAAACATCTCAGAGTGTTTCACCCAATCAGAACCAAATCGAAGCAGACTAAGCTCATCTCATGCAGTTCTGGACGCCCACTAGGCAACTCATAACCAAACAATCAATATATTTACCAGATTTCGACATAATGTATATATATCCCAAGTGAGTTACATGTGTGCATGTGCTTCCATACAGTCGGCTATCAAGTTATCCAAAAGCCGACTGCTCCTACTTATCTACGATGGGGATACCGTAGGCTTCAAGGTTCTAAAAACTTACCGAAAGGATGCTATATAGATGCAGTGATTTTCTTTGAGAAATTCAAGTTGGTCTACTTAATCATCTAACTAACAACACAACCATCTTAAGCCGATGTCTAGTTCATATATAAGGCAATTGACAGAATAGTTTACTCTCCAGACTACCCAGGTTAATATGCCATCAAGTCCCACCAATATACAACAAGGAGAAAAAAGGAGTATGACACAGTAAGCATTCCTTCAACAGTGCAAACACAAGTAGGCATCAGAAGAGCGGTAGATGAAAATAATTACCACCCCTTGGATCCCTCTATAGTATGAGCTGGTCAAAGTAAAATCTTCCTTGTCCAGCTGCAGAACAGACATGCAATGTCAACTAAATCGGAACTAAAAAGGCAGAACTGAAGCATGCTAAAAAAACTCTAAATTAGACTGCACATATGATTAATTTACTCAGAAATCATGGAGAAATTAAGTTGGCAGATAAGGAATTAAACTCCCAATGTAATAAAATCATATTTCCATGGATGGTGGACAGGACATTTGAACAAACATTCAAGTAAAAACAGTGAGCGCGGAGTATCGAGCTTTGTGAAATAGAGAATGCGCGGAGTGTGCTATTTCCACGTTTTAGTATACCAATACAAGTTGCAGACGGTTGATTATGCTCAATCCAACTATAATGAAATCATTTTACTGTGGAGTATGAAGAGGACAATTTAACAGCCATACAAGTAAGCTTGGTGAAATAGACCAACCAAGAAGAGCCTAATAATACTTGCCCCTCTTGTTGGCATATAAACACTTAAACAGAGCAAGCATTCTACTATCAATCCAGCGTGTGCAGACAGGCCTTGATGCATCAATACCAGTTTTGAGGGACAGTTTCACACTAAAACCATGCCAGATATAGAACAAATCGAAAGATGAAAAGCATAAAATATATACCTTCAGTACAAGCTCCTCAAAGCACTGCTCCATATTCACTTTGGTTTTGACACTGCATTCCAGAAATAAACATCCATATTCCCTGGCAAAGTCAGCACCTTCCTTTTTCGTGACAACTCTCTTGCTTTCCTGCCAGGCCAATCATCAACATTCAGCCATCTCTAAAGATAGGGTAAAAAATCGATGCAAGAGTAGAGAGAGAGAGCACAGAGAGAGAACCAGTGGCTTACCACCTATAGGTGGGAGGCGGAGCAACCTTGTGCGGGTCGTCGGACTTGATGATGTCCTCGTCGAGCTCGATAGCTCGGGCATGCAGTGCCGCATGTTCCTCATCAGTGTTGCCCATGGAGGAGGCCTTTTGCTCTGAATCAGACAAACAAATAGACGAGGTGATCTAACTCCAAGCAACACTCTTTTAGTGAAATCTGTGGAGGTGGCACAACGACAATCAGTGCACATGCTCAACTTTGCTCATAGACAAACACATGTAGGCAAAGGAAAAACCATGGCACTGGATGCATTAAATTCTTGTAGCCCACACCTCACAGGCAAGCACTTGTAGACAATTCCCATAAATGGTCCTTAAGCTGTAAGATTATGCACAAACAGTAAGTTATGTTAATCTCTCAGTGTTGTGCTATCAAGTAAATAGCTGCGAGCTACTAGCCACTCTACCATGCTCCCTACAGGAAGCGCATCAGGTACACAAACACCACAAGTCCCCAACATAAGCGGCTAGGTGATTTTATCCTTATACATATTAGACTGGAACAACACAATGTGCAATCATTTTGTTATCTTTGACGCCATTAGGAAATATAAAGAACAGCTGTTAGTTCCAACAAGCATCAGCAGCATACTACTTTTTTTTTGAGGATGAGCAGCATACTACTATGAGGTAGCAGCAAGCAAAGACCGAAACAACAATACTAGCGATATTGGCACGGCAGGAGCAGGTACGATACAGATCAACAAAGTAAATGTGATCCTACAAAGAGGCAAGAGAGGTCACCTTTGCAAGAAACGGACTTCCTGTTGGTGATGTGGAGCACCTTGATGGGCATCCTCATAGGGCCTTCCACCCGCTGTTGCTTGTCCTTGGCTCCCTAAGGTAGCCATTGGTCGCTGATGGTCAGCTAGACCTATCGATGGCCATCGAGGTGATCTGCTTGACGTCGTCCTGGGAGCTCATGAAGTTGATCGCCCTCTTGTGCACCCGCATCTTGAATCGGTCGCATGTGTTGGTATCTGAGTAGCAAACAAGACAGCATTGTTAGACCAAGATTTTTTTTCAATATATGATAAAAAACTTCAGCGAAACACTAGTGCAGAAACGGACTATAGTCCCGGTTCGTAAGGCCCTTTAGTGACCGGCACTAAAGGGTGCGGACTAAAGCCCCCCCCCCCCCCCTTAGTCCCGGTTCAACACTAAAGGGCCACCACGTGGCACGAGCACGCGCCGGAGGGCTGGGGGCTTTTAGTCCCGGTTGGTTTCCTTTAATTTTATGTTTTCCATTTAATTCTTTTTCATTTGCTGGTATTTTACGATACTACATATTGTACACATTATGCATATATATAAATAGAATTTCTCGTAGAACCGATCATATATATATACATATATATATATATATATATATATATATATATATATATATATATATATATATATATATATATCATCGAATGTCTCGCACGACCATTCACACATACACATGTATATATACAATTTGGTATATACAATTTCTCCTCTCAATTTGCAGATCATTACATGGAGGCATTAGGTCGATCTAGGTACGTGGTAATGGAATTCTCCTTTGAGATATATGACCTGGTCGAGCAAAAATCCCACTATTTCCTTTTGAATCGCTCGCACGCGCTTCTCTGGTAGGAGCTTATCCCGCATCTCACTCAGCTTTAAAGAAGGAGATCAATATGCATGTATTAGTTGTGTGTGTATATATTAGATAATGATATAAAAATTGTGAATAGTGTTCTGGCAAACGTACCCATTGGTTTCTATCAGATTTGCTCCTTTCGGACGTCATCATGCGAATGTTCTCGCAAACGTAGTATGCACATAAATTATTCCCCGACTCCTGCTTCAGGGCCTTTACGAGAATAGAATTCAATCAGATAATAATTAATCAAGCATGATAATTAATGGTATTGAAACTAGAATCAAATAGATGTTTGCTAGCTAGCTAGTACTACTTAATTAATTACCTTGGGTCGACGCCATATCAGCTTTTGTTTCTATAGGCCATCAACCTGTTTGATTAACTTTTCCCACGCCCTGCCTGCCGGCAAAGAAAATGAATAAAGGAGTTATTAATTAGTTGATATCAGGAAATGACGAACTAAAGAGGCCGACATATAGTTCGATAATGATTGAAATTACCTGTCGACCATCCCCCTCACGATTTTGTAGTCTCCCTGTTGTTTAAGTAGTGAGTCCAGTACTTGAACTTTTCCCACGTCAACTTCGATGATTAAAAAGATCCAGTGCCAACTGCATGCGCACACGTTTGCATGTATAATTAAGCGGGCATGTGCATATATAACTCATCAACTACCTTAAACCCTCTATACACTTATTAACATCTATAACTAGTAAGCAAAAACAGATTTTATAGTACAAGACAATGTGACTCACCCGAAGTTGTAAGGAAGTAGTATTTCTGGATAGGTATTTAGGCACTTCAAGAACTCTAGCAAGCTTTTCTCTATGTATGGTCGATCATATTCTTGTGACCATTTTTTTTCATTAATGGTATTTGGGTCAATGAACCCAATGCCATAGCGTCTAGCTTTTTTCATTTCAAACATCTTCATTCTGCATAATACCATAGAAGAGAATATAGTGAGGATAATTACATGTAATGAAGAATGAGCACTACAGCTAGCTAGCTAGAGAATTAAATTAATTACAGAAAGAAACCACTTACAAACAATAGCAACTGACGATAGATTTGTCGAGTGCATCTTGATTGAATAACTAAAACATTTCTTGAAACTCAACCCACAGATCTTTTCCATGGTAGTAATACTCTTCAGTGACTTTCACCATGAGGGACTCTTTATCGGTAGTCTTTACTTCTCTCATGTACCATTGATGCAATTCATACATTCTCGTTGAGAGCTTCTTGACCTCCTCAGGCTTGACCAGAGGTTCGCCGCGGACATATTTTTGTTTTAGTTGCTCCTCGGTAAAAGTTTCCATGGGCTCGATCTCTAGGAGTTGTTCTACAGTGACACCTATCTCTTGAGCCTGCCTTCTAAGATCGTCGGTTATTACCAGCTGATCGGTGCCGTTACTCACATGTGTTGGTACAATGAGCGGGGGGATCGATTGCACCGCCTGTTCTCCCAGCTGGGGAACAGTTTTCCTGCTTTTTTGGCATCTGCTTGGCTGGAGCTCAAGCTCGACTCCTTTTTTTGCGCTCGATATGACTTCTTGATTTCGCGCTCATAGTATGAGTCAACATGTGGGGGACCTGGTGCTTGAGCCATATGAATAAAGTGGTCAATGACATGCTGAGGTACTTTCTCCTTTGGCGGCGGGGGCGGTTTCGGTCCAAAATGGGCCCTCAATTGGGCTTGCACTTCGGCTTCGTTTTCCTCTTCGGTCATGTCGCAAGGCCTCTTCGGAAGAGGATTGAGGCTTGGACCAAATTGGTATCTCTTGCCTCCTGTACTTGTACCGCTAGCAGCCGTAGCTGCGGCGGCTCTCTTTCGCTGTTGCTTAGGCGGCGGAGACGGCTGACGTGGTGCCTGCCTTGGAGGAGGAGGTCTGGGCTGACGCGGTGCCGTACTTGGAGGAGGAGTGGGCTGACGCTGTGCCGGACTTGGAGGAGGAGGACTGGGCTGACGCGGTGCCGTACTTGGAGGAGGAGTGGGCTGACGCTGTGCCGAACTTGGAGGAGGAGGAGTGGGCTGACGCGTTGGCAGACTTGGAGGACCAGGAGTCTGCAGAGGTGGTGGCTGACTTGGAGGAGCTGGAGTCTGCTGACGCGGTGGTGGACTTGGAGGAGGAGCCGGCTGACGCGGTGTCGGTGGCCTTGGAAAGACGATGCAATCCTTTCTCCATAGAATGATACGATGTATGGCCTCTCCCAGTGTGCGCTTGTCGTCACCTCCAGGAATGTCAAGCTCTAGCCCCGAATATTGTGCCACCACTTCATCAACCACGACACGAGCACAGCCAGCTGGAATCGGATTGCAATGGAAGGTTGCTTCAGGGGGATTTGTATAAGCAATGCCGTCCGCCACGTTCATGGATATGTTCTTCATTTTAAAATGTAGCTCACAATTAGTGTTATCCATGATGTCATCCACAGGGTATCTATCCAGCAGCACCTCATCACCCGGGGCGGAACCCACACTGCTTCTCAGCATGGATGGGACGGTGCTATCTAATGCTGGATCCGCTAGCTACTGCCGCTGCTGAGACCCCCTTTCCTGGCTAAGTGAGTCGATCTGCTGCTGCTGCCGCTGGAAAGCGAGTGCCAACTTCGCGTGCGCTGATTCTAGGCCTTGAAGGCGGTCTGCTTCCTGCTTCCTCTGCTCCTCCTCCAGCTTCCTCTTCTTCTCCTCCTCCATTTTCTTTCTCGCACGGCTTCTATAGTCGGCGTTCCAGTCCGCAAACCCCTCAAACCACGGAACAACGCCTTTTCCTCGTGTTCTTCCCGGGTGTTCAGGGTTCTTCAGGGCACGCATAAGCTCGTTGTTCTCTCTGTTGGACATGAACACCCCCGTTCGTGCCTCTTCTATTGCAACAAGTAAATTGTCGGTGTCTTCTTTAAGACTTGCCCGCTCCAAAACCTCGCCAGTCTTTGGGTCCAACGTCCCCCCATGCGCATAGAACCAAGACCTGACCCTGGGGGGCCAGCTCAATGTAACTAGAGTGACCCCTGCATCCCTCATCTGTTGCTCAGCGAGATCCCACTTAGGCCGGGCCACCTCGTAGCCACCTGGCCCCAGCTTATGGTGCCATATCTTTTTCGCGACATTGATCTTGTTTTTTCTCGACCGTTCCTTAGCTACTTCCGATTCCTTGAATTTCACGAAAGCGTCCCAGTGATCTCTTTGCTTCTCCAGTGTTCCCTTGAATTCTGGAGTCTTCTTTCCTCCTTCGACGTACTTGTTCCATATAGTTTTCTTGTTGTTGTTGAATGCTATCGCCATCTTCCTAAGAGCAGCGTTCTTGACTTTCTCCACATCTTCATCTGTGAAATGATCTAGTAGCGTGAAATGTGACATGAGAGATTCCCAAAGCCGATCTTTTGCTCTTTGGTCGACAAAAGTAAGATCTGGACGTTCCTTTGCTGGCTTCTTCCATTCTTGAATGGAGATCGGGATTTGGTACTTCACAAGAACTCCGCACTGACGAATGAACTTGCCCGCATTCTTCTTAGGCTCGCGCGGTTCGCCATTAGATTTGATGGCATCAATGTTGTACTTTACGCCATCCTTCAAGTTTTTGGCCGGGCCTCGCACTGTCCTGCTGCCTGCAGAAGATTTGCTCGATCCGGAGGGCTGAAAGAAGAAAGATTGATTCGTTAATATATATACACACACACACGCACACACAAAATCAATTAAAACATGTGATGATCACTAGATGCCTGCATCTATAAATATACCTCGCCGGTATTTGCTATTTGAAGATCGTCATAGTTCTGGACTTCATCTATTCGTTCGTCTTCATCGAATATCATATCACCCTCCCCGGTATTGTTCAGATATTTTGAGCCGTCATCTTCTTCAATCTCATCTGGGCGAGGGGAGCGTATGATCTCGAACAGGGCCTCTTCTCCTTCTCTGCCGGTATTGTCCGCCATAGCTTTTATTTAACTAATCCAGAAGAAATATAAAACAATTTAGTACGCATCTCGAATAATAGTAGATAATTGATATGCATCTCGAATAATAGTAGATAATAGCTAGATATGCATCTCGAAAGATAAATCTGAATCATAGTAGATAATATGCGCATCATCGAATATAATCTCGAATACATCGTCTCGAATATTGTCAAATAATATAATCTCGAATACATCGTCTCGAATATCTCGAATACATCACTAGCTAATGCAGATCGAATACTATCGAATAATCTAGTTCACTCGCAGTGGACACCCAAAGAGAAGGAACCACCACAGGATGATAGCTCCAGTGAGATCCCTGAAGAACCTGCCAGGTATTGGAGAACCTGACGTCCAACGCAACCATGTAGCGACGGACGTGCTCGTCCTCCTCCCTGACACGGTGACGTACCACCTCCGCAAGGGACGCCAGCCTGCGCACCGAATGTGGCCCACGTGCCTGCCACCAAAGAAGCTCCGGGTCGACGATGGGACCTGGGTTCCTCACCAAGATGCGCGCCCCTGAAGGTAGCACCTCCCAGTGACAGTCCGGCGGAGCCCAGTCCCGGACATGGCGCCTCTGAAGCAGGACATCGTCGCGAATGGGTCGACGACGAGGATGCGGGCCGGGCATCGTTGACGTCGAGAAAAAATTCTATGCAAATATGTAACATTTTTTAAATGTTTGGCTAGGAACAGGATTCAGAATCATAACGGATTCTCTTAACCTTTAAGGGATCTAACAAAATGGCGCCATTCTGGATGTGCAGAAAATGGTCCATATTTTTCCTGATCTCATCTACCCTTCTATATGTCACGTTGTCTAGTGTCAAAGGATTTCTTCAATACTTTGACACAAGAGGACGTGCACATATAGAAGCGTAGATGAGATCAGAAAAAATATGGATCAACTTAATTATGCACATCCACAATGAGGGCATTCTTGATAAATCTCTTATTAATGGGGGCATTCTTGATAAATCCCTTATTAAATGTTGCATATGTCAAAATTCAAACTTTGATATATGATCAAATGTTGCATATGTCAAAATTCAAACTTTGACATATGATCAAACTTTGACATATGATCAAATGTTGCATATGTCAAAATTCAAACTTTGACATATGATCAAATAATGTTGCATATGTCAAAATTCAAACTTTTGACATATGATATCTAGCTAGCTAGCTAATTCATCTAACATTAATATATATCTAGCTAATTCATCTAACATTTGACAAAAGTATAAAAAACTAATTCATCTCTAATATTAATATATCTAATTCATCTACCTAAAAGTATAAAAAACTAATTCATAACATTAATATATCTAGCTAGCTAACTCATCTAACATTTGACATTAATCTATTTCATCTAAAACTTTGACATTAATCTAACATTTACATATATCTAATTATCATCTAATTAACATTTATATAACTAAAAGTATAAAAAACTAAAAAACAAAAAATAACTAAGAAAATGTGTGTGTGTGTGTACTGGTGTGTGTGTGTGCGGGCTCGGGATGAGGGCGGCCATGGCGCGGCAGGGGTCTTACAGTGGGGCCGACGGCCGGCGAGGCAAGGCGACGGGGGCGGCAACGGGGACGGCGCCGGCGACGGCGCGCGACGGGGGCGGCGACGGGGGGCGGCGGCGAGGTCGATCGAAGCAGAGAGGAGACGAAGAAGCAGATAAGAAGAAACTGAAAATTTCATAAGTGTTGTATATATAGGTGGGGCCTTTAGTCCCGGTTGAAGCCACCAACCGGGACTAAAGGGGGCCTTTAGTCCCGGTTTAAGCCACCAACCGGGAGTAAAGGTCAAATTTGGCCAGGCCAAGCGGCGGGAAGCGCGGGCCTTTAGTCCCGGTTGGTGGCTCCAACCGGGACTAAAGACACCCCTTTAGTTGCGGTTGGAGCCACCAACCCGGACTAAATGCCCGCGCTTTCCGTGTGCGCAGTGCAGAAGTTTAGTCCCACCTCGCTAGTTGTGGAGCGCCAAGACCAGTTTATAAGCCCCGGCGCGGGCACTGCATTGAGCTCCTCTCAATTGCAGGCCTTCTGGGCCTACCTCTCCTGCTCTGCCATGTGGGTCTACTGGGCTTGCGGGACTGCATCCTGGCCCAACTACAGGTTGGGTTTCTAGTCGTATGCAGGCCGCTGTGGCCCAGTAGGCGGGCTTTTTTTATTATTTTTCTTTTTTTTTGTTTTCTGCTTTATTTATTTTCTTTAATTTCTGAGTTGTTTTTTGCTTTATTTAGAGTTTCTTTGTGAATCTTCTTCCTTTAGGTAAAAAAATTTATAAACTTTCTGTTAGTGCCAGTAGTTTTCAAATTTGGATAGTTTAAATTTGAATTATTTGAATTTTGTGTGAATCACTAGTTTATGAATAACTTTATTTTAAAAATAGATTTTTCAGTGATTCTTTTTTCCGTTGTTTAATATTAGTGTGTTTTATCATTATATTAAATTTGGTAATACTTAGGTTATTTTAACAAATGAAATGCCTTTGTAACAGATGAGGTTTCGTCAGAAACCCTAATACTTCGAAAGAGATTGTCCATTTTGTACACGAAGTGGATCCAGTTTTTTCCGTAACCCTCTCAACTTTTTAGCACATGCTATGTGGGTGAAATGATGATATCATGCCAATTTCAACCTTTTCAGAGTTCATTTGTAGTGCTTTTCAATTTCAAGGTCATTTAGCTAAAAAAAAAATCAGTAAATACATGAAAAATAGCAAATAAAGTCAGAAATGGTTGGAAATTAATGACGTGGCTTTGAATGGTGCATACTGAATGCACAAAAAGTCTGGAGTTGAAATAAGTTTAAAAAAATGAAATGCCTTTGTAACAGATGAGTTTTCGTCCGAAACCCTGATACTTCGAAAGAGATTGTCCATTTTGTACACGAAGAGGATCCAGTTTTTGCCGTAACCCTCTCAACTTTTTAGCACATGCTATGTGGGTGAAATGATGATACCATGCCAACTTTCAACCTTTTCAGAGTTCATTTTGTAGTGCTTTTCAATTTCAGGGTCATTTAGCTAAAAAAAAATCAGTAAATGAGCTGAAAAATAGCAAATGAAGTAAAAAATGGTTGGAAATTGATGACGTTTGTCCAAAGCACAAAAGTACATGTTTCAAATGGGAAAACACATAAGCACCCTCACTATTACAAAGATTCCCTATGGTTTGTCCAAAGTGGGACTTTCCAGATATATAAGTCCGGAAACTCACTAGAGAAGAAAGTGATGACAGTGAAGCCGGTCACATCCCAGAGTGGGATCTTTGGGTGTGAAACTTTTTCTTCGCGTGTGTCTCTTTGCGCCGTAACCATGGACAATCTTCATCATTTAACTGGATGCTCGGGTCAATATTCACTTTGAAGGGAGCAATTTCATGAAACTTTTCATAATGTTCTGACATGTCTGTCTTGTCATCCACTCCCACGATGTTTCTTTTTCCTGAAAGAACTATGTGGCGCTTTGGCTCATCGTATGATGTATTCGCTTCCTTATCTTTTCTTTTTCTCGGCTTGGTAGACATGTCCTTCACATAGAAAACCTGCGCCACATCATTGGCTAGGACGAAAGGTTCGTCTGCGTACGCAAGATTGTTGAGATCCACTGTTGTCATTCCGTACTGCGGGTCTTCCGTTACCCCGCTGTAGGAGATATGCCCTAGAGGCAATAATAAATGTTATTGATTATCTCCCTGTTCATAATTAGGTTTATGTTCCATGCTATAACTGCTATGGTTCTCGAGTCTACAATAACCACGAGGCTCGGAGGAAGACTCATATGCACGTGTGGAATAATAAACGGTAAAATGTATTCCTAGTCTGGCCTCTGAGACTAGCTTAAGTGTTGCATGCTGGTTCTGTTTTCCTGATCATGGGCATGACTATGCCGGCAACTTTGAGGGCACAATGTTAGAAGAACATTTGTGTTGAATCGACCCGAATTGATGTTATGCTGTGGGATACTTTCGTCACAAGTTAATGGTTAATAACACAGAGATGGTTAACGTTTGCATGATTCCTCAGACCATGAGAGTATCGAGTTTCTTCATGCTTGATTCATGAACTTTGGGGTTTGTTAAACGTCATCCGTAAATGGGTGGCTATTACGGCGGCTTACGGGTTCATGGAAAAGTGTGTCAAGTAACTTGATAGCTCGAGATTGGGATTTGCTCCTCCGACGATGGAGAGATATCTCTGGGCCCTCTCGGTGTTACGGTATCCATCATCGTCTGGCCAGACACTTTGTGATTTGATCACGGGGATGCCGGAACACGGGAACGAGAAAAGAGAACAAATACCGGTAACGAGGTAACTGGCATAGTGGACAAGTTGTTGACCCACGGGGATGCCATCATGTCTCACCTCGGGTATTTGTAACATATCGTGAAGCAACAGGAATAGCACACGGCAACTGGAGGTTCACTCGAATATTCATTCGTGTGGGTATAGGGGTCAATATGGGTGTCCACGGCTCCGATGTTGATCATTGATCGGAAGGGGTTCCGTGTCATGTCTATACTTCACCGAACCTATAGGGTCACACGCTTAAGGGTCATCTATCTGCTGAATACTAGACAGGGAGTCTGAGAGAAAATCACCGAAAAAGTTTCGGACACCGAAAAGTTTCGGACAGCGGAAAAGTTCCACAGAGAGAGGTCACCGGATGAGTTCCGGTGAAACTGAAAAGTTGTTTCAGGGGATACCATTAAGTCAAAATGGTTTCGGCACATGCCTGATAATTCTTGGAGGATGCCAGAATCATTCTGGAAACTTCTGGGAATTTTCTGGAAGAAAAACCGGAAATGTTCCGGGGCTGCCGGAACCGCTTCAGATGCTTTTCGCAGATGAAATCACTAAACTGGAATTGTGCCAAAACGCGTTGAAAATTATTTTAGTGGGTACGGAAATATTCTAAGCCCACATAAATATTTTCAGTTCGAACGGACGCTGAAAAATGTCGTCGTGAATAGTGAAAGTGCTTTTTTGAATTTTTTGGAAAGCCACCTTTTAGGGCTTTTGCTAAAGGCTTCTAGAAGGTGATGTGGATGGATGAGAGCCCCCTTGGGGGGGGACCCCTAGGGGGTGGCCGGCCACATGTGGAGCTCCTCCTTGGAGCTCCACATGTCCTTTGGTTTCTCTCTTATGCCCTTGGAAAGAGTTTCCTTCATGGGTATTTTGGTATTTCTTGAATGCCCGTCCTACCCCTTGGTTTTCCTATATAAGGAGGAGAGGGGGCTGCTCAATCCTTTATCCCTTCTCACATACAAGTGCCATGCAATGATCTGGCTTCTCTCTCCCTCCCACGAAAAGAGTTTCGTAGAGCCGAAAGGCTGTCTGGGTTCCGGTGGGAACTAGTTCTGGACGGCGAAGCCCTGCCGGATAGATGACACCGTATGTGTGCAACTCTGTAGAGAGGTCGTAGTTTCGATCTTAGTGCCCGAGGGGCTGTTCGTGAGTGCCTCCCGAAGGGCTGTCCAAGTGACGGTCCAAGTTCTGTGAGTCCTCCTGAAGGGCTGTCCAAGTGACGGTCCAAGTTCTGTGAGTCCTCCCGAAGGGCTGTCCGATTGACCGTTCGAGTTTCGAAGGTCCACCCGAAGGGCTGTCCGCGACACCGTCCAGGGGACTGTTCGACCGCCTCCCGGAGGGCTGTTCGAAGGGAAGACGAGGGTATACATCCTCGCGGTTGGGAGGTTGTAAATCCTAGCTGCGGGGATCTGCACCGCCGATCGTCATCGACTCTACTTCCGCTGCGCTACGAGTCGGTAACGAAAAGATCAAACCTTGTATGCAGTCTCCATAGTGGTGCTGGGCTGGTGCGTAGGTCGGAAAATTTTTGTTTTCTGCTGCGTTACCCTACAGTGGAATCAAGAGCCGTGCTATGCGTAGATGCAGGTTGCTATCTAGAATACATAGTGATGTATGGGTGTTGCACAATATAATTAGGTATTAGATGAGTTCTATTACTGAAAATTATCTGTGCGGGTAGCAGATGAAATCTGTTACCCGATATTCTTGTTGCTTCCCTGGAATTTGCATATTTCTGATCTTGATAACAGCATGGTGGAGTTTCAATGTTCTGGCAATCCGCGATCCTGATTGATCAACGAAGTGCTAACAGTTCATTGAATTCCACCGTAGTTAAAAAGAAAGATGAAATTTCGCAGACGAAAGGGCAATGCAGATATGATCTGCATGGGGGTCATGCGTATGACGAAGTTTAGTATGGGGCTCGAGATTTTATTATCTCGGTTTTCATACACCCTAGAAAGTTAATCTAGCGACTTGAATTATCATACTTGATGATGGACGTTGGTAGCTTCGGTTTGTTTCGAAACCTTAGAAGCCACGAAAAACAAGTTTTTGCATGAACCAATTAGAGGCGTCTAACTTGGTTTTGCAGGAGGGTTTGCATGTGCATGTGATGTGGTATAGCAGTGCTCATAATAATTTGATTATGTATGAGATGACTATATAATGTAAATTTATTAACATGACCTGCGTGTCATGATTCGGCATGATGGCTGGAGCCATATGATTGCACTTTAATGACCTGCGTGTCAACCTTGTTGTAATGCATTATTTTATTAGCTATAGAGATAGCAATATTATCTGGTGCATCGACAAGGTGGTGGCAATCTTCGCGAAGGTGAACACCGACGTGAATGCCGGAGACGAAGAAATGATAGACTTCTCCGTCAGAAAGGGCTATACCATATCATGCTATTATGAATTGCCTGAGATGTTTATCCCTTATGTTGCACCCTTCTTGATTGCGCGGTAGTCGCTTTTATTAGGGTGATCTCTCACAAAAATATCAAGTAGTTAGTGTTCTCCCAAGTGTAGCACCGTCTACAACACGTATCTTTTCGGGGTGCGCCATGTACACATGAGCACGAACGATTAGAGAGGTGTAAGGCGGGTGAAGGTCAGACCTCACTGCGTGGTCACTTGGTTGTCTTGACGTTCAGGCAGGACAGTCCTGAGCTCGGAACACAGGCATCGAAAGATGGACAAGAGTCACATAGAGATGTGATTGGCAAGTTGGCCTACCGATTGAAATTCACGTCATCAGTGATGAACCCATCAATGGCGTTGAATTGATATGCGGATCTTGAATCACTCACAATCAATTATGAGAGATATTGATTTGAGTGGGAGCGCACTGTTGAATTAACTTGTTTTAATTCTCAGTGCAATTAATTATGAACACTATCTAAGTGTGGTTTGCAAAATAGTTGTAGAATAATGGCTCGCGTTTCCACCTTCCCTGTTAAAATTGAATAGCTGTTAAATATCTGGTTAAAACTTTACGGTTGGTAACATAATGTGAGGATTGTCCTCAAGAGTGCCAAGAAGGACTTTGTCCTATCGCATACTTTCGGTATTCTCTCGCTTATGCTATGGATCATGTGACTCTCATCCTTCGATCCAAAAGCTAGAATTCCGTTTCAGTCAAGTACAATATGTTTGCTTCCATGAGACCCAAACTTCGAAAGTTTGGATAGTTATGTGATATTCATGGAATCTGAAAATCATTTTCAAAGACAGACAAAGGCTAAAAGATATGAGATATCCAAAGAAATGTTTGTTTGCAACTATTAGTAAAGGTGTTTACTATGCATTAGACTGATAAGAGAGGGATCCAGAAGAACGCCTGTCATATGATGAAAGGTGAATAAAACAACAACTTAAAGAGAAAGGAAGTGTTCGAAGGATGTTAGTGAAACTTTCACGCCTAGGAAGTCCAGGGCTAACACCACTCTTAAGTTGGGTGCTTCTTCTGGAAGTAGGAGAAATACTAAAAGTTAAACTGTTAGAAGTATAAAGGCAATAAGAAAGAAGACTGGAATATCCAGCTCATGTATGAATGTCATACAAGTTTTTGATGTATAGAAGGCTGGTCAAAGATATAGTTCTTGGGAATTATAGTTAAACATGTTAATCACTAATTCTTGGGTATTGTGAGACAATCACAAAGATACCCGCTCGATTGCATTCTGTTGCAACTCGATGTAAGAACTACTATGACCTGAAAGACTAGCCAGGGATGAGGTTTAGGTATACATAGGGAACATAGTAAATGTTACTATACCTTCCATCGGTGTATTACTGTCTATATTTATTTTCATAATTCATTTAGAGTTTTAAACTCTAGCCCATTGCATAAGGTATCTTGCAAGAAGGTTGTTCATAAGAGAACTTTTTATGTTCGAAGTTATGAATAACATAAGGGCCATACTTTCATTGAGAATGAGATGTATGTTATGAATAATGATATTAATATATTACCCTTGGATTTACTTTCATAATTCATTTTAGAGTTTTACACTCTAGCCCCTTGCACAATGTTGTTGCAAAAGGGTTGTTCATAAAAGACCAATTGTTGTTCAGTGTTATGAATAACATTTAGAGCCATGCTTCCATCTAGATGGGATGTATGTTATGAATATTGATAGTAATATGATACATCCATAACAGTGACGCTAAATGTCGCAAGACTAAAAGAATACCACACAAGTGTGGCGCTGCATTTGGTCACATTGGAGAAATCCGCATGGAAAATTCCATTATGATGGATTTTGAAGTCGTTTGATTTTGAATCAACTGACACTTGAAACTTTTCTCCGAAAAGTGAAGTGACTAAAATACCATTCACAGGCCATAAGGAATGGACAACAAACTTATTGGTGGTCATACATTTGATGTGTGTAGTCCGATAAATGTTGTTAGTAGTGGATTTATCTATCTTCAGAAATGACTCGAGTAGATATATGGATATTTACTTGATGAGACGTAAGTCTAGATCTTTTGAATTCATTCAACACGTTTTTAAGAATGAAGTAGAAGTTATTGTAACAAGAAAATTATGTTTCTACAATTCGATTGCAGAAAGGAATATTTGAGTTACAAGTTTAGCGAATGTCTGATGAGTTGTGAAAGGGGTTTCATAACTTGCACCTCCCGGAACACCACTGCAAGTGGAAAGTCTGTGAAGATGTAATCGAACCATTTATGACATGGTAAGATCAAAGATGACATAAATAAATTTTCCATTATCCCTTTTAAAGAGTGATGCTTTAGAGACTGCGGCTTTTACACTGAAAAGAGCTCCATCGGGTCTGTTGAAATGACACCATGGTATGGTACGCCCAACCATGTTATATCTTTTCTTAACATTTGGAATATGGGGCTTGTGTAAAAGGTTACAAACCTATTCCAAATCAGACAAGTGCTATTTGTAGGTTATCCCAAGTAATTGGGTATTCCTCCCTCACTATACCAAGGCAAATAGGTTTGCCACAAAGAACGGTATGCTTTTTGAAGAAAATGGTTCTTTCAAAAAGGTGAGTGGGAGAATAGTGCAACTCGACGAGATAAACAGTATCTTCGTCATCAGATCAAAGGAAAGAGACCTTGGAAGTAATTCCAGGTTTTCCTACTGCGACTGATACGGAAGTCTCTACAATAAAATGTATGGACTTCGGTCGAACTTGCAGCTGAACCACGTAGGCAAGGCTCGTGCAAACCTCTCAGGTGCGCAAACGAGATATTGTTGTTAGACAACAGTATACCTACGATACACAAGGAAGCGTTGATGGGCCCTGACTCCGGAATTGGCTAAATGCCAATACAACCCGAGTTAGTTTCCATATAAGTGATTCAAGATTAAAACCTTGATACACCTTTCGGAAGACTTAGAGTCTAACGAATATTTAGGGAACTTAAAACTGATACAGATAAAAAATGTTTTATCCATGAAGCTTGACTTGTTGCAATAACAAGTTCAAGGAGTTGACTACGATGAGGTTGTTTCATCGTAGCGATGCTTAAAGTCGGTTCGGGTTGAACTAGCAATTGATACATATTTCAATCATGAGATATGAAACATGGATGACAATAGGATTTCCATCTGATGGAAATGAATCCAAGGACTTGCATGTGTTATAGTCCAAGGTATTTTGTCAGTCCAGAGGATGCTAGTAAGTATGCAAACTTCAGAGTTCCAGCAATGGACAGAAGAGAGCAAAATGGAGTTGGAATCTTCGTGTTTTGATGAAATAGTCAAAGGGGTTTGACTTCATCAATGGGTAACGAAGATGCTTATGATTCAAGAAAGTAAGTGGGAGCATAATAAAATTTCTAAAAAAACGTTGTGTGCTTGACACATTGTTAATTGGAAATAAATTTCTTGACACGAATTAGGACTTCATTTGAAAATAGTTTTTCAATGAAGTGCTTGGGCTAAATAGCCTTTATATTAGGCATGATGATCTATGAAGATAGATTTACCTAATGGGGCTGAGCAAAGATACATATTGACAAGATGCTAAAACCTTTTAGCATTAAAAACGTCAAGGAGTGATTCTTGCCGAAGTCACATGGAAAGAGTTTTTGCAAGACTCGGTGTCCCAAAACACTGATGAGCAAAATACATGATGGAGATTCCACACACTCTTGTGTTTGGATTAATGATGTATTCCATGGTATGTAAAAACAACCAGATATGTCCAATACTCCCAAAGTTGTTGCGAGTATAGATACCAAAGTGATCAAAAGTTCTGATCATGGGACAACAGTGAAAAAGGGTCATTGAGTACTATAGTAGCACCGATGACATGTTTTCTCGCAAGCGGAGATCATGAAGAGTTCGTTGTAAAAGGTTACATCGATATAGTCTTCATCCATGCTCCAAGCGATTTTCGATTTAAATTGAGGGTTTTGTGTAACACACAATATGGTGGCACGGTAGTTGGAAATTGTTCCAAACAAGTTACTGTGGCGAATTCTATAACAGAGGCGAAGTATGTTGCCGCTTTTAAAAGCGACAAACAAGATGTTGAATCATATAGTTCTTTCATGAACTTAGTATGGTTCCAAGAAGGCTTTGGTCAATGGGACACTACTGCTGGTAGTTGCTCCATAACTCAGTCTGAGGAATCTAGGTTCGACGTGTGATTCACATACATACGAAGCCAAGTCCACACAAAATATGAATTTTGTGAAAGCGTGAAAACGCGAGGATACGCAAAGATACACACGGAGCTGAAGTCGTCAGATCCGTTGGACATCAGGCTATACCACATGCGAAGCATATTTACACCGGTGTGCCACAGGTGTAAAGTGCATTAGCATTAACTAGATTATTGACTCTAGTGCAAGTGGGAGTCTGTAGGAGATATGCCCTAGAGGCAATAATAAATGTTATTGATTATCTCCCTGTTCATAATTAGGTTTATGTTCCATGCTATAACTGCTATGGTTCTCGAGTCTACAATAACCACGAGGCTCGGAGGAAGACTCATATGCACGTGTGGAATAATAAACGGTAAAATGTATTCCTAGTCTGGCCTCTGAGACTAGCTCAAGTGTTGCATGATGGTTCTGTTTTCCTGATCATGGGCATGACTATGCCGGCAACTTTGAGGGCACAATGTTAGAAGAACATTTGTGTTGAATCGACCCGAATTGATGTTATGCTATGGGATACTTTCGTCACAAGTTAATGGTTAATAACACAGAGATGGTTAACGTTTGCATGATTCCTCAGACCATGAGAGTATCGAGTTTCTTCATGCTTGATTCATGAACTTTGGGGTTTGTTAAACGTCATCCGTAAATGGGTGGCTATTACGGCGGCTTACGGGTTCATGGAAAAGTGTGTCAAGTAACTTGATAGCTCGAGATTGGGATTTGCTCCTCCGACGATGGAGAGATATCTCTGGGCCCTCTCGGTGTTACGGTATCCATCATCGTCTGGCCAGACACTTTGTGATTTGATCATGGGGATGCCGGAACACGGGAACGAGAAAAGAGAACAAATACCGGTAACGAGGTAACTGGCATAGTGGACAAGTTGTTGACCCACGGGGATGCCATCATGTCTCACCTCGGGTATTTGTAACATATCATGAAGCAACAGGAATAGCACACGGCAACTGGAGGTTCACTCGAATATTCATTCGTGTGGGTATAGGGGTCAATATGGGTGTCCACGGCTCCGATGTTGATCATTGATCGGAAGGGGTTCCGTGTCATGTCTATACTTCACCGAACCTATAGGGTCACACGCTTAAGGGTCATATATCTGCTGAATACTAGACAGGGAGTCTGAGAGAAAATCACCGAAAAAGTTTCGGACACCGAAAAGTTCCGCAGAGAGAGGTCACTGGATGAGTTCCGGTGAAACTGAAAAGTTGTTTCAGGGGATACCATTAAGTCAAAATGGTTTCGGCACATGCCTGATAATTATTGGAGGATGCCAGAATCATTCTGGAAACTTCTGGGAATTTTCTGGAAGAAAAACCGGAAATGTTCCGGGGCTGCCGGAACCGCTTCAGATGCTTTTCGCAGATGAAATCACTAAACTGGAATTGTTCCAAAACGAATTGAAAATTATTTTAGTGGGTACTGGAAATGTTCTAAGCCCACATAAATATTTTCATTTCGAATGGACGCTGAAAAATGTTGTCGTGAATAGTGAAAGTGCTTTTTGGAATTTTTTGGAAATCCACCTTTTAGGGCTTTTGCTAAAGGCTTCTAGAAGGTGATGTGGATGGATGAGAGCCCCCTTGGGGGGGGGGGACCCCTAGGGGGTGTCCGGCCACATGTGGAGCTCCTCCTTGGAGCTCCACATGTCCTTTGGTTTCTCTCTTATGCCCTTGGAAAGAGTTTCCTTCATGGGTATTTTGGTATTTCTTGAATGCCCATCCTACCCCTTGGTTTTCCTATATAAGGAGGAGAGGGGGCTGCTCAATCCTTTATCCCTTCTCACATACAAGTGCCATGCAATGATCTGGCTTCTCTCTCCCTCCCACGAAAAGAGTTTCGTAGAGCCGAAAGGCTGTCTGGGTTCCGGTGGGAACTAGTTCTAGACGGCGAAGCCCTGCCGGATAGATGACACCGTATGTGTGCAACTCTGTAGAGAGGTCGTAGTTTCGATCTTAGTGCCCGAGGGGCTGTTCGTGAGTGCCTCCCGAAGGGCTGTCCAAGTGACGGTCCAAGTTCTGTGAGTCCTCCCGAAGGGCTGTCCAAGTGACGGTCCAAGTTCTGTGAGTCCTCCCGAAGGGCTGTCCGAGTGACCGTTCGAGTTTCGAAGGTCCTCCCGAAGGGCTGTCCGTGACACCGTCCAGGGGACTGTTCGACCGTTGCTGTCCGAAGGGAAGACGAGGGTATACATCCTCGCGGTTGGGAGGTTGTAAATCCTAGCTGCGGGGATCTGCACCGCCGATCGTCATCGACTCTACTTCCGCTGCGTTACGAGTCGGTAACGAAAAGATCAAACCTTGTATGCAGTCTCCATAGTGGTCCTGGGCTGGTGCGTAGGTCAAATTTTTTTGGTTTTCTGCTGCGTTACCCTACACCCGCCTCGTGTCATATTGACCCATTTTCACCGAAACAAAGGGACCTTCAAACCACGTCCATAGTCAAGTTCCCATATCTCCTCTATGTAACCATAATATGTGTCATTTCCCCTCTTGGTTGCTGCATCGAAGCGGACACCACTGTTTTGGTTGGTGCTCTTCTTATCTTGTGCGATCGTGTAAAATGTATTCCCATTTATCTCGTACCCTTTGAAAGTCATTATATTCAAAGATGGTAACTGGGACAGCAAGTACATGTCATCTTCAACAGCATCGTCGTGCATGACACGTGTCTGCATCCAACCGGCGAAAGTCCCCGTTTGTTCATGTGTAATCCAGTCGTCAGACTGCTCCGGGTGTTTGGAGCGTAGAATATTCTTGTGTTCCTCCATATACGGAGCCATCAAGGCGGAATTTTGTAGAACTGTGTAGTGTGCTTGAGTGAGAGAATGCCCGTCCATACATATTATTTGTTTCGGTCCTAGCGTGCCATTTCCACCCAGTCTGCCCTTATGCCGCGATTCAGGAACACCAATCGGCTTGAGGTTAGGAATAAATTCAATACAAAACTCAATGACCTCCTCATTTTCATGGCCCTTGGAGATGCTTCCTTCTGGCCTAGCATGGTTATGAACATATTTCTTTAAGACTCCCATGAACCTCTCAAAGGGGAACATATTGTGTAGAAATACAGGACCCAGAATGTTAATCTCTTCGCATAGGTGAACTAGGACGTGCGTCATGTTGTTGAAGAAGGATGGTGGGAACACCAACTCGAAACTGACAAGACATTGCACCAAATCATTCTCTAACCTTGGTATGATTTCTGGATCGATTACCTTCTGAGAGATTGCATTGAGGAATGCACATAGCTTCACAATGGCTAATCGAACGATTTCCGGTAGAAGCCCCCTCAATGCAATCGGAAGCAGCTGCGTCATAATCACGTGGCAGTCATGAGACTTTAGGTTCTGGAACTTTTTCTCTGCCATATTTATTATTCCCTTTATATTCGACGAGAAGCCAGATGGGACCTTCATACTGAGCAGGCATTCAAAGAAGATTTCCTTCTCTTCTTTGGTAAGAGCGTAGCTGGCATGACCCTGATGTATGCCGTCTTTTCCGTGCATACGTTGCTGGTCCTCCCGTGCCTCTGGTGTATCTTTTGTCTTCCCATACACGCCCAAGAAGCCAAGCAAGGTCACGCAAAGATTCTTCGTCACGTGGATCACGTCGATTGCAGAGCGGACCTCTAGGTCTTTCCAATAGGGTAGGTCCCAAAATATAGATTTCTTCTTCCACATGGGTGCACGTCCGTCAGCGTCATTCGGAACAGATTGTCCGCCAGGACCCTTTTCAAAGATTACCTTCAAATCCTTCACCATATCATGTACATCTTCACCAGTACGGTGGCGAGGCTTCGTCCGGTGATCTGCCTCACCTTTGAAATGCTTGCCTTTCTTTCTTACGGGATGCCTGCTCAGAAGAAATCAACGATGTCCCAGGTACACATTCTTCTTACAATTATACAAATATATACTGTCGGTATCATCCAAATAGTGCATGCATGCGTGGTATCCCTTGTTTGTCTGTCCTGAAAGGTTACTGAGAGCAGGCCGATCATTGATGGTCACAAACAGCAATGCATGTAGGTCAAATTCTTCCTGATCGAGCTCATCCCACGCACGTACACCTTTTCCAATCCACAACTGTAAGAGTTCTTCAACTAATGGCCTTAGGTACACATCAATGTCGTTGCCGGGTTGCTTAGGGCCTTGGATGAGCACTGGCATCATAATGAACTTCCGCTTCATGCACAACCAAGGAGGAAGGTTATACATACATAGAGTCACAGGCCAGGTGCTATGATTGTTGCTCTGCTCCCCCAAATGAGTAATGCCATCTGCGCTTAGACCAAACCATACATTCCTTGCGTCACCTGCAAAGTCCCCCCACTTCCTCTCGATTTTTCTCCACTGCGACCCGTCAGCGGGCACTCTCAACTTCCCGTCTTTCTTACGGTCCTCTTTCTGCCATCACATCAACTTGGCATGCTCTTTGTTTTGGAACAAACATTTCGACCGTGGTATTATAGGAGCATACCACATCACCTTGGCAGGAATCTTCTTCCTGGGGTGCTCGCCCTCGACATCACCAGGGTCATCGCGGCTGATCTTATAGCGCAATGCACCGCATACCGGGCACGTGTTCAAATCCTCGTACTAACCACGGTAGAGGATGCAGTCATTAGGGCATGCATGTATCTTCTGCACCTCTAATCCTAGAGGGCAGAAAGCCTTCTTTGCTTCGTACGTACTCTCGGGCAATTCGTTGTCCTTTGGAAGCATCTTCTTTAACATTATCAGTAAGTTTCCAAATCCCTTGTCAGATACACCATTCTCTGCCTTCCATTGCAGCAATTCCAGTGTGGTGCCCAGCTTTTCCTTGTCAGCTTCGCAATTTGGGTACAACAATTTCTTGTGATACTCTAACATGCGCTGCAACTTCAGCCTCTCCTTTTCAGTTGCGCACTTTCTCTTTGCATCGGCAATGGCCTGACCTAGATCATCAGCGGGCTCATCTAATGCCTCTTCTTCAGCTTCTTCCCGCATTGCCGGCTCAGCTTCTTCCCCCATTGTGGTACCATCGTATTCAGTGAACCCATGGCCAGGATAGCTGTCGTCGTCCTCTTCTTCTTCATTGTCTTCCATCATAACCCCTCTTTCTCCGTGCTTGGTCCAAACATTATAGTGGGGCATGAAACCGGACTCAAACAGGTGGACGTGAATGGTTTTTCACTTAGAGTAATTCCGATCATTCTTACAGCCAGCACATGGACAAGGCATAAAACCATCCGCCCGCTTGTTTGTCTCAGCCGCAAGAAGTAAAGTACGCACGCCATTAACGAACTGGGTGTTGGGGAACGTAGTAGTAAATCAAAAAAATTTCCTATGCATCACCAAGATCAATCTATGGAGAGACTAGCAACGAGAGAGAGAGAGGAGTGCATCTTCATACCCTTGAAGATCGCGATGCGGAAGCGTTGCAAGAACGCGGTTGGAAGAGTCGTACACGCAGCGATTCAGATCGCGGTCGATTCCGATCTAAGCACCGAACAACGGTGACTCCGTGTTCAACACTCATGCAGCCCGGTGACGTCTCCTGCGCCTTGATCCAGCAAGGAGGAGGGAGAGGTTGGGGAAGACAACTCCAGCAGCACGACGGCGTGGTGGTGGAACTTGCAGTTCTCCGGCAGGGCTTCGCCAAGCTCAACGGAGGAGGAGGAGGTGTTGGAGAGGGGGGAGGGCTGTGCCAGGGATCAGGTGCTGCTGCCCTCCCACCCCCTTTCTATTTATAGGGAGAAGGGGAGAGGGGGCCGGCCCCCTTAGATCCCATCTAGGGGGAGAGGCGGCGGCCAGGGTGGGAACTTACCCCCCAAGCCAGGTGGGAGGCGCCCCCACCCCCTAGGGTTTCCAACCCTAGGCGCCTTGGGCCCCTTGGGGGGGCACACCAGCCCACCAGGGGCTGGTTCCCTCCCTTGCTCAGCCCACTTGGCCCACCGGGGCAGGTGGCCCCACCCGGTGGTCCCGGTACAATACCGATAACCCCCGAAACCATTCCGGTGACTGAAACTGGACTTCCCATATATAATTCTTCACCTCCGGACCATTCCGGAACTCCTCGTGACGTCCGGGATCTCATCCGGGACTCCGAAAAACATTCGGTAACCACATACTATTTCCCATAACAACTCTAGCGTCACCGAACCTTAAGTGTGTAGACCCTACGGGTTCGGGAACCATGCAGACATGACCGAGACATCTCTCCGGCCAATAACCAACAGCGGGATCTGGATACCCATGTTGGCTCCCACATGTTCCACGATGATCTCATCGGATGAACCACGATGTCGAGGATTCAATCAATCCCGTATACAATTCCCTTTGTCTGCCGGTATGATACTTGCCCGAGATTCGATCGTCGGTATCCCTATACCTTGTTCAATCTCGTTACCGGCAAGTCTCTTTACTCGTTCCGTAACACATGATCCCGTGGCTAACTCTTTAGTCACATTGAGCTCATTATGGTGATGCATTACCGAGTGGGCCCAGAGATACCTCTCCGTCACACGCAGTGACAAATCCCAGTCGCGATTCGTGCCAACACAACAGACACTTTCGGAGATACCTGTAGTGCACCTTTATGGTCACCCAGTTACGTTGTGACGTTTGATACACCCAAAGCATTCCTACGGTATCCGGGAGTTGCACAATCTCATGGTCTAAGGAAATGATACTTGACACTAGAAAAGCTTTTAGCAGACGAACTACACGATCTAGTGCTATGCTTAGGATTGGGTCTTGTCCATCACATCATTCTCCTAATGATGTGATCCCGTTATCAACGACATCTAATGTCCATGGTCAGGAAACCATAACCATCTATTGATCAACGAGCTAGTCAACTAGAGGCTTACTAGGGACATGTTGTGGTCTATGTATTCACACATGTATTACGATTTCCGGATAACACAATTATAGCATGAACAATAGACAATAATCATGAACAAGGAAATATAATAATAACCACTTTATTATTGCCTCTAGGGCATATTTCCAACAGTCTCCCACTTGCACTAGAGTCAATAATCTAGTTACATTGTGATGAATCGAACACCCATAGAGTTCTGGTGTTGATCATGTTTTGCTCGTGGAAGAGGTTTAGTCAACGGATCTGCGACATTGAGATCCGTATGCACTTTACAAATATCTATGTCTCCATCTTGAACATGTTCACGAATGGAGTTGAAGCGACGCTTGATATGCCTGGTCTTCTTGTGAAACCTGGGCTCCTTGGCAAGGGCAATAGCTCCAGTGTTGTCACAGAAGAGAGTCATTGGGCCCGACGCGTTGGGAATAACTCCAAGGTCGGTGATGAACTCCTTCATCCAGACTGCTTCCTGTGCTGCCTCCGAGGCTGCTATGTACTCCGCTTCACATGTAGATCCCGCCACGACGCTTTGCTTGCAACTGCACCAGCTGACTGCCCCACCATTCAAAATATACACGTATCCGGTTTGTGACTTAAAGTCATCCAGATCTGTGTCGAAGCTAGCATCGACGTAACCCTTTACGATGAGCTCTTCGTCACCTCCATAAACGAGAAACATATCCTTAGTCCTTTTCAGGTACTTCAGGATGTTCTTGACCGCTGTCCAGTGTTCCATGCCGGGATTACTTTGGTACCTTCCTAGCAAACTTACGGCGAGGTTCACATCAGGTCTGGTACACAACATGGCATACATAATAGACCCTATGGCTGAGGCATAGGGGATGACACTCATCTTTTCTCTATCTTTTGCCGAGGTCGGGCATTGAGCCGTGCTCAATCTCACACCTTGTAATACAGGCAAGAACTCCTTCTTGGACTGATCCATATTGAACTTCTTCAATATCTTGTCAAGGTATGTGCTTTGCGAAAGACCAATGAGGCGACTTGATCTATCTCTATAGATCTTGATGCCTAATATGTAAGCAGCTTCTCCAAGGTCCTTCATTGAAAAACACTTATTCAAGTAGGCCTTTATGCTTTCCAAGACTTCTATATCATTTCCCATTAATAGTATGTCATCTACATATAATATGAGAAATGCTACAGAGCTCCCACTCACTTTCTTGTAAACACAGGCTTCTCCATAAGTCTGTGTAAACCCAAACGCTTTGATCATCTCATCAAAACGAATGTTCCAACTCCGAGATGCTTGCACCAGCCCATAGATTGAGCGCTGGAGCTTGCATACCTTGTCAGCATTATTAGGATCGACAAAACCTTCCGGCTACATCATATACAACTCTTCCTTAAGGAAACCATTAAGGAATGCCGTTTTGATGTCCATTTGCCATATCTCATAATCATACAATGCGGAAATTGCTAACATGATTCGGACAGACTTCAGCTTCGCTACGGGTGAGAAGGTCTCATCGTAGTCAACCCCTTGAACTTGTCAATAACCCTTAGCGACAAGTCGAGCCTTATAGATGGTCACATTACCATCCGCGTCTGTCTTCTTCTTAAAGATCCATTTGTTCTCTATGGCTTGCCGATCATCGGGCAAGTCTGTCAAAGTCCATACTTCATTTTCATACATGGATCCTATCTCGGATTTCATGGCTTCTAGCCATTTGTTGGAATCCGGGCCCGCCATCGCTTCTTCATAGTTCGAAGGTTCACCGTTGTCTAACAACATGACTTCCAAGACAGGGTTGCCGTACCACTCTGGTGCGGAACGTGTCCTTGTGGACCTACGAAGTTCAGTAGCAACTTGATCCGAAGTTTCATGATCATCATCATTAACTTCCTCTCTAGTCGGTGCAGGCACCACAGAAACATCTTCCTGAGCTGCGCTACTCTCCGGTTCAAGAGGGGGTACCTCATCAAGTTCTACTTTCCTCCCACTTACTTCTTTCGAGAGAAACTCTTTCTCCAGAAAGGATCCATTCTTGGCAACAAAGATCTTGCCTTCGGATCTACGGTAGAAGGTATACCCAATAGTTTCTTTAGGGTATCCTATGAAGATGCATTTTTCCGATTTGGGTTCGAGCTTTTCAGGTTGAAGTTTCTTGACATAAGCATCGCATCCCCAAACTTTCAGAAATGACAGCTTAGGTTTCTTCCCAAACCATAATTCATAAGGTGTCGTCTCAACGGATTTCGATGGAGCCCTACTTAAAGTGAATGCGGCAGTCTCTAAAGCATAACCCCAAAATGATAGCGGTAGATCGGTAAGAGACATCATAGATCGCACCATATCCAATAGAGTGCGATTACGACGTTCGGACACACCATTACGCTGAGGTGTTCCAGGCGGCGTGAGTTGTGAAACAATTCCACATTTCCTTAAGTGCGTGCCAAACTCGTGACTCAAATATTCCCCTCCACGATCTGATCGTAAGAACTTTATTTTCCTGTCACGTTGATTCTCTACCTCACTCTGAAATTCCTTGAACTTTTCGAAGGTCTCAGACTTGTGTTTCATTAAGTAGACATACCCATATCTACTTAAGTCATCAGTGAGGGTGAGAACATAACGATAACCACCGCGAGCCTCAATGCTCATTGGACCGCACACATCAGTATGTATGATTTCCAATAAGTTGGTTGCTCGCTCCATTGTCCCGGAGAACGGAGTCTTGGTCATTTTGCCCATGAGGCATGGTTCGCACGTGTCAAATGATTCATAATCAAGAGACTCCAAAAGTCCATCTGCATGGAGTTTCTTCATGCGTTTGACACCAATGTGACCAAGGCGGCAGTGCCACAAGTATGTGGGACTATCACTATCAACCTTACATCTTTTGGCATTCACACTATGAATATGTGTAACATCACGTTTGAGATTCAATAAAAATAAACCATTGACCAGCGGGGCATGACCATAAAACATATCTCTGATATAAATAGAACAACCATTATTCTCGGATTTAAATGAGTAGCCATCTCGCATCAAACGAGATCCTAATACAATGTTCATGCTCAAAGCTGGTACTAAATAACAATTATTGAGGTTTAAAACTAATCCCGTAGGCAGATGAAGAGGTAGCGTGCCGACGGCGATCACCTCGACCTTGGAACCATTCCCGACGCGCATCGTCACCTCGTCCTTCGCCAGTCTCCGCTTATTTCGCAGCTCCTGTTTTGAGTTACAAATACGAGCAACCGCACCGGTATCAAATACCCAGGAGCTACTACGAGCGCTGGTAAGGTACACATCAATAACATGTATATCACATATACCTTTAGTATTGCCGGCCTTCTTATCCGCTAAGTACTTGGGGCAGTTTCGCTTCCAGTGACCGTTTCCCTTACAATAAAAGCATTCAGTCTCAGGCTTGGGTCCATTCTTTGGCTTCTTCCCGGTAGCTTGCTTACCGGGCGCGGCAACTCCCTTGTCGTCCTTCTTGAAGTTCTTTTTACCCTTGCCTTTCTTGAACTTAGTGGTTTTATTCATCATCAACACTTGATGTTCCTTTTTGATCTCCACCTCCACTGATTTCAGCATTGAATATATCTCAGGAATTGTTTTCTCCATCCCCTGCATATTGAAGTTCATCACAAAGCTCTTGTAGCTAGGTGGAAGTGACTGAAGGATTCTGTCAACGACCGCGTCATCCGGGAGATTAACTCCCAGCTGAGACAAGCGGTTGTGCAACCCAGACATTTTGAGTATATGCTCGCTGACAGAACTATTCTCCTCCATCTTACAACTGTAGAACTTGTCGGAGACTTCATATCTCTCGACTCGGGCATGAGCTTGGAAAACCATTTTCAGCTCTTGGAACATCTCATATGCTCCGTGTTGCTCAAAACGCTTTTGGAGCCCCGGTTCTAAGCTGTAAAGCATGCCGCACTGAACCAGGGAGTAATCATCACTACGCGACTGCCAGGTGTTCATAACGTCTTGAGTTGCCGGGAAAACAGGTGCGTCACCTAGCGGTGCTTCAAGGACATAAGCTTTCTTGGCAGCTATGAGGATGATCCTCAGGTTACGGACCCAGTCCGTGTAGTTGCTACCATCGTCTTTCAGCTTGGTTTTCTCTAGGAACGCGTTGAAGTTGAGGGCAACATTAGCGTGGGCCATTTGATCTACAAGACATATTGTAAAGATTTTAGACTAAGTTCATGATAATTAAGTTCATCTAATCAAATTATTCAATGAACTCCCACTCAGATAGACATCCCTCTAGTCATCTAAGTGTTACATGATCCGAATCGACTAGGCCGTGTCCGATCATCACGTGAGATGGACTAGTCATCAACGGTGAACATCTCTATGTTGATCGTATCTTCTATACGACTCATGTTCGACATTTCGGTCTTCCGTGTTCCGAGGCCATGTCTGTACATGCTAGGATCGTCAAGTCAACCTAAGTGTTTTGCATGTGTAAATCTGGCTTACACCCGTTGTATTCGAACGTTAGAATCTATCACACCCGATCATCACGTGGTGCTTTGAAACAACGAACCTTCGCAACGGTGCACAGTTAGGGGGAACACTTTCTTGAAATTTTAGCGAGGGATCATCTTATTTATGCTACCGTCGTTCTAAGCAAAAAGATGTAAAAAGATGATAAACATCACATGCAATCAAATAGTGACATGATATGGCCAATATCATTTTGCTCCTTTTGATCTCCATCTTCGGGGCACCATGATCATCATCGTCACCAGCATGACACCATGATCTTCATCATCATGATCTCCATCATCGTGTCTTCATGAAGTTGCCTCGCCAACTATTACTTCTACTACTATGGCTAACGGTTAGCAATAAAGTAAAGTAATTACATGGCGTTTTTCATTGACACGCAGGTCATACAATAAATTAAGACAACTCCTATGGCTCCTGCCGGTTGTCATACTCATCGACATGCAAGTCGTGATTCCTATTACAAGAACATGATCAATCTCATACATCACATATATCATTCATCACATCCGTTTGGCCATATCACATCACACGGCATATGCTGCAAGAACAAGTTAGACGTCCTCTAATTGTTGTTGCAAAATTTTTTACGTGGCTGCTATAGGTTTCTAGCAAGAACGTTTCTTACCTACGCCACAACCACAACGTGATATGCCAATTTCTATTTATCCTTCATACGGACCCTTTTCATCAAATCCGATCCGACTAAAGTGGGAGAGACAGACACCCGCTAGCCACCTTATGCAACTAGTGCATGTCAGTCGGTGGAACCTGTCTCACGTAAGCGTACGTGTAAGGTCGGTCCAGGCCGCTTCATCCCACGATGCCGCCGAATCAAGATAAGACTAGTAACAGCAAGTAAATTGACAAAATCGACGCCCACAACAACTTGTGTTCTACTCGTGCAAGAAACTACGCATAGACCTAGCTCATGATGCCACTGTTGGGGAACGTAGTAGTAAATCAAAAAAATTTCCTACGCATCACCAAGATCAATCTATGGAGAGACTAGCAACGAGAGAGAGAGAGGAGTGCATCTTCATACCCTTGAAGATTGCGATGCGGAAGCGTTGCAAGAACGCGGTTGGAGGAGTCGTACACGCAGCGATTCAGATCGCGGTCGATTTCGATCTAAGCACCGAACAACGGTGCCTCCGTGTTCAACACACGTGCTGCCCGGTGACGTCTCCCGCGCCTTGATATAGCAAGGAGGAGGGAGAGGTTGGGGAAGACAGCTCCAGCAGCACGACGACGTGGTGGTGGAACTTGCAGTTCTCCGGCAGGGCTTCGCCAAGCTCAACGGAGGAGGAGGAGGTGTTGGAGAGGGGGGAGGGCTGCGCCAGGCATCAGGTGCTGCTGCCCTCCCACCCCCTTTCTATTTATAGGGAGAAGGGGAGAGGGGGCCGGCCCCTTAGATCCCATCTAAGGGGAGGGGCGGCGGCCAGGGGGGGAACTTACCCCCCAAGCCAGGTGGGAGGCGCCCCCACCCCCTAGGGTTTCCAACCCTAGGCGCCTTGGGCCCCTTGGGGGGGCGCACCAGCCCACCAAGGGCTGGTTCCCTCCCTTGCGCAGCCCACTTGGCCCACCGGGGCAGGTGGCCCCACCCGGTGGACCCCCGGACACCTTCCGGTGGTCCCGGTACAATACCGATAACCCCCGAAACCATTCCGGTGACTGAAACTGGACTTCCCATATATAATTCTTCACCTCCGGACCATTCTGGAACTCCTCGTGACGTCCGGGATCTCATTCGGGACTCCGAACAACATTCGGTAACCACATACTATTTCCCATAACAACTCTAGCGTCACCGAACCTTAAGTGTGTAGACCCTACGGGTTCGGGAACCATGCAGACATGACCGAGACATCTCTCCGGCCAATAACCAACAGTGGGATCTGGATACCCATGTTGGCTCCCACATGTTCCACGATGATCTCATCGGATGAACCACGATGTCGAGGATTCAATCAATCCCGTCTACAATTCCCTTTGTCTACCGGTATGATACTTGCCCGAGATTCGATCGTCGGTATCCCTATACCTTGTTCAATCTCGTTACCGGCAAGTCTCTTTACTCGTTCCGTAACGCATGATCCCGTGGCTAACTCTTTAGTCACATTGAGCTCATTATGATGATGCATTACCGAGTGGGCCCAGAGATACCTCTCCGTCACACGGAGTGACAAATCTCAGTCTCGATTCGTGCCAACCCAACAGACACTTTCGGAGATACCTGTAGTGCACCTTTATGGTCACCCAGTTACGTTGTGACGTTTGATACACCCAAAGCATTCCTACGGTATCCGGGAGTTGCACAATCTCATGGTCTAAGGAAATGATACTTGACATTAGAAAAGCTTTTAGCAGACGAACTACACGATCTAGTGCTATGCTTAGGATTGGGTCTTGTCCATCACATCATTCTCCTAATGATGTGATCCCGTTATCAACGGCATCTAACGTCCATGGTCAGGAAACCATAACCATCTATTGATCAACGAGCTAGTCAACTAGAGGCTTACTAGGGACATGTTGTGGTCTATTTCACACATGTATTACGATTTCCGGATAACACAATTATAGCATGAACAATAGACAATTACCATGAACAAGGAAATATAATAATAACCACTTTATTATTGCCTCTAGGGCATATTTCCAACACTGGGGAGAGCATCAGTCATCGTACATCCATTGCCGGCTCATCTTCATTACACAGCACTGAAAAGACCAAATTAATACAAGTTCATACATAAAGTTCATAGACACTTATTCTCATAAAACAACATACAAACTCTCTAGCTAAAGCATTTAAATGCAACAACAAATGCGATCAAGATCGCAACTAAGGTAACAATTGATCCAATAGCATAATGATATCAAGCCTTACTATCAATGACATATTTTCTAATCTTTCTAATCTTCAAGTGCATTTTCTCCATCTTGATCTTGTGACATCGACGACATCGGCAACATGCAACTCCAATTCCATCTTCTCCTCCTCAATTCTTTTCAATTTTTCTTTCAAATACTCATTTTCATTTTCAACTAAATTTAACCTCTCGACAATAGGGTCGGTTGGAATTTCCGGTTCACATACCTCCTAGATAGAAATATCTATGTCAACTTGATGGGCATAATTTTTCATAAACACGAAATGCGACAAATAGTTATAAAAGAGAATATACCACATCCGAATCATAAACCGGACAAGGGCCGACGGGGGCGGATATCAAAACCATGGCACTATGTATAACAAACAACGTACGGGTAAGATAATTATACAAGTAACTATATATCTAAATCACACAAACATGATTTTTTTATATAAAAAAGATAAGAACAAGAGGCTCACCACAATGTGGTGCCGGCGACGGGACGGTGCGGGCGATCGACGGTGGTTAGGATGGAGACAGGAAGGCACTAAGTAAACCACACCTACATATGCAAACTAAGAGTTATTTTGAGCTCAAATTGCATATAAATCAAATAAACTACCACATATAATTCCTCCCAAACTAAAACCCACAAATCACTATACTTATAGAGCATTGCAAGAGCTAATCTAGCAATGAGAGATGAAAGGACAAAGTTGCTAACCTTTGTGATCACTTGGATGGATGGGGTGCCTTCAAATCTTGACAAATTTTGGCAAAAATGGAGGATGAGCTCGAGAGGAGAGGAAGAAAACAGAGAGGAGAGGAAAGGGGAAGAACAGAGAGCTCGGGCTGGACGAAGGGTTTATATAGGATGATCTTTAGTCCCGGTTGGTTATACGAACCGGGACTAAAGGTGCATCTCTAGTCCCGGTTCATGCCACGAACCGGGACTAAAGGTTTTGGTGGGGCCCCAGCCCGACATCAGCCTGCCACCACCTCTTTAGTCCCGGTTCGTGGCACGAGCCGGTACTAAAGGTTCGCCACGAACCGGGACTAATGAGCGCCGCCCGCCTAGGCATTGGAACCGGCACTAATGGTCACATTAGTGCCGGTTCAATTACAAACCGGGACTAATGAGTTGAACATTAGGCCGTTTTTCTACTAGTGAAAGCACATAAACATACAAACTTGCAAGTGGAGAATTTCTGTTATAGCACAACTGTTACTTTGGTGGCAGCAACATAGTTGACCTGACGTCAAAGAAATGTATATTTAGAGAAATATCCTTTCTTTAAACACCGGAGAATTTCTCATAAAAGAAACAGTGATAATTATTTTATGGTTGTCATTAGCAAACTGCACTAGAATCGAACAAATAAATCATGAATTCACCATATGCAAGGACATGGCAAGAAATTGGCAGAGTAATATACACAGATTCAGGATGAATTTAAGCTTGACAAATCCATGATTTGCTATGCATAGAGATTTGACCTTACCAAACATGAGGTATAGTTAGGAACTCTTAAACTGCTCTAGAATATAACAAGGACATCATGAATTCGTCATATGCGAGAACATGGCAAGGAAGTGCTTCTGGATATATCATGGCAAGAATATAATAGAGACTCTGTATTCTCTGGACATGCACCAAGAAATTTCAGTATATTTGATAGTTAACCTAAAGCAATCGTCATCTTCTGAAAAAAATACAAATAATCTAGGTTAGGTACAGTGCAGATCGCAATCGATACATCTATCATGCATACGTGACTACTCCTAGTACTTCACTTGTCAAAACTGGAAAGTATCATTAACACAAAAATATGCTTGGATCACATTTTCGGAGAAGACCTCTCTTGCCTCTTTGTTCATGGGAAGTCTGCTCCTAAAAGAACAATGCGACTTAAACACATGCCAAGCAAATTCATTTTCGATCAAGATTGCTTTTCAAACAAGCACTTGATAGGAAGGGAAAGGAAGGAGACGAGGGCATACCTCAGCCGAGACCTCATCTACGACATGCAGCTCGGCAGACTCCCGCTTTGTCGACCACCCGATCTGATTCAAACTATTGTTGATGCACCTCCTCCTCCACTTCGTCGTCCATTGTGGACTGCAGTGTTGTCAGGGCATGGAATATGAGGAGGTTGAAATGATCACCTCTTCAGCTGCATCAACCAACATGGATTTCAGTGTAGTTAGGACAGAGGACCAAAAAACAATAGTAATATTATAGAGAACTTGATCTAACACCGTCATATATACTTCTCGCTACATAAGAGGCATCATACAATAGAGTAACATATTCTTGGACAGATAACTTAGAGTTTCTTTCAAAAAAATGAGATGGGCAAACTCCTCATGAAGTTTAAGGAACGGCTTTAGGATGTTTCATCACATGGAAACTGGTAAGAAAAAATCTGAGAAAAAATAGCATTTACTATGCACCCCTCATATTTTGCTCTTGATTGCATTCTCACTCGTTGTCTATATGCTTTCCCATGCAGATCAATGGATGATATCCCATTTTAAACATAAGACAACTGGAAATAGGATAGCCACAAAAAATATGCTGAGATTCTAAAATGTGATTAGGTAAAGAAAAAAGGAGACATATTTTATCTCTCTAGGATTCAGAGTAAACCAGAAGCTGAAAACTATACTCAGGATCCTTGCCAAAAAAAACAAGTTGGGAATGAATACCTGCTCATATGCTCATGATTACAACAAAGCTTAACTTCATAGGAAGTCTATTTGACACACAGTGACGCTAAAATTATCACTGGGCAGGGCACTCCAGAATGGTTTTGTGTAGCTCGAGCTACGTGGTACCCCTTATCTTAGCCATCCATTTTTGCATCATGATCCGTGCAGGCACATTTGTCATTTTTGTTTCTCTCGAACGAAACAACGTGTAAACATCAAACTTTGCAGGACAACAAAACATTCTAATTACTATGTGGGAAAAACTTTCAGATTTTTTCATGCATTTTAAATGCTAAAAATTATTTTTTAAATAAAAAAATGCTCATTTTGTATATTTATGTCGGTCCAAAAAATCTGAAAGTTTTTTCACACATTGAAGTTGTAAAGTTTGTTTGATCTGCAAAGTTTGAAGTCTATATGTTCTTTCATTTGAGAGAAACAAAAAAGAGAAATATTCTTGTTGTAAGTTAGTTGGACAGTACGGATCTCAAAGCAATGTTGGAGGGCTGAAGATAAGAGGTTCCATGTAGCTCGACCTACAGAGGAACTTTACGCTCCAGAAAAGTCACAAATTTAGGAAACCTAACAAGCAGCAAAGAAAACCTGGTAGACAACAATGTCACAATCTATGAAATATGTAGAGCCAAAATGTTGCATTATATATCCATCCATGGTTTTTAAGGCGCTTAGGCATGCTGAAGTGCACTACCCTCGCCACAACATTAATCTGTGCGAGCGATTAACCTAAGTCGCACTACCTAAGTCCCAGTGACTAGGCGACGATTAATTATTGCCTAAGCGACGCCTTAAATACCATGTATCCATGGCACCAAAGGGATGTCAAGATTAACATTTAAAAACGCATGCTTTAGATTATTTGCATCATTAAACTAACTTAAGGAAAATTCAGTTTTTCCCCTGCAGAGCGGAATGCTCATCCGACAAAAAGAATCGTTTAGTGATAATATAATTTGACATGGAGTCTCCAACCAGTATTTATAGTTTTCTTCTTATCTAGGGTAAGAGAGTCCGTATCAAATTATAAAGAGAAAAGTATGTTTTTGGTCACTTAAGTTCCCAGAAAGTATAGAATTGGTCCCTCAAAATTTTTTGGTATACATTTGGTCCCTCAAGTTTCAAAAACGGATAAGTTTGGTCCTAAACCAGATTTTGAGGGCGTTGACCGGGTCAAAACAGCCTGATGAACAGTAAATGCGATTTTTTTTCAAAAAAACTTCAAAACAATCTGAAATTTTTTGGGGTTCAATATGCTTACATGCGCAAGGTGCGCCCAAATTTTCGTGCTCTTTCGACACTCGAGGAGCTCGTGGCAAAAAAAACAAAAATATCTGCCTGTTGAATAGTAAATTAAAAAAAAATCAAATGAAAAGCAAAAAATTATGAAATTTTTTGGGGTCCAATATGCTTACATACGGAAGGCGCGATCAAAATTTCGTAGTCTTTCGACACTCGAGGAGCTCATCACAAAAAAAACAAATTTTCGCTAAAAAAGCCGAAATTTGTTTTTTTTGCCATGAGCTCCTCGAGTGTCGAAAGACCACGAAAATTTGGTTGCACCTTCCGCATGTAAGCATATTAGACCCCAAAAAATTTCAGAATTTTTTGATTTTGTTTTGATTTTTTTTTTGAATTAACTATTCATCAGGCAGATATTTTTGTTTTTTTTGCCACAAGCTCCTCGAGTGTCGAAAGAGCACAAAAATTTTGGCGCACCTTGCACATGTAAGCATATTGAACCCCAAAAAATATTAGATTTTTTTGAAAAAAAATTCGCATTTACTGTTCATCTGGCGGTTTTGACCCGGTCAACGCCCTGAAATCTGGTTTAGGAACAAACTTATCCGGTTTTGAAACTTGAGGGACCAAATGTATACCAAAAAATATTGAGGGACCAAGTCTATACTTTCTGGGAACTTGAGGGACCAAAAACATACTTTTCTCAATTATATATCACAATGCTAAAGATCTAGGATTAAATACCACCATACAACTCTGAAGCTAACATGCAAATGTTGGGGTCAAGTCACATAAAAATCTCAATCTTTGTACAGCCCAATTCCAACCAAAATATAAGAATCTTGCCCCATGCAACTACTACCTTTTACAGGCTAGGTGGCCAGCATGGACCAGACATGTTATTAACCCAAAAAAATTGCTGAACCGGTTGGCTTCGATTCCTGACTGAACAAGACGAACAAAAGGGTTGGGTCTACCCATATGGGTGGCAAGTCCAACGATTTAATCTTCCAAAAAGGTGTTCATTGGATGAAATGCCAGACTGCTACTATTAGTTGACACTCACGCAGTAGGTAATAATTCAGAGCTAACAGTAGGTAATCACGGTGTACTATACAAATGGAATGGAACTGAAATAGTGTCAACACAATAATTCAAAACAAAAAGCGAAAAGGCAGGTTACACATATTGCTTGACACAAAACAGCAGCTCTTCTGTTTGACCAAATGGTTCAGTGTCCGTTTCACCCTTTATCCTATTTTAGAACTTCCAGAAAATCATGAACCTGTGCTAACCCAATAGCAGACTCTTCACAAAAAAATTCCCTAAAAAAGCCCAATAGCAGTGCCACCAGCAGGCATTTGACCCATCGCTGGGCTAGCTACATCGCTGAAAGTAAGGGCCGTTTTGGTTTAGTACATTGTCATCTCTATACCTGCAACCAAGTGAGAAAGCTACAGCCTTCAAAGAGTAGGGGTTGTTGAAGGTTTTGCTATTTCTTTAAATCACTGTTGTCAACATTTTCTAAAACACAATGGGTCGCATTGCATCCTCACTTCATAACAACACTGTATATTAACTTCCTTGCTATAACAACACTGTATATTAACAAAAAAATGACAGATGCAGCACTCTAGCTACTAACAAAAATCCATCAAGATGCATAAATTTATCAGATTACGACACAATGTATATGTATCCCAACTTGCCAAGTGAGTGAGTTACATGTGTGGAGGTGCTTCCATAAAGCAGTGGACTAGAAGTAATGCTCCTAAATGACCAAATGCGACTCGGAACACATGCCAAGTAATTTACATCAGCAGAATTATTTTCTATCAAGATTGCTTTTCACATAACACTTGACAGGAAGGAGAAGGAAGGAGAGGTGGTCATACCTTAGTCGGGACCTCGTCTACGACATGCAGCTCGGCAGTATCCCGCTCCTTTACAGCATCGAAGGCCAGCAAGAGGGCGCCACATCTATGAAATTGAGGTGCATCAAATAGTCCAGAGCTTACAGTAGGTAATTGAGGTGTATATACAAATGGATTGGAACTGAAATAGTGAAGTGTCGACACATCAATTCAAAACTAAAAGCTAAAAGGCAGGTTACACATATTGCTTGACACAAAACAACAGCTGTTCTATTCTGTTCGACCAAATGGTTCAGTGCCCGTTTCCACCTTTATCCTATTTTACAACTTCCAGAAAATCATAATCATGCGCTTCTAGGCCCAATAGGAGTCCCGTCACTAACTAGTAAATGCGCACGTGCAATGCACGTGTAATCTTAATCCGGCTTGAAGATATACCTGGATTTTCTTTACAAAAGTAGCATCAAAAGAAATTGTTTGTGTAAACACCATCAACGGCAGGTCCATCTCTTCCTACAAATGGGTTGAAAATTGTACTAATCCAACGGACAATCACCCCCTGATTCCCTTACGTACATCGTGGGGCGGTTTGTTGTGGCAGTTTCCTTTCTTGTGAAAGGTGTACGTAAGGAAGGAAATCAGGGAGAGAAAGGATTGATTAGCAGTAAACACGTTTAGCACTAAACGTGTTTAGTTGCTCACCATTAAGACAATAAGGACTGTCGGATTTATATTGGTATAGATATAGATAAAAAAAAAGCCCAATAGCAGTCCCACCTGCACGCATTTGACCTATCGCTGGGCGGTGATAAGGCGAGGTGAGGGCGTGTGATCAGACGATGACCAGGAGATGGCAAGGGCGCTCGGCTCGAGGGAAAATTCATCCTTCGCCAGCGTCGTGCATGATACATCGCCCCTCCTTGAGATCTTATCTTTTTTTTAGAAGACCTTGAGATCTTATCTGATTGATCAGGCCCTGCGGTTTTCTTTTCGAGAAATCATGCGTAAATTTTTTAGGCACAAATCGTGCGTGCATGCATGCTTAACTAGCCCAACAATCGACCTGGGTCATATCAAGTTGTATACACGCAAAAGGACTGAAGCCATGCTACGAGCCAGATTCGCCTTTTTTTTTTGCCTAAAAAATCGCTTTTTTTCAGCTGGAGCCATGGGCTACTTGCAAACCTGAGAGAGGGCCCCTACATCTTGCTGGAATTTAGTCTACTTTGGGCCAGCCCAATAACAATTTCAGAAATTCCTAATAAATCCTAGAGGCCCACTCAGCCCATTCATGCATGTCAAGAGGTGGAACCAAAGTTTAGTCCCACATTCCTAGTTTGGTGGGAGTTGGACCTCCTTATAAGGGAGGGTGTTTCCCCACATGTATGAGCATGAGAACAAGAGGGACATTCACGCGCGCTCCTCCTCCGCCGCCCGCCACGCCACGAACTCCGACGACTTCTTCCCCTACGCGGACAACCTCCTCGACGACATGGCTGGCGAGGATAGTCTGCTCTAGATATGTTCGGTTCTAGTTCATATATGCAGATACTATTTACCTTCTCTCTGTCGGATTGCATGACTTATTTTATCTCTCCTACAATAGTCATGCTTTATCTACGATTTTCGTTAATAAAATCATATGGTCAATTGCTCATATTTCCAACAATCCAAAAAACTTATTATAGGTAATTTACCCCGAGTGGTTTTACTGCTTCCATGAGACCTCCTATGTTTGAGGGTATCCATTATAAGAGGTGGCGCGTGAGAGCAGTCTTATGGTTTCAAACCATGAGCTGCTATGACGCCACCCTTGGCAAACCTGAAGGAGATTATGATGCTCAACAGGAACAAGCTTTTCAAAAAATGGATACCCTGTTTAAGGATGCTCTTTTGAGTGTTCTTGGTGAGAACATAGTTGATGCTTATGCGTCAATTGACAATGGAAAAGATATGTGGGACGCACTCGAGGCCAAGTTTGGGGTCTCGGATGCCGGCACTGAGCTGTACATCATGGAACAATTCTATGACTACATGATGACTGAAGAGCGCTCCGTGGTTGAGCAAGCTCATGAGATACAGTCATTTGCTAGAGAACTTGAGCACTTCAATTGTCTGCTACCGTACAAGTTTGTTGCCGGAGGCATCATCACTAAGCTTCCTCCTTCGTGGAGGAACTTTGCTACCTTACTGAAGTATAAGAGGCAGGAGTTTTCCGTTCCGGATCTCATTGGTACTCTTGATGTGGAAGAAAAGGCGAGAGCAAAAGATACACGTGCTCGAGGTATTGAGGGAGGATCTAGTGCCAATCTGGTACAGAAGAAAAACTTTCAGCCCCACAAGTTCAAGAACAAGGGAAAGTTTGATGGTAAAGCAAAGTTTGATGGGAAGAACAGGGCTGTACAACACACCAACTTCAAAAAGAAGAATGACAAGAAGAAAGGTGTTTGTCATGTGTGCGGAGATCCTGACCATTGGGCTCCTAGTTGCCCTAATCATTATGACAAGCGTCATCTTGGGAAAGGCGGCAAGACCTCTAATGTTGTCATTGGTGACACTGACATGAAGGATGTTGGGTATGGTATATTTCCCACTATTCTTTCAGTATGTCATTCTCCTGATTGGTTGATTGACACGGGTGCTAATGTGCATGTATGCGGTGATATTTCCATGTTTTCGTCTTATCAGACTGCAGGGACTTCCACCGTGCTGATGGGCAACGGTTCAAGTGCTTCTTTTCGTGGTGTTGGCACGGTCGATCTGAAGTTTACTTCGAGGAAGATCGTGCGGCTGAAGAACGTGCATTATGTCCCCTCCGTCAATAAAAATCTTGTTAGCGGATCTCTTCTATGTAGAGATGGCTACAAGCTTGTCTTTGAGTCGAATAAATTTGTAATATCCAAGTATGGAACTTTTGTTGGTAAAGGCTATGAGTCAGGAGGCCTGTTTCGTTTATCCTTACCAAACGTTTGCAATAAAGTTGTTAATCATGTTTGCAACAATAGTGAATCAAATGTGTGGCATTCACGTCTTTGTCATGTTAACTTTGGTTGCATGTCGCGACTAGCGAAGTTGAACTTAATCCCTAGTTTCACCACTGTAAAGGGATCTAAGTGTCAAATGTGTGTGCAAGCTAAGCAACCTCGTAAGTCTCATGCGATTGTGGAAACAAGAAATCTTGCACCACTAGAGCTCATACATTCAGATCTTTGTGAAATGAATGGTGTGTTGACAAAAGGTGAAAAGAAGTATTTTATGACGTTAATTGATGACTCCACTAGATACTGCCATGTGTATCTTCTAAAATCTAAGGATGAGGCTTTGAACTATTTCAAGATCTATAAAGCTGAAGCGGAAAACCAACTTGATCGAAAGATCAAGAGGCTTAGGTACGATCGTGGTGGAGAGTATTTCTCAAATGAATTTGACTCCTTTTGTGCGGAACATGGTATAATCCATGAGAGGACGCCTCCCTATTCACCTCAGTCAAATGGGGTAGCCGAAATAAATAACTGTACTCTAACTGATTTGGTTAACGCCATGTTAGACACATCGGGTCTCTCCAAGGCATGGTGGGGGGAGGCGATATTGACTGCATGTCATGTCCTAAACCGAGTTCCCACAAAGAACAAAGAGATAACTCCATTCGAGGAATGGGAGAAGAAAAGGTTAAAGCTCTCTTATCTACGAACCTGGGGTTGCTTGGCGAAAGTCAATGTGCCAATTCCGAAGAAGCACAAGCTGGGACATAAAACTGTGGATTGTGTTTTCCTGGGATACGCTTTTCATAGCATTGAATATAGATTCTTGGTTGTAAAATCTGAGGTATATGACATGCATGTTGGTACAATCATGGAGTCGAATGATGCAACTTTCTTTGAAGATATCTTTCCCATGAAGGATATGGCGAGCTCATCAAATCAGGAGATGCCTAGTTCCTCGAATCAGGAATTAGTTACAATTATTGAACCTGCCATTTCGATGGAACACTTTGAAAATCTTGTGGAGGAGAACAATGAAGTTCCTACTAGAAGCAAGAGACAGAGGACTGCAAAGTCTTTTGGTGATGATTTTCTTGTGTATCTCATAGATGACACTCCCAGTTCTATTTCAGAGGCCTATGCATCTAAAGATGCTGACTACTGGAAGGAAGCAGTTTGTAGTGAGATGGATTCCATCTTGGCAAATGAAACTTGGGAGATAACTGATCATCCTTATGGGTGCAAACTTATAGGGTGCAAATGGGTATTCAAGAAGAAGCTTAGGCCTGATGGTACTATCGAGAAGTACAAGGCACAGCTCATGGCTAAGAGTTATACCCAAAAGGAAGGTGAAGACTTCTTTGATACTTACTCACCTGTGGCTCGACTGACCACTATTCGAGTAGTACTTTCACTAGCGGCCTCACATGGTCTTCTCGTTCATCAAATGGATGTTAAGACTGCTTTCCTAAATGGAGAGTTGGATGAGGAAATTTACATGGAACAACCAGATGGGTTTGTAGTAGATGGTCAGGAAGGAAAAGAGTGCAAGTTGCTGAAGTCTTTGTATGGACTTAAGCAAGCACCCAAGCAGTGGCATGAGAAGTTTGAAAGAACTTTAACAGCTGCAGGCTTTGTTGTAAACGAAGCTGATAAATGTGTTTACTATCGCCATGGTGGGGGCGAGGGAGTTATCCTTTGCTTGTATGTTGATGACATACTGATATTCGAACAAATCTGAATGTTATTAAGGAGGTCAAGGATTTCCTATCTCGTTGTTTTGAGATGAAGGATTTAGGAGTGGCTGATGTCATTCTGAACATCAAGTTGTTGAGAGACGATGATGGTGGGATTACATTGCTTCAATCTCACTATGTGGAAACGATCTTGAGTCGCTTTGGCTATAGTGACTGCAAGCCCTCTCCAACACCATATGATGCCAGCGTGCTGCTTCAAAAGAATCGGAGAATAGCTAGAGATCAATTGAAATATTCTCAGATTATTGGCTCGCTTATGTACTTAGCCAGTGCTACAAGACCTGACATCTCTTTTACTGTTAGCAAACTAATTCGGTTTGTCTCAAAACCAGGAGATGTACATTGGAAAGCTCTAGAGAGAGTTTTGTGTTATTTGAAAGGCACTATGAATTATGGAATTCACTACACTGGACACCGAAAGGTGCTTGAAGGGTATAGTGACTTAAACTGGATCTCAGATGCTGATGAGATAAAGGCCACGAGCGGATATGTATTCACTCATGGAGGTGGCGCTGTTTCTTGGAAGTCTTGCAAGCAGACCATCTTAACGAGGTCAACAATGGAAGCAGAACTCACAGCACTAGATACAGCTACGGTCGAAGCAGATTGGCTTCGTCGGCTCTTGAGTGACTTACCGGTTGTTGAGAAACCTATACCGGGTATCCTTATGAACTGCGACAATCAAACTGTGATCACAAAAGTGAGTAGCTCAAAGGATAACATGAAGTCATCAAGACACGTTCAGAGAATGTTAAAATCTGTCAGAAAAATGAAAAACTCCGGAGTTATTGCATTGGATTATATCCAAACGCCTAAAAATCTGGCAGATCCTTTTACTAAGGGTCTATCACGTAATGTGATAGATAATGCATCGAAGGAGATGGGTATGAGACCCACAATATGAGTTGTTCACAGTGGTAACCTAGTCTATGTGATCGGAGATCCCGTGAATTAGATGTGGAAGACAAGCTGTTGCTCAACTGAGAGGAGAGTATCCTTACTATTAACAATACCATTCCATGAAGATGCAATACTCCCCTAATCTGTAAGGCAGGTTGATGTATATCTTAATGTGTTCTAAGTGGCTCATTTAAGCAGAGATGTTGTCCTGCAGAACATCTTTTGAAGAACACACCTATATGAGTCTGATTGTTAAACGTCGCAATCTATGAGAGTAGGGTGCTCTCTAATAAACTGATGAAAGGTCTCGGAGTATGACGCATAAGCTCCACCCGCGGGGAAGACCAACGGTAGCCAAGTATCGGTCAAGGCTTTGTATGAGGCTAGATTCGCAGAAAACTTGTAGTTCAAAGCCCAGTCCACTGTTCAAGTTGCGTACAAGTGTTGCATTGAGTTCTAGGTGGAAGTTCAACTTAACAGTCTCCACTGCAGTACCGGTATATAAAACAGTGTTTTGGAACTAAAGGCAAATTTTATGTGCCTCTAGGATCTGGTGGGGGATTGCTGGAATTTAGTCTACTTTGGGCCAGCCCAATAACAATTTCAGAAATTCCTAATCAATCCTAGAGGCCCACTCAGCCCATTCATGCATGGCAAGAGGTGGAACCAAAGTTTAGTCCCACATTGCTAGTTTGGTGGGAGTTGGACCTCCTTATAAGGGAGGGTGTTTCCCCACATGTATGAGCATGAGAACAAGAGGGACATTCACGCGCGCTCCTCCTCCGCTGCCCGCCTCGCACGCCACGCCTCATCACGACGTGCCACGGGTTGCGGGTTGCGGGAAAGAGCCGAGCCGATGTCTAAATTTTTGCCATGCACGATTGGTATACGAAAGGTCACTCGAAAGCTGAAAAGTTTTTGCTGTAGTGGATATTGAATACGAACTATGCACCCTTCAGCTACTGCCTATTCGTTTTGTCTCCCTCTCTCTCTTCAGCTCCCGACGCAGCCTATTCGCCTCCGTCTCCTATGTCTATAAAAGAGAGGTCGCTCCTCTCCAGAGAGACAAACCAGAAGACCATCTTCCTCTCGCCACCAAGTTCCTGAGCACTGCGCTGCTGCTACGATCTTCCCCATCCCGGCTTGCGGCGTGCACCGCAGGTCGGGACAGTAGGCCTCTGAAACCGCTCCTCTTTGAGTCCTGTACGGGAGAAGGGTGATAAGGTTTTCGGGGAGCGCTCCGCGCGACTACTGACTTCTTCATCACGGACGCCCCGGACTCCGACGACTACTTCCCCGATGACGACTTCTTCCCCGACGTGGACAACCTCCTCGACGACATGGCTGGCGCGGACACCGACCCAAGACCGGTGCTTCTACTCCTGTTCCATACGCTCTCATGCTCTTTCTGTTTGAGTTTCTGCCACAACTTCTTGCTCTACAGTCTGCTCTAGATATGTTCGGTTCTAGTTCATATATGCAGATACTATTTACGTTCTCTCTGTTGGATTGCATGACTTGTTTTATCTCTGCTACAATAGTCATGCTTTATCTACTATTTCCGTTAATAAAATCATATGGTAAATTGCTCATATTTCCAACACATCTTGGGGGCCCGGGGCGGCCGCCAATGCTCCCCCTCCCCCCTCCGCCTCAGGGCCGGCCCTGTGTCCGCAAGTGCGATGGGTGTCAGAAATACGCACGCCAGCATCATGTGCCGGCTCAGGAGCTCCGGATGATTCCAATAACTTGGCTGTGTGTGGTCCGGGGGCTTGATATGGTTGGACCATTCAACCCTTCCTCTTGCAAGAAGACGCTTGATGTGGTTGGACCGTTCAACCCTTCCTCTTGCAAGAAGACGCTTGATATGGTTGGACCGTTCAACCCTTCCTCTTGCAAGAAGACTCATATCCTGGTTGCGGTCGACAAATTCACCAGGTGGGTCGAAGCTGAGCCGGTCAGCAATTGTGATGCCGAAACAACAGTCAAGTTCCTGAAGAAGCTCATCTATCGCTTCGGCTATCCTCATAGTATTATCACTGACTATGTCACCAATCTGTGCAAAGGTGCCATGAAGCAGTTGTCACACCCTTGCTAGTTCAGGCATTAGAGTGTTGCATCATGTTTAAGCTTTTCCGGAAACATGAAATGGGGATGATAGAACCCCCAGCACCCCCTGGAAACAACTAGGGTTTACTAAAATCTTTTTCAATGAACCTGAAATGCCCTTCTAAAATGTCCATCATTTTTGTCTTGGGTTAGAACCTCTGCCAAAACTGGTTCACATTTTTCTAGGTCATCATAAGGTCATTGAATTAAATCATATGTAACTTGCATTTGGGCATTTAAATGCTAGTAAATATTTTAAATGTCCAAATAATCCCAAACTGAAATGTTCCATGTTGGATATACTCTATACAGTGGGCATGAGCAGTTTGGTGATTTTTGAAAGTGCCTAGGTATTTTTAGAAAAGCCACAAACTTGAAGAAATAAGAAAACAGAAAAAAAAGAGGAAAATAAACTTACCTGGCAAAGTCACCAGCCGGCCCACCTGGCGGCCCAGCACTGTGCTGGCCCATGCCAGCCAGCTGCTTCGTCCCCGCCAGGCAGGCAGGGAGGTGACGCCGGCGTGCGCGAGCCCGCCACGGCGCCAGCTGCTTGCCGCTCGAGCCGCTGGACGCCTGGACGTCCTCCACGTCGTCGCCTCGACCCCCCTCGACACCTCATTCTCCCCCCTGCGCCACTCTCTCGCCCTCTCCCCACCATGGCCGACGCAGCCGCAGCCGCGCCACCGTGAAACCCGCGTCCACCGTCGTCCCCGAGCCGCGCTGCCGTGTCCACGAGCTCCGTCGTCGTCCTCTCCATCGAGCAGACCGAGCCCCGAGCGCTCGTTCGCTTCGGAACTACCGCAACAGCCTCGCCCGACCTCGCCGTCGCCGGAGATCCCTTTCGCCGTCACCACCGCAGCAGTTCGTCCCCGACCTCGCCGACTGCTCCGTCGTGACCGCCGTGAGCTCAGCTACCTCCCCATCTTTTCCGTTCTCGCTCTCGAGCCCTGCATCGACTGCACCGAGCTCGGCCGCACCCGCCGCCGCCTCAGCACGTCGCCGTCGTGGCCACAGCCACGTTGGCTCGATTCCGAGCACGCCATCGTCTTTACCGCATCCCCAGGAGCCCGCAGCACCACTCCACGCACCTCGCCGTGCCCCCTAGCGACGAGCCCGAGCTCGCCCGAACTCCGGCAGTCGCACAGCTCGTCGCCGGCGTCGTTTCCGGCCACCCCAGCTCCACCCACTGCCACCACTCGACGCGGCTCACTCCCCGCTTCACGTAGATGTGCTCCGCCGTTGTTTTGGTCGTCGGAGGACGAAACCCGCACCGCCCCGCCGTGTCTGGCCTCGCCGGCGAGTCAGCCCAGTTTGACCAGGAATTTGACCCCCCTGGGTCACTGACGTGTGGGCCCAGGGCCTTAACTAATCTGGTTTAGGGTTAGATTAGTACTAATTAACTTAGGTTAGTTAGTTAGACACTGACATGTGGGCCCCAGCGTCAGGTTTGACCTGGACCGGCCCCGTTGACTGCTGACGTCACCCTGACGCAATGCTGATGCAATAAGTATTTTCTGGATTTATTTTAATCAGGAAATTCCAGAAAATACCAAAAACTTCAAAAATTCATAGTAATTCAACCGTAGCAGCAAATCAAACAAATTATATATGATTTTGGATCAGAAAAATCCAATCTTTCCATCTGTACTGGTTTCATGCATGTTAGAACACTTTAACCTTGCTGATTAGATGAAACAAGTTATTGCTCTAATATGACCTCTTATTTTGGGTTTGCATTTGAATCCTTGACTCAAATGAACTCAAACCAACCTGTTCTAAGATGCATTAGCCAAAACACACTCATTTTGCCATGTCATAGCATGCATCATATTGTTGCATATTGCCATGTGATGATTGTGTTTCGATGTGTTCTTCGTGGTAGGTTCTGCCTCCGAGGATATTCACGAGTATCCAACTGAAGGGCAGTATTCCACTACCACTCTGTCAGGCAAGCAACCCCATTGATCATTTCGATACAAACCCATCTTCTCGCTTCTGCTCTCGTTTACTGCATTAAGACAACGCGTTTCAAACTGCTGTGTGTCGCGGTAGTTGAACCCATATCCTCTGCATGACCTGTCATTGCCACATTAACTAGATGAAACCCACTAGCATGTGTAGGAGTTGATTGAGCCATGTCTGTGTTTCCTACCATGCTATGCCTGCTATGCTTAGAGTTGTGTCAGGTCTGGCTCATCAGGGTGATGAACTAGAGTGAATGGTTGTGTCGGTAATGACGGTGAAGTGTTGAACATGTTTTGGTAAAGGTATCGATGAGAGGCCATGTAGGAGTACATGGTGGGTTGTTTCATTGAGGCCGTCCTTAAGAACTGAGATCTGTATGCGTGATTTAAGATTCAGCTACTACCACACATTGGGATCCTTAATTGACTCTCTCGACTTATTAATCACCCCGTCCTCTGTCCAGGAGTTGCAAGTAGTTTCTGGTGTTTGTAGTTGCTGGAGGCCGTGCGCAGCGCTGACCTTAGGGGTGGGCTGTGATGCGGTAGGCACGTGGCACGGTGTACCGGGTCGCCCGTTTGGTATCTCGGGAACCCTGCACACATCGTTTGGGGCCGTTGAGGACACCCCGGCCGGATTTCCTTGCGGATGGAACCCGAATAGGCGATAAACCTGGACTAGAGACTCGTGTGTTTAGTTAGGTCGTGGTCTACACCCACGTCGGCTTTCGCTTGAAGTCTGCCGAGCACATGTTGTGTGCAGACGCTAAGTGGTGGAAACATGTGTGAAGAAGTACACCCCTGCAGGGTATAAAACTACTCGAATAGCCGCGTCCACGGTAAAGGACTACTTGGTCACTTATACAGTTCATAGACAAGTTAATGGTTACTACTAAAAGACTCAAGATAAGTGTGAGTACCGCGGATGGCCCTCTCGTAGGATTACGTGGGAGGATCCACGGTGGAGTATTGTGATGGTGTTTAGTGGACTCGTGTGCGAAAACTAATTTCTCAAGTGCTGTCTCGTAGGATAGTGTAGCCAAGAGTCAAAGCTGGCTTGCTGCAATAACTCCACCACCCTTCTTGAGAATGTGCATATATATTAGGATCTGTTGTAAGACTTGCTCAGTACCTTTGTACTCATGTTGCTATAATAATTATTGCAGACGAGAACACCGCCCCCTCCGATGGGTTCTATGTAGATCTCGACGTTGACGAGTGACTTGCCACCCAGGTGGTGACCTGAGCTTTTGAAGGGCCTATGTAGATAGACAGGCTTCGTCAAGCCTTCTTTCTTTCTAGTGTCTGTACTCAGACTAGTTGCTTCCGCATGTGCTTGTATGTTTGTATGACTTGAGTGTCGGGTCGTGTGACCTCTATCTGTATGAACATGTTATGTATGGCTCCCCAGAGCCTTTTAAATAAAGTACTTTGCGTTGTAGAGTTTTGTTGTGATGCCATGTTGTATTTACACATATCGAGCATATTGTGTGTATGATTGAAATGCTTGGTATGTGTGGGATCCGACTATCTAGTTGTTTATCCTTGGCAGCCTCTCTTATGGGGAAATGTAGTCTGGTGTCTCCACTGAGCCTTGGTAGTCCGCTACAGCCCGGTTTACCGGAGTCCTGCTAGCCCAGCACTGCTGCTCCGGAACACTTAGACTGGCCGGCATGTGTTTCACTTCGTTCCTGTGTCTGTCCCTTCGGGGAAATGTCAAGCGGTGATATCCGGAGTCCTGCCTAGCCTGCTACAGCCCGGTTTCCCGGAGTCCTGCTAGCCAAGTGCTACAGCCCGGATTCACACGCTGCTGACCGACATGCTCGATGTTGATTTATGTATGCCTGTCCCCGTAAGTTAGCGCCGCTTTGGGTTCACGACTAGCCATGTCGGCCCGGGTTCTCTGTCATATGAATGCTAGCAACACTATCATATACGTGAGCCAAAAGGCGCAAACGGTCCCGGGCCATGGTAAGGCGACACCCGTGGGAATACCGTGCGTGAGGCCGCAAAGTGATATGAGGTGTTACATGCTAGATCGGTGTGACTTAGAATCGGGGTCCTGACAGCGTTGGTATCAGAGCCGGACTGCCTGTATGTTCGTTGAGCCAAACTGGTCGATGTCGAGTCTAGAAATGCTTTAGTTATATGTAGGGGAATTGATTGTGGGAGGGACGTAAGGCTCTTTTTACTCCTTTACCTTATGCCCTCTGATCTGAGCCATCCTCTTCTCTTTCTACGTGGGTTAAGGACTAGGCTCTCTTTTCTCTATCAGGTTCACGTGTTACTAATCTGTAGTAACTTATAGGATTATTGGTTACAAGCCTCAGTTCAGTTTCTACTACTGCTAGTATGTTGTCAGTTGAACCAGAACCTTGATATGATGTTGTTGAGTGGCTTGCAAACTGTTGTGAATGTCTCAAATCTTTTTCTGAGCATTTACAGCCGTTATGCTGTCCTATTTCTCCTAGAAAATTCTAATGCCTTTGCCTTATTTCGTGTTTACAGATGGCCACTCGCACCCAGAATCAAGTGGTTCGTCTGACTCGGTGCCTCGATGTACCTGGTCACACGGCCATGCGGGTCCGAGTGATGATCGAGACAGGCTATCGATGGTATCCAGAGTATACCGTCGAAGAGCAGTTTCGAGACTTTAATCAAAGCCAATACCTTTGTACAGTCAGGATATACCCTTCCTATCCTGGAGCTACTGAACCCCTCCATTGCTCATATGGACTTGGGGTTACCATCGAGATGTCCGTGCAGGACGCTGCTTATTCGATGATGACTGTCATGCGAGCCAGACTTGCCTTGCTTCGGAACACTAATTTCTGCTATATGCCAGCATCACTCCCTGGGGCACAAGGGTACTATCAGGCCCTTTACACTGACTCTATCCATGAGGATTCACTACTCCGCACCACCACCGAGTTGCTTGAGGACAAGGACCGTGAGAATCGTGCCTTGTGAATGGAGCTCTTCAACACTCGTTCTGATCACTGGGCCACTCTAACACGGTTTGCACCTGCCGTGCAGGCTGGGTATATGGACATGAGGGACTTGTACCCCGTGCGGTCTGGTCTGCCAGATTGTATGGACTGGCGTGATGTAGGAGGCATCACTCCTCCCCGTGGTCCCCGTCTGCCACCGTTTGTTGGACCAAGGCCACATCCGAGTCCTTTTGGACCGCAAGCTCCACAGGACCGACTGTTTCCAGATGATCATGTTCAGCTCCCAGGACATGGTGGTAATCTCTATGAAGATTACTACGGAGACGTCTGAGTTGGTAGCAGCTTCACTAGTATTGTAACAGTTGTATTTTCCACAGTCCAGCGTGACTTGTGGATACGACTTGGTGTGTATCACAATCCGGAGGTGTAGAAAAATAATGTATAGGAGCTTGGAATGCCTTCGATGAGATGTAACGTCTTTCACCGTAGTTGTACTTTAGCCTGGGCTTGTACTAAACTATGTACGGTGTGTATGACCGATGGTATATATATGGCAGTTTCTATATTACCATGTCGTGCAAAGGACCATCTCAGCATTTCATGTCGTCCATTACATTCTGCACTTCCTTGCCAGCATTTTGCATCCTTGTCTAAGCCGTTGTCTTGTCTCTCCTAGGATGGTTAATACCCGCAACAACCCTGCTGCCCCGGAGCAGGGTGAAGCCAGTGCAGCTAGGGATGGGAATCTGCCACACCCGCCTTCTCTGGCCGAAGTTATGCTGGAGGCAGAAAGAAACAAGCGTGAGACCAACCGCTTGCTAGCCCGCATTGAGGAGAATACTGCACATCATCTGAGGAACGAATTGGTGTCAATCAATGACTTTATCAAGTTGTACCCACCGACATTCCATCATTCCGTCGAGCCCCTCGATGCGGATGATTGGCTTCGCAGCATCACCAATAAGCTACGTTCCGCCAACGTAGCCGAAGCTGATAAGGTTATCTACGCTGCCTATCACCTCGAAGGCCCTGCTAGCCTTTGGTGGGAAAACTATGAGGCCATGCGCCCGGCTGGGCAGATTACCACTTGGGCTGATTTCAGTGAGGCTTTCCGTGAGCATCACATCCCGGAAGGTCTCATGGATCGTAAGAGGGAGGAGTTCTGCAATTTCACCCAAGGTAGACTGACCGTGGATGCATACAGCCGTGAGTTTGGAAATCTAGCACGTTATGCTCCTGAAGAGGTATCCACCGACGCCAAGAAGCAGGCAAGGTTCCGCAAGGGACTTAGCCCCGAGCTTCGTCGTGATCTTCGTCTGCATGAGTGCACCTCTTTTCAGAAGTTAGTGAATAAGGCCATCAGTGCTGAGACAGGTCAGACTGACTATGACACCTCACGCAAGCACTCCCGTGACTTTAGTTCTTCATCCGGTTCTGGACATCAGAAGCGCCGGGTGTGGATTCCAAACACAGCCCTGCCACCCAGGTTCACTCCGAGGCCATCCTTTGAGGCGCCTCGCCCCAATCAGCAGTTTGCACCGCCCAAGGCCTATGGTGGCCCCTCTGCTAATGCTGCTCCACGCTCCATTGTTGTGACATGCTTCAAGTGTGGAGAGACGGGTCACTACATGCGCGAGTGTCCCCAGAACAACCACCCCAATCAGCCTGGAAAGTCCGTTGGTCATGACAAGCCAACGGGAAAGACATATTACGCTAAGCCAGCCACCACTGCACGTGGCCATGTCAACTATGTTTCAGCTGAAGAAACTCATGAGGATCCCAACGTTGTCCTTGGTACGCTCTTTGTTAACTGCCATCCGGCAACTGTTCTATTTGATACTGGAGCATCTCATTCTTTTATCTCTGAGAGCTATGCTCGATTGCACAACACCACATTTTGTGACATGCCCACCTCCACGGTAATTCAAACCCCTGGTTCTAAATGGCAAACCTCTAGAATAAGCCATGGAAATGAAATTCTTGTCGATAGATTGGTCTTCCTTGCATCACTGATAGCTCTCAAGTCCTCGGACATAAACATCATCTTGGGTATGGACTGGATGTCAGCCCATTATGCTAGGATTGATTGCTCTTCTAGAACTGTTCAACTCACCCATCCATTGGGCAAGACAGTCAATGTTTTGACCCGAGTGTCTAAGCGTCAGCTCTACTCCCTAAATGCCAACCCTCTTCCAGACCTTGAAGACATTCCGGTAGTCCCTGACTTCCCGGATGTCTTTCCAGAAGAACTGCCAGGTGTTCCACCTGACAGGGATGTCGAGTTCGTGATAGACCTTGTTCCAGGAACCGTCCCAATCTCTAGAAGACCCTATAAGATGGCACCCCTAGAACTAGCTGAGCTTAAGATACAACTCGATGAGTCCTTGAAAAAGGGTTTCATCCGTCCTAGTTCATCTCCATGGGCTTGCCCCGTCCTCTTCGTCAAGAAGAAGGATGGAACGGATCGGATGGTTGTAGATTACCGACCTGTCAATTTGGTCACTATCAAGAACAAGTATCCGCTCCCCAGGATCAACGATCTGTATGATCAGCTCGCTGGATCCTCAGTCTTTTCCAAAATGGATTTGCGGTTGGGCTACCATCAAATCAAAATCAGAACGGGGACATTCCTAAAACGGCCTTTGTTACTCGTTATGGCCAATACGAGTACACCGTCATGTCCTTCGGTTTAACCAATGCTCCAGCCACTTTCTCTCGGTTAATGAACTCAATCTTCATGGAGTATTTGGATAAATTCGTCGTGGTATACCTCGATGATATACTCATCTACTCCAAGAATGAGGAAGAACATGCCGAGCATCTAAGGCTAGTATTCATGAAACTTCGAGAGCATCGTCTTTATGCCAAATTCTCCAAGTGTGAATTTTGGTTGCCAGAAGTGACCTATCTAGGCCACGTGATCTCTGGTAAGGGTATTGCTGTCAATCCCGAGCGAGTTCAAGCCGTCCTTGATTGGACTCCACCTGAAACGGTCAAGCAAGTTCGGAGTTTCCTTGGCTTAGCGAGCTACTGTCGCCGCTTCGTCGAGAATTTCTCCAAGGTTGCTAAACCTCTAACTGAACTTCTCAAGAAAGATAAAAGGTTCGAGTGGACCCCACAGTGCGAGTTCAGCTTTCAGGAATTGAAAAGACGCCTGACATCTGCCACCAGATTTTTCTAAGGACTTTGTTATCTATTGCGACGCCTCGCGACAAGGACTAGGTTGCATACTCATGCAAGATCGTCATGTGATTGCCTACGCTTCTCGACAGTTGCGTCCACATGAGGATAACTATCCCACACATGATTTAGAGCTTGCAGCTGTGGTCCATGCACTCAAAACATGGCGACATTACCTTCTCGGTAATCGTTGCAAAATTTACAACGATCACCAAAGTCTGAAATACATCTTCACCCAACCGGATTTGAATCTTAGGCAAAGACGTTGGGTCGAGTTGATTACGGATTATGACTTAGGAATAACTTACACCCCGGGCAAAGCCAATGTCATGGCTGATGCGCTAAGTCGTAAATCTTATTGTAACAACTTGATGTTACAACAAGTCAACCACTTCTCCACGAGGAATTCCGTAAGCTTAACCTTCACATTGTTCCTCGAGGATTCCTATCCACCCTGGTGGCGAAACCTAACCTTACGGATCAAATCATAACCGCTCAGCAGTATGATAGAGGAATATCTCGGATCAAGGAGAACATTGCTAGCGGAGCTGCTAAGTGTTTCTCCATGGATGAGCGAGGAGTTGTTTTCTTCGAGAACCGTCTAGTGGTTCCCAAGAAACAATAGCTACGGCAATTGATCCTTAAGGAAGCTCATGAATCCCCTCTCACCATTCATCCCGGTAGTACTAAAATGTATCAAGACCTACGCCAGAGGTTTTGGTGGACTAGGATGAAGAGAGAAATCACTCAATACATTGCTAATTGCGACATATGTCGTCGTGTTAAAGCAGAGCATCAACGGCCTGCTGGCACCCTTCAACCTTTGGTTACTCCTGAATGGAAATGGGATAAAATAGGTATGGATTTCATTACCGGGTTTCCCAGGACCAAGAGAGGGAATAATGCTATCTTCGTCGTTGTCGATCGTCTTTCCAAAGTAGCCCACTTCCTACCTGTTCGTGAGAGTATAACCGCTAGCCAGCTAGCTGACTTGTACATCTCCCGAATAGTGTCTCTTCATGGTGTTCCATTGGAGATTAACTCAGACCGTGGAAGTCTTTTCACCTCTCGATTTTGGGAAAGTTTCCAAAATGCTATGGGAACTCGTCTCTCCTTTAGCACCGCCTTCCACCCTCAATCAAGTGGTCAAGTAGAACGAGTCAATCAAATTCTGGAAGATATGCTCCGAGCTTCTGTCATCTCTTTCGGTATGGATTGGGAGAAATGTCTTCCATTCGCCGAATTCGCTTATAACAATAGTTATCAAGCTAGCTTGGGCAAAGCCCCTTTTGAAGTTCTCTATGGACGAAAATGCCGAACGCCTCTTAACTGGTCAGAAACCGGGGAAAGACTACTCTTTGGCCCGGATATGATTCAGGAAGCAGAAGAGCAGGTTCGCATTATTCGTGAGAAATTGAAAACAGCCCAATCTCGTCAAAAGAGCCAATATGAGCGCAAACATAAGCTCATGACTTATGAAGTTGGCGAGAAGGCTTACCTTCGGGTTACTGCTCTGAAGGGAACCCATCGATTCGGTATCAAGGGTAAATTGGCTTCTCGTTACATTGGACCCTTTCGCATTCTTGCCAAACGAGGAGAAGTTGCCTACCAATTGGAACTACCTCCGCATCTCTCCAGAGTTCATGATGTCTTCCACGTTTCTCAACTCAGGCGTTGCTTCTCGGATCCTATCCGTGAAGTGGACCACGAAACGCTTGATCTCCGAGATAATCTCACATATCGAGTGTAGGGTAACGCAGCAGAAAACAAAAAATTTCCGACCTACGCACCAGCCCAGGACCACTATGGAGACTGCATATAAGGTTTGATCATTTTCGTTACCGACTCGTAGCGCAGCGGAAGTAGAGTCGATGACGATCGGCGGTGCAGAAACCCGCAGCTAGGATTTACAACCTCCCAACCGCGAGGATGTATCCCCTCGTCTTCCCTTCAGACAGCCCTCCGGGAGGCGGTCGAACAGTCCACCGGACGGTGTCGCGGACAGCCCTTCGGGAGGACCTTCGAAACTCTAACGGTCACTCGGACAGCCCTTCGGGAGGACTCACAGAACTCGGACCGTCACTTGGACAGCCCTTCGGGAGGCACTCTCGAACAGCCCCTCGGGCACTAAGATCGAAACTACGACCTCTCTACAGAGTTGCACACATACGGTGTCATCTATCCGGCAGGGCTTCGCCATCCAGAACTAGTTCCCACCGGAACCCAGACAGCCTTTCGGCTCTACGAAACTCTTTTCGTGGGAGGGAGAGAGAAGCCAGATCATTGCATGGCATTTGTATGTGAGAAGGGATGTAGGATTGAGCAGCCCCCTCTCCTCCTTATATAGGAAAACCAAGGGGTAGGATGGGCATTCAAGAAATACCAAAATACCCATGAAGGAAGCTCTTTCCAAGGGCATAATAGAGAAACCAAAGGACATGTGGAGCTCCAATGAGGAGCTCCACATGTGGCCGGCCACCCCCTAGGGGTCCCCCCCCCCCCCAAGGGGGCTCTCATCCATCCACATCACCTTCTAGAAGCCTTTAGCAAAATGCCCTAAAAGGTGGCTTTCCAAAAAATTCCAAAAAGCAATTTCACTATTCACGACGACATTTTTCAGCGTCCGTTCGAACTGAAAATATTTATGTGGGCTTAGAACATTTCCAGTACCCACTAAAATAATTTTCAACGTGTTTTGGAACAATTCCAGTTTAGTGATTTCATCTGCGAAAAGCATCTGAAGCGGTTCCGGCAGCCCCGGAACATTTCCGGTTTTTTCTTCCAGAAAATTCCCAGAAGTTTCCAGAATGATTCTGGCATCCTCCAAGAATTATCAGGCATGTGCCGAAACCATTTTGACTTAATGGTATCCCCTGAAACAACTTTTCAGTTTCACCGGAACTCATCCGGTGACCTCTCTCTGCGGAACTTTTCCGCTGTCCGAAACTTTTTCGGTGATTTTCTCTCAGACTCCCTATCTAGTATTCAGCAAATAGATGACCCTTAAGCGTGTGACCCTATAGGTTCGGTGAAGTATAGACATGACACGGAACCCCTTCCGATCAATGATCAACATCGGAGCCGTGGACACCCATATTGACCCCTATACCCACACGAATGAATATTCGAGTGAACCTCCAGTTGCCGTGTGCTATTCCTGTTGCTTCGCGATATGTTACAAATACCCGAGGCGAGACATGTTGGCATTCCCGTGGATCAACAACTTGTCCACTATGCTAGTTACCTCGTTACCGGTATTGTTCTCTTTTCTCGTTACCGTGTTCCGGCATCCCCGTGATCAAATCACAAAGTGTCTGGCCAGACGATGATGGATACCTTAACACCGAGAGGGCCCAGAGATATCTCTCCATCGTCGGAGGAGCAAATCCCAATCTTGAGCTATCAAGTTACTTGACATACTTTCCCATGAACCCGTAAGCCGCTGTAATAGCCATCCAGTTACGGATGACGTTTAACAAACCCCAAAGTTCATGAATCAAGCATGAAGAAACTCGATACTCTCATGGTCTGAGGAATTATGCAAACGTTAACCATCTCTGTGTTATTAACCATTAACTTGTGACGAAAGAATCTCATAGCATAACATCAATTTGGGTCGATTCAACACAAATGTTCTGCTAACAATTGTGCCCTCAAAATTGCCGGCATAGTCATGCCCATGATCAGGAAAACAGGATCATCATGCAATACTTGAGCCAGTCATAGAGGCTTGACTAGGAATACATTTACCATTTATTATTCCACACGTGCATATGAGTCTTCCTCCGAGCCTCGTTTTATTTGTAGACTCGAGAACCATAGCAGTTATAGCATGGAACATAAACCTAATTATGAACAGGGAGATAATCAATAACATTTATTATTGCCTCTAGGGCATACCTCCTACAGACTCCCACTTGCACTAGAGTCAATAATCTAGTTAATGCTAATGCACTTCACACCTGTGGCACACCGGTGTAAATATGCTTCGCATGTGGTATAGCCTGATGTCCAACGGATCTGACGACTTCAGCTCCGTGTGTATCTTTGCGTATCCTCGCGTTTTTACGCTTTCACAAAATTCATATTTTGCGTGGACTTGGCTTTGTATGTATGTGAATCACAGGTCGAACCTGGATTCCTCAGACTGAGTTATGGAGCAACTACCCGCAGTAGTGTCCCATTGACAAAAGCCATCTTGGAACCATACTAAGTTCATGAATGAACTATATGATTGAACATCTTCTTTGTCGCTTAAAAAGCGGCAACATACTTCGCCTCTGTTATAGAATTCGCCACAGTATCTTGTTTGGAACAATTTCCAACTACCGTGCCACCATATTATGTATTACACAAAACCCTTTATTTAAATCGAAAATCGCTTGGAGCAATGATGAAGACTGTATCGATGTAACATTTTACAACGAACTCTTCATGATCTCCACTTGCGAGAAAACATGTCATCAGTGCTACTCTAGCATTCAATGACACTTTTCACTGTTGTCCTATGATCAGTACTTTTGATCACTTTGGTATCTATACTCGCAACACCTTGGGAGTATCGGACAAAACTGGTTGTTTTACATACCATGGAATACATGATTAATCCAAACACGAAGGTGTGAGGAATCTCCATCATGTATTTTGCTCATCAGTGTTTTTGGGACACCGAGTCTTGCAAAAACTCTTTCCATGTGACTTCAGCAAGAATCACTCCTTGGCGTTTTAAATGCTAAAAAGTTTTAGCATCTTGTCAATATGTATTTATTGCTTAGCCCCATTAGGTAAATCTATCTCCATAGATCATTATGCCTAATATTGAGGCTATTTAGCCCAAGCACTTCATCGAAAAACTATTTTCAAATGAAGTCCTAATTCGTGTCAAGAATTTTATTTCCAATTAACAATGTGTCAAGCACACAAGGTTTTTAGAAATATTATTAGGCTCCCACTTACTTTCTTGAATTACAAGCATCTTCGTTACCCATTGATGAAGTCAAACTCCTTTGACCATTTCATCAAAACACGAAGATTCCGACTCCACTTTGCTCTCTTCTGTCCATCGCTGGAACTCTGAAGTTTGCACCCTTACTAGCATCTTCTGGACTCACAAAATACCTTGGACTGTAACACATGCAAGTCCTTGGTTTCATTTCCATCAGATGGAAATCATTTTGTCATCCCTTGTTTCATATCTCATGATATGAAATTTGTATTAATTGCTAGTTCAACCCGAACTGACTTTAAGCATCGCTACGATGAAACAACCTCATCGTAGTCAACTCCTTGAACTTGTTATTTCAACAAGTCGAGCTTTATGGATAAAACATTTTATCCATATCAGTTTATAGTTCCATAAAAGTTTGTTAGACTCTAAGTCTTCTGAAGGGGTCATCAAGATATGATCTTGAATCATTTATATGGAAACTATCTCGGATTATATTGGCATTTAGCCAATCCCGGAGTCAGGGCCCATCAACGCTTCCTTGTGTATCGTAGGTATACTGTTGTCTAACAACAATATCTCGTCTGCGCACCTGAGAGGTTTGCACGAGCCTTGCCTACGTGGTTCAGTTGCAAGTACGACCGAAGTCCATACATTTTATTGTAGAGACTTCCGTATCAGTCGCAGTAGGAAACTCCGGAATCACTTCCAAGGTTCCTTTCCTTTGACCTGATGACGAAGATACTGGTTATCTCGTCGAGTTGCACTGTCCTCCCACTCACCTTTTGCAAGAACAATTCTCTTTAAAAGCATACCATTTTGTGGCAAAAACTTTTGCCTCGGTATAGTGGTGGGGGAGTACCCAATGACTTGGGATAACCTACAAAGTAGCACTTGTCTGATTTGGAATAGGTTTGTAACCTTTTACACAAGCCCCATATTCCAAATGTTAAGAAAAGATATAACATGGTTGGGCGTACCATACCATGGTGTCATTTCAACAGACCCGATGGAGCTCTTTTTAGTGTAAAAGCCGCAGTCTCTAAAGCATCACTCTTTAAAAGGGATAATGGCAAATTTATTTATGCCATCTTTGATCTTACCATGTCATAAATGGTTCGATTACATCTTCACGGACTTTCCACTTGCAGTGGTGTTCCGGGAGGTGCAAGTTATGAAACCCCTTTCACAACTCATCAGACATTCGCTAAACTTGTAACTCAAATATTTCTTTCTGCAATCGAATTGTAGAAACATAATTTTCTTGTTACAATAACTTCTACTTCATATTTGAAAACCTTTCAATTGACTTCAAAAGATCAAGATTTACGTCCCATAAAGCAAATATCCATATATCTACTTGAGTCATTTCTGAAGATAGTAAATCCACTACTTGCAACATTTATCGAACTACACACATCAAATGTATGATCACCAATAAGTTTGTTGTTCGTTCCTTATGGCCCGTGAATGGTATTTCAGTCACTTCACTTTTCGGAGAAAAGTTGCAAGTGTCAGATGATTCAAAATCAAACGACTTCAAAATCCATCATAATGGAATTTTCCATGCGGGTTTTCCAATGTGACCAAATGCAGTGCCACACTTGTGTGGTATTTTTTTTTAGTCTTGCGACATTTAGCGTCAGTGTTATGGATGTATCATATTTCCATCAATATTCATAACATACGTCCCATCTTGGATGGAAGCATGGCCCTTCATGTTATTCATAATACTGAACAACAATTGTTCTTTTTATGAACAACCCTTTTGCAACAAACATTTTGCAATGGGCTAGAGTGTATGAAACTCTAAAATGAATTATGAAAGTAAACCTAGAGGTAATGTATTATTATCAATATTCATAACATACATCTCATTCATAATGAAAGTATGGCCCTTATGTTATTCATAACATCGAACATAAAAAGTTCTCTTATGAACAACCTTCTTGCAAGATTACTTTATGCAAAGGCTAGAGTTTGTAAAACTCTAAATGAATTATGAAAATAAATACAGACGGTAATACACCGATGGAAGGTATAGTAACATTTACCATGTTCCCTGTGTATACCTAAACCTCATTCCTGGCTAGTCTTTCAGGCCATAGTAGTTCTTACATCGAGTTCCAACAGAATGCAATCGAGCGGGTATCTCTATGATTAACTCACAATACCCAAGAATCAGTGATTAACAAATTAATCATAATTCCCAAGAACTATATCTTTGACTAGCCTTATATACATAAAAAACTTGTATGATATTCATACATGAGCTGGATATTCCAGTCTTCTTTCTTTCTGCCATTATACTTCTAACAGTTTAACTTTTAGTATTTCTCCTACTCTCAGAAGAAGCACCCAACTTAAGAGTGGCGTTAGCCCCGGACTTCCTAGGCGTGAAAGTTTCACTAACACCCTTCGGACACTTCCTTTCTCTTTAAGTTGTTGTTTTATTCACCTTTCATCATATGACAGGCGTTCTTCTGGATCCCTCTCTTATTAGTCTAATGCATAGTAAACTCTTTTACTAATAGTTTGCAAACAAACATTGCTTTGGATATCTCATATCTTTTAGCCTTTGTCTGTCTCTGAAAATGATTTTCAGATTCCATGAATATCACATAACTATCCAAACTTTCGAAGTTCGGGACTCATGGAAGCAAACATATTGCACTTGACTGAAACGGAATTCTAGCTTTTGGATCGAAGGACGAGAGTCACATGATCCATAGCATAAGCAAGAGAATACCGAAAGTATGCGATAGGACAAAGTCCTTCTCGGCACTCTTGAGGACAATCCTCACATTACGTTACCAACCGTAAAGTTTTAACCAGATATTTAACAGCTATTCATTTTTAATAGGGAAGGTGGAAACGCGAGCCATTATTCTACAACTATTATGCATATAACACTTAGACAGTGTCCACAATTAATTGCACTGAGAATTAAACAAGTTAATTCAACAGTGCGCTCCCACTCAAATCAATATCTCTCATAATTGATTGTGAGTGATACCAGACCCGCATTTCCATTCAACGCCATTGAACGAGATGAACACTGATGGCGCGAACTTCAATCGGTAGGCAAACTTGCCGATCACATCTCTATGTGACTCTTGTTCATCTTTCGATGGGCGTGTTCCGAGCTCAGGGAGATCCTTCCAGAACGTCAAGACAACCAAGTGATCTTGCTGCGAGGTCTCAACTCACCCGCCTCACACATCCCTAATCGTTCGTACCCAGGGAGATCCTGTGATACCCCGAAAAGTTAGGTGCCGTGACGGTGCTACACTTGGGAGAACACTAACTACTTGATATTTTTGTGAGAGATCACCCTAATAAAAAGCGACTACCGCGCAATCAAGAAGGGTGCATCATAAGATATAAACATCTCAAGCAATTCATAAAAGCATGATATGGTATAGCCCTTTCTGACGGAGAAGTCTTGTATTTCTTCGTCTTCGGCATTCACGTCGGTGTTCTCCTTAGCGAAGATTGCCACCACCTTGTTGATGCACCAGATAATATTGCTATCTCTATAGCTAATAAAATAATGCATTACAACAAGGTTGACACGCAGGTCATTAAAGTGCAATCATATGGCTCCAGCCATCATGCCGAATCATGACACGCAGGTCATGTTAATAAATTTACATTATATAGTCATCTCATACATAATCAAATTATTATGAGCACTGCTATACCACATCACATGCACATGCAAACCCTCCTGCAAAACCAAGTTAGACGGCTCTAATTGGTTCAAGCAAAAACTTGTTTTACGTGGCTTCTAAGGTTTCGAAACAAACCGAAGCTACCAACGTCCATCATCAAGTATGATAATTCAAGTCGCTAGATTAACAATGCGGGGTGTATGAAGCACGAGATAATAAAATCTTGAACCCCATACTAAACTTCGTCATACGCATGACCCCCGTGCAGATCATATCTGCATTGCCCTTTTGTCTGCGAAATTTCATCTTTCTTTTTAACTACGGTGGAATTCAATGAACTATTAGCACTTCGTTGATCAATCAGGATCGTGGATTGCCAGAACATTGAAACTCCACCATGCTGTTATCAAGATCAGAAATATGCAAATTCCAGGGAAGCAACAAGAACATCGGGTAACAGATTTCATCTGCTACCCGCACAAATAATTTTCAGTAATAGAACTCATCTACTACCTAATTATATTGTGCAACACCCATACATCACTATGTATTCTAGATCGCAACCTGCATCTACGCATAGCACGGCTCTTGATGCCACTGTAGGGTAACGCAGCAGAAAACAAAAAATTTCCGACCTACGCACCAGCCCAGGACCACTATGGAGCCTGCATATAAGGTTTGATCATTTTCGTTACCGACTCGTAGCGCAGCGGAAGTAGAGTCGATGACGATCGGCGGTGCAGATCCCCGCAGCTAGGATTTACAACCTCCCAACCGCGAGGATGTATCCCCTCGTCTTCCCTTCAGACAGACCTCCAGGAGGTGGTCTAACAGTCCACCGGACGGTGTCGCGGACAGCCCTTCGGGAGGACCTTCGAAACTCTAACGGTCACTCGGACAGCCCTTCGGGAGGACTCACAGAACTCGGACCGTCACTTGGACGGCCCTTCGGGAGGCACTCTCGAACAGCCCCTCGGGCACTAAGATCGAAACTACGACCTCTCTACAGAGTTGCACACATACGGTGTCATCTATCCGGCAGGGCTTCGCCGTCCAGAACTAGTTCCCACCGGAACCCAGACAGCCTTTCGGCTCTACGAAACTCTTTTCGTGGGAGGGAGAGAGAAGCCAGATCATTGCATGGCATTTGTATGTGAGAAGGGATGAAGGATTGAGCAGCCCCCTCTCCTCCTTATATAGGAAAACCAAGGGGTAGGATGAGCATTCAAGAAATACCAAAATACCCATGAAGGAAGCTCTTTCCAAGGGCATAATAGAGAAACCAAAGGACATGTGGAGCTCCAAGGAGGAGCTCCACATGTGGCCGGCCACCCCCTAGGGGTCCCCCCCCAAGGGGGCTCTCATCCATCCACATCACCTTCTAGAAGCCTTTAGCAAAAAGCCCTAAAAGGTGGCTTTCCAAAAAATTCCAAAAAGCACTTTCACTATTCACGATGACATTTTTCAGCGTCCGTTCGAACTGAAAATATTTATGTGGGCTTAGAACATTTCCAGTACCCACTAAAATAATTTTCAACGTGTTTTGGAACAATTCCATTTTAGTGATTTCATCTGCGAAAAGCATCTGAAGCGGTTCCGGCAGCCCCGGAACATTTCCGGTTTTTTCTTCCAGAAAATTCCCAGAAGTTTCCAGAATGATTCTGGCATCCTCCAAGAATTATCAGGCATGTGCCGAAACCATTTTGACTTAATGGTATCCCCTGAAACAACTTTTCAGTTTCACCGGAACTCATCCGGTGACCTCTCTCTGCGGAACTTTTCCGCTGTCCGAAACTTTTCGGTGTCCGAAACTTTTTCGGTGATTTTCTCTCAGACTCCCTGTCTAGTATTCAGCAGATAGATGACCCTTAAGCGTGTGACCCTATAGGTTCGGTGAAGTATAGACATGACACAGAACCCCTTCCGATCTATGATCAACATCGGAGCCGTGGACACCCATATTGACCCCTATACCCACACGAATGAATATTCGAGTGAACCTCCAGTTGCCGTGTGCTATTCCTGTTGCTTCGCGATATGTTACAAATACCCGAGGCGAGACATGTTGGCATTCCCATGGATCAACAACTTGTCCACTATGCTAGTTACCTCGTTACCGGTATTGTTCTCTTTTCTCGTTTCCGTGTTCCGGCATCCCCGTGATCAAATCACAAAGTGTGTGGCCAGACGATGATGGATACCTTAACACCGAGAGGGCCCAGAGATATCTCTCCATCGTCGGAGGAGGAAATCCCAATCTTGAGCTATCAAGTTACTTGACATACTTTCCCATGAACCCGTAAGCCGCTGTAATAGCCATCCAGTTACGGATGACGTTTAACAAACCCCAAAGTTCATGAATCAAGCATGAAGAAACTCGATACTCTCATGGTCTGAGGTATTATGAAAACGTTAACCATCTCTGTGTTATTAACCATTAACTTGTGACGAAAGAATCTCATAGCATAACATCAATTTGGGTCGATTCAACACAAATGTTCTGCTAACAATTGTGCCCTCAAAATTGCCGGCATAGTCATGCCCATGATCAGGAAAACAGGATCTTCATGCAATACTTGAGCCAGTCATAGAGGCTTGACTAGGAATACATTTACCATTTATTATTCCACACGTGCATATGAGTCTTCCTCCGAGCCTCGTTTTATTTGTAGACTCGAGAACCATAGCAGTTATAGCATGGAACATAAACCTAATTATGAACAGGGAGATAATCAATAACATTTATTATTGCCTCTAGGGCATACCTCCTACAGACTCCCACTTGCACTAGAGTCAATAATCTAGTTAATGCTAATGCACTTCACACCTGTGGCACACCGGTGTAAATATGCTTCGCATGTGGTATAGCCTGATGTCCAATGGATCTGACGACTTCAGCTCCGTGTGTATCTTTGCGTATCCTCGCGTTTTTACGCTTTCACAAAATTCATATTTTGCGTGGACTTGGCTTTGTATGTATGTGAATCACAGGTCGAACCTGGATTCCTCAGACTGAGTTATGGAGCAACTACCCGCAGTAGTGTCCCATTGACAAAAGCCATCTTGGAACCATACTAAGTTCATGAATGAACTATATGATTCAACATCTTCTTTGTCGCTTAAAAAGCGGCAACATACTTCGCCTCTGTTATAGAATTCACCACAGTATCTTGTTTGGAACAATTTCCAACTACCGTGCCACCATATTATGTATTACACAAAACCCTTTATTTAAATCGAAAATCGCTTGGAGCAACGATGAAGACTGTATCGATGTAACATTTTACAACGAACTCTTCATGATCTCCACTTGCGAGAAAACATGTCATCAGTGCTACTCTAGCATTCAATGACACTTTTCACTGTTGTCCTATGATCAGTACTTTTGATCACTTTGGTATCTATACTCGCAACACCTTGGGAGTATCGGAAAAAACTGGTTGTTTTACATACCATGGAATACATAATTAATCCAAACACGAAGGTGTGAGGAATCTCCATCATGTATTTTGCTCATCAGTGTTTTTGGGACACCGAGTCTTGCAAAAACTCTTTCCATGTGACTTCAGCAAGAATCAGTCCTTGGCGTTTTAAATGCTAAAAAGTTTTAGCATCTTGTCAATATGTATTTATTGAATAGGGAGATAATCAATAACATTTATTATTGCCTCTAGGGCATACCTCCGACATCGAGAATATCCCGTTCGTATCCTTGACCAAGCCGAACGTACCACTCGACGCCAGAATATCAAGTTTCTCAAGGTTCAATGGTCACACCATTCCGAGAAAGAAGCTACATGGGAAAGGGAGGATCGTCTTCGACTTGAGTAACCCACCTTCTTCCCGGAGGATCCTAAATCTCGGGACGAGATTCTTTTGTGTGGGGGTGAGTTGTCACACCCTAGCTAGTTCAGGCATTAGAGTGTTGCATCATGTTTAAGCTTTTCCGGAAACTTGAAATGGGGATGATAGAACCCCCAGCACCCCCTGGAAACAACTAGGGTTTACTAAAATCTTTTTCAATGAACCTGAAATGCCCTTCTAAAATGTCCATCATTTTTGTCTTGGGTTAGAACCTCTGCCAAAACTGGTTCACATTTTTCTAGGTCATCATAAGGTCATTGAATTAAATCATATGTAACTTGCATTTGGGCATTTAAATGCTAGTAAATATTTTAAATGTCCAAATAATCCCAAACTGAAATGTTCCATGTTGGATATACTCTATACAGTGGGCATGAGCAGTTTGGTGATTTTTGAAAGTGCCTAGGTATTTTTAGAAAAGCCACAAACTTGGAGAAATAAGAAAACAGAAATAAAAAAAAAGAGGAAAATAAACTTACCTGGCAAAGTCACCAGCCGGCCCACCTGGCGGCCCAGCACTGTGCTGGCCCATGCCAGCCAGCTGCTTCGTCCCCGCCAGGCAGGCAGGGAGGTGACGCCGGCGTGCGCGAGCCCGCCACGGCGCCAGCTGCTTGCCGCTCGAGCCGCTGGACGCCTGGACGTCCTCCACGTTGTCGCCTCGACCCCCCTCGACACCTCATTCTCCCCCCTGCGCCTCTCTCTCGCTCTCTCCCCACCATGGCCGACGCAGCCGCAGCCGCGCCACCGTGAAACCCGCGTCCACCGTCGTCCCCGAGCCGCGCTGCCGTGTCCACGAGCTCCGTCGTCGTCCACTCCATCGAGCAGACCGAGCCCCGAGCGCTCGTTCGCTTCGGAACCACCGCAACAGCCGCGCCCGACCTCGCCGTCGCCGGAGATCCCTTTCGCCGTCACCACCGCAGCAGTTCGTCCCCGACCTCGCCGACTGCTCTGTCGTGACCGCCGTGAGCTCAGCTACCTCCCCATCTTTTCCGTTCTCGCTCTCGAGCCCTGCATCGACTGCACCGAGCTCGGCCGCACCCGCCGCCGCCTCAGCACGTCGCCGTCGTGGCCACAGCCACGTTGGCTCGATTCCGAGCACGCCATCGTCTTCACCGCATCCCCAGGAGCCCGCAGCACCACTCCACGCACCTCGCCGTGCCCCTAGCGACGAGCCCGAGCTTGCCCGAACTCCGGCAGTCGCACAGCTCGTCGCCGGCGTCGTTTTCGGCCACCCCAGCTCCACCCACTGCCACCACTCGACGCGGCTCACTCCCCGCTTCACGTAGATGTGCTCCGCCGTTGTTTTGGTCATTGGAGGACGAAACCCGCACCGCCCCGCCGCGTCTGGCCTCGCCGGCGGCTAAACGCCGGCGAGTCAGCCCAGTTTGGCCAGGAATTTGACCCCCCCTGGGTCACTGACGTGTGGGCCCAGGGCCTTAACTAATCTGGTTTAGGGTTAGATTAGTACTAATTAACTTAGGTTAGTTAGTTAGACACTGACATGTGGGCCCCAGCGTCAGGTTTGACCTGGACTGGCCCCGTTGACTGCTGACGTCACCCTGACGCAATGCTGACGCAATAAGTATTTTCTGGATTTATTTTAATCAGGAAATTCCAGAAAATACCAAAAACTTCAAAAATTCATAGTAATTCAACCGTAGCTCCAAATCAAACAAATTATATATGAATTTGGATCAGAAAAATCCAATCTTTCCATCTGTACTGGTTTCATGCATGTCAGAACACTTTAACCTTGCTGATTAGATGAAACAAGTTATTGCACTAATATGACCTCTTATTTTGGGTTTGCATTAGAATCCTTGACTCAAATGAACTCAAACCAACCTGTTCTAAGATGCATTAGCCAAAACACACTCATTTTGCCATGTCATAGCATGCATCATATTGTTGCATATTGCCATGTGATGATTGTGTTTCGATGTGTTCTTCGTGGTAGGTTCTGCCTTCGAGGATATTCACAAGTATCCAACTGAAGGGCAGTATTCCACTACCACTCTGTCAGGCAAGCAACCCCATTGATCATTTCGATACAAACCCATCTTCTCGCTTCTGCTCTCGTTTACTGCATTAAGACAACGCGTTTCAAACAGCTGTGTGTTGTGGTAGTTGAACCCATATCCTCTGCATGACCTGTCATTGCCACAGTAACTAGATGAAACCCACTAGCATGTGTAGGTGTTGATTGAGCCATGTCTGTGTTTCCTACCATGCTATGCCTGCTATGCTTAGAGTTGTGTCAGGTCTGGCTCATCAGGGTGATGAACTAGAGTGAATGGTTGTGTCGGTAATGAGGGTGAAGTGTTGAACATGTTTTGGTAAAGGTATCGATGAGAGGCCATGTAGGAGTACATGGTGGGTTGTTTCATTGAGGCCGTCCTTAAGAACTGAGATCTGTATGCGTGATTTAAGATTCAGCTACTACCACACATTGGGATCCTTAATTTACTCTCTCGACTTATTAATCACCCCGTCCTCTGTCCAGGAGTTGCAAGTAGTTTTTGGTGTTTGTAGTTGCTGGAGGCCGTGCGCAGCGCTGACCTTAGGGGTGGGCTGTGATGCGGTAGGCACATGGCACGGTGTACCGGGTCGCCCGTTTGGTATCTCGGGAACCCTGCACACATCGTTTGGGGCCGTTGAGGACACCCCGGCCGGATTTCCTTGCGGATGGAACCCGAATAGGCGATAAACCTGGACTAGAGACTCGTGTGTTTAGTTAGGTCGTGGTCTACACCCACGTCGGCTTTCGCTTGAAGTCTGCCGAGCACATGTCGTGTGCAGACGCTAAGTGGTGGAAACATGTGTGAAGAAGTACACCCCTGCAGGGTATAAAACTATTCGAATAGCCGCGTCCACGGTAAAGGACTACTTGGTCACTTATGCAGTTCATAGACAAGTTAATGGTTACTACTAAAAGACTCAAGATAAGTGTGAGTACCGCAGATGGCCCTCTCGTAGGATTACGAGGGAGGATCCACGGTGGAGTATTGTGATGGTGTTTAGTGGACTCGTGTGCGAAAACTAATTTCTCAAGTGGTGTCTCGTAGGATAGTGTAGCCAAGAGTCAAAGCTAGCTTGCTGCAATAACTCCACCACCCTTCTTGAGAATGTGCATATATATTAGGATCTGTTGTAAGACTTGCTGAGTACCTTTGTACTCATGTTGCTATAATAACTATTGCAGACGAGAACACCGCCCCCTCCGATGGGTTCTATGTAGATCTCGACGTTGACGAGTGACTTGCCACCCAGGTGGTGACCTGAGCTTGTGAAGGGCCTATGTAGATAGACAGGCTTCGTCAAGCCTTCTTTCTTTCTAGTGTCTGTACTCAGACTAGTTGCTTCCGCATGTGCTTGTATGTTTGTATGACTTGAGTGTCGGGTCGTGTGACCCCTATCTGTATGAACATGTTATGTATGGCTCCCCAGAGCCTTTTAAATAAAGTACTTTGAGTTGTAGAGTTTTGTTGTGATGCCATGTTGTATTTACACATATCGAGCATATTGTGTGTATGATTGAAATGCTTGGTATGTGTGGGATCCGACTATCTAGTTGTTTATCCTTGGCGGCCTCTCTTATGGGGAAATGTAGTCTGGTGTCTCCACTGAGCCTTGGTAGTCCACTACAGCCCGGTTTACCGGAGTCCTGCTAGCCCAGCACTGCTGCTCCGGAACACTTAGACTGGCCGGCATGTGTTTCACTTCGTTCCTGTGTCTGTCCCTTCGGGGAAATGTCACGCGGTGATATCCGGAGTCCTGCCTAGCCTGCTACAGCCCGGTTTCCCGGAGTCCTGCTAGCCCAGTGCTACAGCCCGGATTCACACGCTGCTGACCGACATGCTCGATGTTGATTCATGTATGCCTGTCCCCGTAAGTTAGCGCCGCTTTGGGTTCACGACTAGCCATGTCGGCCCGGGTTCTCTGTCATATGGATGCTAGCAACACTATCATATACGTGAGCCAAAAGGCGCAAACGGTCCCGGGCCATGGTAAGGCGACAACCGTGGGAATACCGTGCGTGAGGCCGCAAAGTGATATGAGGTGTTACACGCTAGATCGGTGTGACTTAGAATCGGGGTCCTGACAGCAGTTCTGTCAGAAGGAGCATATCCGGCTTCATCTAGCTTCGGTGGCACATCCACAGTCCAATGGACAGACAGAGCGTGCAAACCAAGAGTTGTTGCGAGGCATCAAACCTAGACTCATGGTTCCCCTTGAGCAAACTCTCGGTTGTTGGGTAGAAGAGCTTCCTGCTGTGGTATGGAACATACGGACTTCTCCCAACAGGTCAACGGGCTATACGCCGTTTTTCCTGGTCTATGGTGCAGAAGCCGTCCTCCCAAGTGATATCCATCATGACTCTCCATGGGTGGTTGCATATGTTGATGCAGAGAATGAGATAGCTTGCCAAGACTCCCTTGATGCCCTGGAGGAGGAACACAACTTTGCTGCGTCCAGGTCAACAATATATCACTACAAGAAACCTGTTAATCCGTGACGAATTCCTGGTGACGTTCTGGAAATCCGTCATGGAAACCGTCACCGACTAGCAATATGTGTTTGGGCCCAAAAACTGTAGCCCCTTAATGACAGATGTGGAGGTACTGTCACGAAAACCGTCGCGGATAGACCAACCGGGCCTAGCTTTTCCCCCCTTCATACACCATACGGACTATCTCGAATTGCTCCTACTAATGTGGCATAGTCATATGAGTTACATTGTAATTTGAATTTTCAATACTGTAAAAAAAACAAGGATCCTACTGAAATTAGATGGCTCCAAACTGAACGAATAGACTTATGTAGCATACAAACATGTGGGCCCAACATGAATCAGGTCTAGTACCACGCACCCAAGGGCAGAGACACCAAAGTATGAAATAGGCTGAAGCAAAGCGCGCGAAGGAAAAACAAGTCGTGTACGCAGCAAAGTCCGAAACAGGAAGCGCACGGAGGAGAAAACATTCAAGTCGTCGACGCGGGGAGTTAAAATTTTTCGGAGCCAACCCATTTATCTCCACAGCCCACCAGCCCGAGAGGCCACAGCCTCGCGCCTCTCCCCCACGACCACGGAAACCCTAATCCACCTCCACCCACAGCTGCCGCCGCCTCCTCTCCCTCTCTGCTCCCGATTCAGATCCATGCCCAGCCTTCCTCCACTTGCGGCTGCCACCCCCTCGATCTCCCGCGCCGCCACCCCAACCATCTCCCGCTCGACCTCCGTCTCCCACCCTCTATCGCTCCTCCCCCGCCCCCAAACTTTCCCCCTATGAGGCCTACTCAGATCCTCGATGGGGGCACACGCGCTCATAGTGGCGCTCCCGCATCCGTGTCAAGGTCAGCCCCCTGCTCGTCGTCATGGCCGCGGTGGTCATGAGGAAGGTGGTTGAGGTCGGCGAGATGGACGTTGTCGCCTACTCGCTGCCCAGGACCAAGGACGGCTGCCCCGATGCTCCGTTCTTCTTCACAATCCGCACTAGGAGAGGAGGGGTTGACCACTGCTTTATTCAGCACTCCTCGGCCTTATTCGCATCGCCACAGGTGACCTCGCCGGACCACTTGCTGTGAAGGTGAGAACTCTTTTCGCTCTCCATTAATCGAATAACTATCCGTTTAGGATGCCAGGATAGTGCTTTGCAGTGAAGTAACTTTTGTGGCAGGGAATAATTGTTTTGGAAAGATAGCAAGATGATGTATTACATTTTATATTTTGCATAAACGTTGATGTGACTGATTTTTTTTAATGTATAGATTTATATTTACATCTTTTCTTCATGAACATGTATTAGTAACGAATATATGTGGGGTGCTTACATAGTTTCCAAGGTCGTGTTGTGTTTGCATGTGTCAATTTACTTTACAGATATACATCATTGAGATGGATCAAAATATGATGTAGGGTATATATGAAACTGAAAAGATGGTATGCTTAAAGTACAACTATTGAGTAATCTAAGCAGACAGACTGAAACTAATCCTCAATAAGACTATCAGAGAAATAGTAGAATCTGGAGGAGTTATTTCAGCGTATCACTATTGTATCTGGCAACGATCAAAAGTAGTAGTGGCTCGAACAGGTAGCACTCATAAACAGACCGTCTCTGCAGATTGTATCTGTAGATAAAAATACTTTTAGACAAATAATAGATAATAACAATATGTAGCTCCCAAGAGCCTCTGCTAAAATTATCTAGCTGGAAGTGTATGTAGATAGCAACTAAATGATACTCTTTTTATGTAAAATTAACCTTCTAGCAATTAGTTACAGCGCATTTTATGGCAAGTGAAAAGTGCACTGCTTAATCTCGTACGTAAAAGGCAACAGTGTGCAAGCACCATATCTAACAGTGCTTAGTCATTCTAACTATGAATATACAAAATTATTGTTTAAAAGTAATGAGTGTTATTTATACAGTGACTCCAGACACAACTGGCAACACAACTCTAACAGAGCTACAAACAATGATAGAGATCATAAAAGTTGAGCCAAGCAACTCAAAAAGTATCAACCTCATAGTGCAGAATTCAGTTTGAGATTCTGAATGTGCACGGGGCCTCTTAGTCTTAGAGGTGAAGTTTAATTTATAGCAGATGTACTGACACCACGAAGGGCATTGTACAGCAGAGGATTTCCCATGGGAATTCCCATACCATGCACATGATAGAGTTACATTCATTTAAGCAACCAATCAACAACTTTTAGCCCAAAGTAAATAGGCTCTGCCCCTGAGTTAATTGACTAACCTGGGAACCAAAATCATTTAGACCATTATTTGTGTTTATTTGAACCGAGTCTTTTGCTTTCACTACATCGTCAGTTGAGTTGCTCCTGGTCGTACTTTTTACCTGTGTGTTCATTGAGTTGTTGGCCTTTTAAGGAAAACATCTTGTACCAAATACTATTGCTCTGGATTATGGTTCAATCTATATCTTTCATTTTACGTAGTGGTTAAGTGAAATATTACATATACTAGTAGGCGGGTATGTGCACAACACGTGCAGGGTTCAATTGATGGATACAAATCTTATCCCTTCAAATACAACACCTTCTTGCATGTATGGCTTCATTGAGTCCATTGTTCAAGCCATTCTGATTTGTATGTAAAGGTTCACATGTTTAGAATTAGTATTTTGCACTGTAGCCATCTTAAAAAAGCTTCACCGAGAGCTTCCAAATCTCGCTGATTAGATACATTAGTGTGCAATGCCGCGGACACTTGCGGTCCGGCTATTAGTGCGTGTGCCTTGAACTTTTCCTGCGTTGGCTGATACGATGGTTCTAGAAATTAGCAGTGCCTTTGTTCGTATTGTAGCCACTACTGTAGCTGTGAATCCCACCATTTTGAGCTGTTCGATGGACACTATCAACGGCTCACTTTTCTTTTTGGCCTTGAAATTCGCAAGTTTAAAACTTGTACATGTTGACTGAAATGTACATGTTTAATCATTTCATGTTTTTTTTTGTTTCAATAGGACATTTCTTTCAAATGTCCCAGTAAAGATTTGTTCTAGCCACATATCAACTGACTTATGCTCTAATCTGCCAGGATAGATATTCCACCAACCATCTCACTGCTAATATTCAAATTTGATTTCTTTCTGTATGATACTAAGACGTGCATATGTGTTCTTTTTGCATGCCAAAATTCTTGTTTGATTGCAGCTAAAAATTGGCATGTTGACTGAAGAATGTGATGTTGCTGTATATTGTTCCTTGTTCCTGTCATTTTATTATGGGCGAGCTAATCACTATCATTTTAAATAAATGTTTGGGTGAATGTTTCACATAATTTATTCCTCATGCTAATAGTTCTCACAATTTGTTTTCTGCTATTCTTTTGCAGGTAATTGAGGTAGAACAGAAGATATTACACTCGAGTTTAGTTTAGAAGGGTAACTCCACTTGGGATGGAACAGATGATACTACACTCAAGACAAGGAACAACACAGGTTATATGTATGAAGTATCCAAACCTCCAGTGTGATTGTGATATGTAATTGTAATCTGTTCTGGTGATCTGAATTTTGTAGTTGTGAATCCGTATTTGTGCACTATATTATTGTTTTTCTTTGCTAAATGGAGATTCTTTACTTTTTTTCGTGTGGATCAAATATTGGCAACCTGGGCCGAAGATGGGTCTGAATAGGCCAAGGACAATAATGATCTAGACCGTGCAAGTATAATAAATGTGTATAAAAGGCAAACTAAAAGAATATTAACGTAATGAAAAAATGGTTGAAGGCCCAATAAACAATGGACTACGTGGGCCTAAATATTTGTAGAAAGATAAATTGGGCTGTATTGTTGGGCTGCCAAGTCAGATCGACCATGATGCCACATCAGATGCCATGTCACGTATATCCATGACGGAAAGGTCCGTCACGAAGGTTCGGGCCTGGACGGGCCTAGGGCAAGTCGGTGACGGTCAAAAATCCGTCATGAAGGCCATGTTGCCAATTATGACGCGATATACATGATGGATTTAGAGTCCGTCATGCATACGCATCCATGATGGTTTTCCACAGTCCTGTGACGGATTGAAACTGTCATGGATTAACAGATTTCTTGTAGTGTATCAGTAATACCTACGTCGCTATCATAGCCGTCGGGTCCGAAGTCGTACCTTCCAGGAGGGTGACTTTGTGCTCCGTTTGATACAAGACCAGACAGGAATGCATAAGCTCTCCCCTCCTTGGGAAGGACCCTTCGTCATCAGCAAGAATCTGAACAACGGGCCATATTACCTAGTTGATATATGTGAAGCAAATAAATCACGTACGTCTGAAGAGGAGAGCAGCAGGCCCTGGAAAATTGCACATCTCCGGCCCTATTATACTTCAGTTATTTACTTAGTTATATCTTCTGTTTTTACATACTTTTATCATATATATAACCTAAATTTGATCGCTAAATGCGGTTATTAAATGCTGATTTCAATTTACTGTTCACTACTATTTGCTTTACTATTTGGTACTATTCACAACTATTTGTTTTACTATTTGGTACTATTCACAACTATTTGTTTTACTATTTGGTACTATTCAAATAATAAGCGCCTGTCTGGTTAATTATTTGTTTACTATTCATGATTATTTCAAATTTTTAACAGAACTTTATATTTATATGCAGGATCTTAGCTGGTTGCCGAGACCAAATATGCGGTCTGTTTGTGCTGCGGAGGTTGTGAAGTCCTACTCGGTACTCACCATATTTATCATTATGTTGCATCAGATGTAGCTAGTTACGTTCACCTGACGGTTCTAATTGCCAATTTATTAGGCTAAGTTCTTATTGTCTTCCCAGGCAGTTCCACCCGAAGGGAACACTTCTCTACGGCCACAAGGTTCTCATTCAACGCCAACTCTAGGCTACACAGAGAACTACACACGCAGAGGTTTCTCCTATAGGATCCCTAGCATAAGAACTCTTCCCATAAATTCATAAGTAAAGACACCAAGTGAAACCAAAGAAACTACATCATTTCAACAACATAATTTACATATGGTTTTCCCTTTCGGGAAAACCCCGAAGGGATTACACACAAACTTAAGATATTACCTTAATATTCTTGGCGATCGCAGCGCCTTCTTGGCTATTCTACTAAGTGGAGTGGTGGCTAAACTACAAAGTGGAGTGCTCTGGCTCTTGCACGAGGGCTTTGCTTTGCTTCCTCTCGCTCTTGCTTCTCCTCTTCTTCCGACTGAGGTGTTGTGTAGTGAGGTGTTGTGTGTGTGGTGTTGTGTGTGAGGTGTTGTGTAGTGAGATGTTGTGTGTGAGGTGTTGTGTGTTCGTCTTCGCCTCTCCTCCTCCTTTTATAGCTGCGAGACGGCTGCCAGTGATGCCTTCGGGAGCCTTCGCTCGACTGCCAGTGAGGCCTTCACTTATTTATTTTACATACGGTAGCATGCACGCGTGGCCTACTAGGGTACATGCGTGTCCTTCTAGGGTATGGATAAGTGCAAGAGAGAGTGCCCGACAAACTCCAATCTTCAGGAATCTTCTTTTTTTTCACATGGGCATTGTCTCTCAGTGGATAATTGGCTTGCCTCTAGTGTCTTCTAATTATATGAGCAATACGCAGAGATTGCTGATACGTCTTCATCGTATCTACTTTTCCAAACTCTTTTGCCCTTGTTTTGGACTCTAATTTCCACGATTTGAATGGAACTAACCCGGATTGACGTTGTTTTCAGCAGAATTGCCATGGTGTTATTTTTGGGCAGAATAAAAGTTCTCGGATGACCTGAAACTCAACGGAGAATATTTTTGAAATAATAAAAAATATTGGCGAAAGATCAACCAGAGGGACCCACCACCTGTCCACAAGGGTGGGGGGCGTGCTCCATGTTTTGTGGGTCCCACGAAGCTCCACCGCACCTCAACTCCAACTCCATATATTCCCGTTCGGGGAGAAAAAATCAGACGGAAGGATTCACTGCATTTTACGATACGGAGCCACCGCCACCTCCTATTCTTCCTCGAGGGCAATCAGGAGTCCGTTTTGGGCTCCGGAGAGGGGAAATCATCGCCGTCGTCATCATCAAACCATCCTCCATCACCAATTTCATGATGCTCACCGTCGTGCGTGAGTAATCTCATCTATGCTTGCTGGACGGTGATGGGTTGGATGAGATTTACCATGTAATCGAGTTAGTTTTTTTAGGGTTTATCCCAGTATCCAATATATTCCAAGATTGATGTTGCTATGACTTTGTATGCTTAATGCTTGCCACTAGGCCCCATGTGCCATGATTTCAGATCTGAACCTATTATGTTTTCATGAAATATTTGTATTCTTGATCCTATCTTGCAAGTTATAGTCACCTACTACACATGTTATGATCCGGCAACCCCGATGACAATAGTCGGGACACTTCCCGGTGACCGTATTTTGGAGTTCTGTATTCACTAAGTGCTAATGCTTTGGTCCAGTTCTAATTAAAAGGGGCCTTAATCCCTTAGTTCAATAGGACCCCACTGCCACGGGAGGGTAGGACAAAAGATGTCATGCAAGTTCTTTTCCATAAGCACGTATGACTATATTCGGAATACATGCCTACATTATATTGATTTGGAGCTAGTTCTGGTTCACCCTAGGTTATAACTGTTGCATGATAATGCTATCCGGCAAATATATCCATCATTGATC
>CM022299.1:641981291-642038895 GCA_011799875.1 Thinopyrum elongatum | reverse complement strand
TGAGGAATATCACCTTCATCAAATCTATAAAGAGAGTTTACCTCTACTACCTGTGTCGGGGTATCAAGTCCATATATTTTTCAATAGGCGGTAAATTCTTAACATCTTTAGCTTTAATACCTTTTTCTTTCATAGATTTCTTGCCTCTTGCATATCTTCAGGACTGAGAAATAGAATACCTTTTTCTACGGGAGTTGGCTTAGGAGTTGGTTCAGGAAGTGTCCAATCATTATCATTACTCAATATATTATTCAATAGCAATTCAGCTTGCTCAACAGTTCGTTCCCTGAAAACACAACCAGCACAACTATCTAGGTGGTCCCTAGAAGCATCGGTTAGTCCATTTAAAAGATATCAAGTATTTCATTTTTCTTGAGAGGATGATCAGAGAAGCATTAAGTAATTGGAGAAGCCTCCCCAAGCTTGTGGGAGACTCTATTCTTTAAAATTCACAAAGTTAAATATTTCCTTAAGGCAGCGTGTTCTTATGAGCAGGGAAATATTTTTCAGAGAAGTAGTAAATCATATCCTAGGGACTACGCACACAACCAGGAGCAAGAGAATTAAACCATAACTTAGCATCACCCTTTAATGAGAAAGGAAACGACTTAAGAATATAGTAATAGCGAATTTTTTCCTCATGAGCAAATAAGGTGGCTATATCATTCAATTTAGCAAGATGTGCCACAACAGTTTCAGATTCATAACCATAGAAAGGATCAGATTCAACCAAAGTAATTAACTCAGGATCGATGGAGAATTCATAATCCTTATCAGTAACAAAGATAGGTGAAGTAGCAAACTTAGGATCATATTGCATTCTAGCATTCAAAGTCTTTTCTTTCAGCTTAGCTAACAGTTTCTTAAGATCCTCTCTATCATTGCAAGCAAAAAAGTCTCTAGCAGTTTCTTCATCCATAATATAACCCTCAGGTACAACAGGAAATTCATATCTAGGAGGAGAATCATAATCTCAGTTTCAAAATATCATCAGTTTCAGTAATTTCATTCTCTCTAACCTAGCAAGTTGTTCATCAAGAAATTCACCTAGTGGCACAGTATTATCAAGCAAAGAAGTAGTATCATCATAAGCATCATGCATAGCAGAAGTGGCATCATCAATAACATGTGACATATCAGAATCAATAGCAGGTGTAGGTGTCGCAAGTTTACTCAAAACAGAAGGTGAATCAAGTGCAGAGCTAGATGGCAGTTCCTTACCTCCCCTCTTAGTTGAGGGAAAAATCTTGGTTCTTTGATCTTTCAAATTCCTCATAGTGATCAACAGATATAAATCCCAAGTGAATCAGAGAATAGAGCTATGCTCCCCGGCAACGGCACCAGAAAAAGGTCTTGATAACCCACAAGTATAGGGGATCGCAACAGTTTTTGAGGGTAGAGTATTCAACCTAAATTATTGATTCGACACAAGGGGTGCCCAAGAATTCTCAAGTATTAGCAGCTGAGTTGTCAATTCAACCACACCTGAAAGACTTAATATCTGCAGCAAAGTACTAGTAGCAAAATAGTATGGAAGCAACAGTAACGGAGGCAAAAGTAACGGTAACAGTGGCAACAAAAAGTAACTAGCAAAGATCAATATGTAAAAAGCTCGTAGGCAATGGATCAATGATGGATAATTATGCCGGATAGCATTCATCATGCAACAGTTATAACCTAGGGTGACACAGAAATAGCTCAATTCATCAATATAATGTAGGCATGTATTCGAATATAGTCATACGTGCTTATGGAAAAGAAATTGCATGACATTTTGTCCTACCCTCCCGTGGCAGTGGGGTCCTATTGGAACTAAGGGATATTAAGGCCTCCTTTTAATATAGAACTGGACCAAAGCATTAGCACTAGTGAAACATGAATCCTCAAACTACGGTCATCACCGGGAAGTGTCCCGACTATTGTCACTCCGGGGTTGCCGGATCATAACATGTAGTAGGTGACTATAACTTGCAAGATAGGATCAAGAATACAAATATATTCATGAAAACATAATAGGTTCAGATCTGAAATCATGGCACTGGGGCCCTAGTGGCAAGCATTAAGCATAGCAAAGTCATAGCAACATCAATCTTGGAATATATTGGATACTAGGGATCAAACCCTAAAAAAACTAACTCGATTACATGGTAAATCTCATCCAACCCATCACCGTCCAGCAAGCATACGATGAGATTACTCACGCACGACGGTGAGCATCATGAAATTGGTGATGGAGGATGGTTGATGATGACGACGGCGATGATTTCCCCTCTCCGGAGCCCAAAACGGACTCCTGATCTGCCCTCCCGAGGAAGAATAGGAGGTGGCGGTGGCTCCGTATCGTAAAATGCGATGAATCCTTCCGTCTGATTTTTTTCTCCCCGAACGTGAATATATGGAGTTGGAGTTGAGGTCGGTGGAGCTTCGTGGGACCCACAAAACATGGAGGCACGCCCCCCACCCTTGTGGACAGGTGGTGGGTCCCCTCTGGTTGATTCTTTCGCCAATATTTTTTATTTATTCCAAAAATATTCTCCGTGAAGTTTCAGGTCATTCCGAGAACTTTTATTTCTGCCCAAAAATAACACCATGGCAATTCTGCTGAAAACAACGTCAATCCGGGTTAGTTCCATTCAAATCGTGGAAATTAGGTCCAAAACAAGGGCAAAAGAGTTTGGAAAAGTAGATACGATGAAGACGTATCAGCAATTCTGCGTATTGCTCATATAATTAGAAGACACTAGAGGCAAGCCAATTATCCACTGAGAGACAATGCCATGTGAAAAAAAAGAAGATTCCTGAAGATTGGGTTTGTGGGCACTCTCTTGCACTTATCCATACCCTAGAAGGACACGCATGTACCCTAGAGGCCACGCGGTGCATGCTACCGTATGTAAAATAAATAAGTGAAGGCCTCACTGGCAGGCGAGCGAAGGCTCCCGAAGGCCTCACTGGCAGCGTCTCGCAGCTATAAAAGGAGGAGGAGAGGCGAAGACAACACACAACACCTCACACACAACATCTCACTACACAACACCTCACACACAACAACCACACACACAACACACACTACAACACCTCAGTCGGAAGAAGAGGAGAAGCAAGAGCGAGAGGAAGCAAAGCAAAGCCTCGTGCAAGAGCCAGAGCACTCCACTTTGTAGTTTAGCCACCACTCCACTTAGTAGAATAGCCAAGAAGGCGCTGGATCGCCAAGAAAATTAAGGTAATATCTTAAGTTTGTGTGTAATCCCTTCGGGTTTTCCCGAAAGGGAAAACCATATGTAAATTATGTTGTTGAAATGATGTAGTTTCTTTGGTTTCACTGGTGTCTTTACTTATGAATTTATGGGAAGAGTTCTTATGCTAGGGATCCTAAGGAGAAACCTCTGCGTGTGTAGTTCTCTGTGTAGCCTAGAGTTGGCGTTGAATGAGAACCTTGTGGCCGTAGAGAAGTGTTCCCTCGGGTGAACTGCTGGGAAGACAATAAGAATTAGCCTAATAAATTGGCAATTAGAACCGTCAGGTGAACGTAACTAGCTACATCTTGATGCAACATAATGATAAATATGGTGAGTACCGAGTAGGACTTCAACCTCCGCAGCACAAACAGACCGCATATTTGGTCTCGGCAACCAGCTAAGATCCTGCATATAAATATAAAGTTCTGTTAAAAATTTGAAAAATCATGAATAGTAAACAAATAATTAACCAGACAGGCGCTTATTATTTGAATAGTACCAAATAGTAAAACAAATAGTTGTGAATAGTACCAAATAGGAAAACAAATAGTTGTGAATAGTACCAAATAGTAAAGCAAAGTAGTGAACAGTAAATTGAAATCAGCATTTAAAACCGCATTTAGCGATCAAATTTAGGTTATAATATGATAAAAGTATGTAAAAACAGAAGATATAACTAAGTAAATAAACTGAAGTATAATAGGGCCGGAGATGTGCAATTTTCCAGGGCCTGCTGCTCTCCTCTTCAGACGTACGTGATTATTTGCTTCACATATATCAACTAGGTAATATGGCCCGTTGTTCAGTTCTTGCTGATGACGAAGGGTCCTTCCCAAGGAGGGGAGAGCTTATGCATTCCTGTCTGGTCTTGTATCAAACGGAGCACAAAGTCACCCTCCTGGAAGGTACGACTTCGGACCGCACGGCTATGATAGCGACGTAGGTATACTGATACACTACAAGAAATGTTAATCCATGACAGTTTCAATCCGTCACAGGACTGTGGAAAACCATCATGGATGCGTATGCATGACGGACTCTAAATCCATCATGATATCGCGTCATAATTGGCAACATGGCCTTCATGACGGATTTTTGACCGTCACCGACTTGCCCTAGGCCCGTCCAGGCCCGAACCTTCGTGACGGACCTTTCCGTCATGGATAACGTGACATGGCATCTGATGTGGCATCATGGTCGATCTGACTTGGCAGCCCAACAAATACAGCCCAATTTATCTTTCTACAAATATTTAGGCCCACGTAGTCCATTGTTTATTGGCCTTCAACCATTTTTTCATTACGTTAATATTCTTTTAGTTTGCCTTTTATACACATTTATTATACGCACGGCTAGATCATTATTGTCCTTGGCCTATTCAGACCATCTTCGGCCCAGGTTGCCAATATTTGATCCACACGAAAAAAAGTAAAGAATCTCCATTTAGCAAAGAAAAACAATAATATAGTGCACAAATACGGATTCACAACTACAAAATTCAGATCACCAGAACAGATTACAATTACATATCACAATCACACTGGAGGTTTGGATACTTCATACATATAACCTGTGTTGTTCCTTGTCTTGAGTGTAGTATCATCTGTTCCATCCCAAGTGGAGTTACCCTCTAAACTAAACTCGAGTGTAATATCTTCTGTTCTACCTCAATTACCTGCAAAAGAATAGCAGAAAACAAATTGTGAGAACTATTAGCATGAGGAATAAATTATGTGAAACATTCACCCAAACATTTATTTAAAATGATAGTGATTAGCTCGCCCATAATAAAATGACAGGAACAAGGAACAATATACAGCAACATCACATTCTTCAGTCAACATGCCAATTTTTAGCTGCAATCAAACAAGAATTTTGGCATGCAAAAAGAACACATATGCACGTCTTAGTATCATACAGAAAGAAATCAAATTTGAATATTAGCAGTGAGATGGTTGGTGGAATATCTATCCTGGCAGATTAGAGCATAAGTCAGTTGATATGTGGCTAGAACAAATCTTTACTGGACATTTGAAAGAAATGTCCTATTGAAACAAAAAAAAACATGAAATGATTAAACATGTACATTTCAGTCAACATGTACAAGTTTTAAACTTGCGAATTTCAAGGCCAAAAAGAAAAGTGAGCCGTTGATAGTGTCCATCGAACAGCTCAAAATGGGGGATTCACAGCTACAGTAGTGGCTACAATACGAACAAAGGCACTGCTAATTTCTAGAACCATCGTATCAGCCAACGCAGGAAAAGTTCAAGGCACACGCACTAATAGCCGGACCGCAAGTGTCCGCGGCATTGCACACTAATGTATCTAATCAGCGAGATTTGGAAGCTCTCGGTGAAGCTTTTTAAGATGGCTACAGTGCAAAATACTAATTCTAAACATGTGAACCTTTACATACAAATCAGAATGGCTTGAACAATGGACTCAATGAAGCCATACATGCAAGAAGTGTGTGTATTTGAAGGGATAAGATTTGTATCCATCAATTGAAACCTGCACGTGTTGTGCACATACCCGCCTACTAGTATATGTAATATTTCACTTAACCACTACGTAAAATGAAAGATATAGATTGAACCATAATCCAGAGCAATAGTATTTGGTACAAGATGTTTTCCTTAAAAGGCCAACAAATCAATGAACACACAGGTAAAAAGTACGACCAGGAGCAACTCAACTGACGATGTAGTGAAAGCAAAAGACTCGGTTCAAATAAACACAAATAATGGTCTAAATGATTTTGGTTCCCAGGTTAGTCAATTAACTCAGGGGCAGAGTATTTACTTTGGGTAAAAGTTGTGATTGGTTGCTTAAATGAATGTAACTCTATCATGTGCATGGTATGGGAATTCCCATGGGAAATCCTCTGCTGTACAATGCCCTTCGTGGTGTCAGTACATCTGCTATAAAAAACTTCACCTCTAAGACTAAGAGGCCCCGTGCACATTCGAATCTCAAACTGAATTCTGCACTATGAGGTTGATATTTTGAGTTGCTTGGCTCAACTTTTATGATCTCTATCATGTTTTGTAGCTTGTTAGAGTTGTGTTGGCCAGTTGTGTCTGGAGTCACTGTATAAATAACACTCATTACTTTTTAAACAAATAATTTTGTATATTCATAGTTAGAATGACTAAGCACTGTTAGATATGGTGCTTGCACACTGTTGCCTTTTACGTACGAGATTAAGCAGTGCACTTTTCACTTGCCATAAAATGCGCTGTAACTAATTGCTAGAAGGTTAATTTTACATAAAAAGAGTATCATTTAGTTGCTATCTACATACACTTCCAGCTAGATAATTTTAGCAGAGGCTCTTGGGAGCTACATATTGTTATTATCTATTATTTGTCTAAAAGTTTTTTATCTACAGATACAATCTGCAGAGACGGTCTGTTTATGAGTGCTACCTGTTCGAGCCACTACTACTTTTGATCGTTGCCCAGATACAATAGTGATACGCTGAAATAACTCCTCCAGATTCTACTATTTCTCTGATAGTTTATTGAGGATTAGTTCAGTCTGTCTGCTTAGATTACTCAATAGTTGTACTTTAAGCCTACCATCTTTTCAGTTTCATATATACCCTACATCATATTTGATCCATCTCAATGATGTATATCTGTAAAGTAAATTGACACATGCAAACACAACACGACCTTGGAAACTATGTAAGCACCCCACTATTCGTTACTAATACATGTCATGAAGAAAAGATGTAAATATAAATCTATACATTAAAAAAAATCAGTCACATCAACGTTTATGCAAAATATAAAATGTAAACATCATCTTGCTATCTTTCCAAAACAATTATCCCTGCCACAAAAGTTACTTCACTGCAAAGCACTATCCTGGCATCCTAAACGGATAGTTATTCGATTAATGGAGAGCGAAAAGAGTTCTCACCTTCACAGCAAGTGGTCCGGCGAGGTCACCTGTGGCGATGCGAATAAGGCCGAGGAGTGCTGAATAAAGCAGTGGTCAACCCCTCCTCTCCTAGTGCGGATTGTGAAGAAGAAGGAGCATCGGGGCAGCCGTCCTTGGTCCTGGGCAGCGAGTAGGCGACAACGTCCATCTCGCCGACCTCAACCACCTTCCTCATGACCACCGCGGCCATGACGACGAGCAGGGGCTGATGACAAGGATGCGGGAGCGCCACTATGAGCGGTGTGCCCCCATCGAGGATTGAGTAGGCCTCATAGGGGGAAAGTTTGGGGCGGGGAGGCGATAGAGGGTGGGAGACGGAGGTCGAGCGGGAGATGGTTGGGGTGGCGGCGCGGAGATCGAGGGGGTGGCAGCCGCAAGTGGAGGAAGGCTGGGCATGGATCTGAATCGGGAGCAGAGAGGGAGAGGAGGCGGCGGCAGCTGTGGGTGGAGGTGGATTAGGGTTTCCGTGGTCGTGGGGGAGAGGCGCGAGGCTGTGGCCTCTCGGGCTGGTGGGCTGTGGAGATAAATGGGTTGGCTCCGAAAAATTTTAACTCCCGCGTCGACGACTTGAATGTTTTCTCCTCCGTGCGCTTCCTGTTTCGGACTTTGCGCGTACACGACTTGTTTTTCCTTCGCGCGCTTTGCTTCGCCTATTTCATACTTTGGTGTCTCTGCCCTTGGGTGCGTGGTACTAGACTGATTCATGTTGGCCCACATTTGTATGCTACATAAGTCTATTCGTTCAGTGTGAGCATCTAATTTCAGTAGGATCCTTGTTTTTTTTACAGTATTGAAAATTCAAATTACAATGTAACCATATGACTAGCCACATTAGTAGGAGCAATTCGAGATAGTCCGTATGGTGTATTGAAGGGGGGAAAAGCTAGGCCCGGTGGGTCTATCCGCGACGGTTTTCGTGACAGTACCTCCACATCTGTCATTAAGGGGCTACAGTTTTGGGCCCAAACACAATTGCTAGTCGGTGACGGTTTCATGACGGATTTCCAGAACGTCACCAGGAATTCGTCACGGATAACAGGGTTCTTGTAGTGATATATTGTTGACTGGACGCAAAGTTGTGTTCCTCCTCCAGGGCATCAAGGGAGTCTTGGCAAGCTATCTCATTCTCTGCATCAACATATGAACAACCCATGGAGAGTCATGATGGATATCATGGGAGGACGGCTTCTGCACCATAGACCAGGAAAAACGGCGTATAGCCCGTTGACCTGTTGGGAGAAGTCCGTATGTTCCATACCACAGCAGGAAGCTCTTCTACCCAACAACCGAGAGTTGCTCAAGGGGAACCATGAGTCTAGGTTTGATGCCTCGCAACAACTCTTGGTTTGCACGCTCTGTCTGTCCATTGGACTGTGGAGTTGCCACCGAAGCTAGATGAAGCCGGATATGCTCTTCTGACAGAACTGCTGTCAGGACCCCGATTCTAAGTCACACCGATCTAGGTGTAAACCTCATATCACTTTGCGGCCCACACGGATTTCCACGGTTGTCGCCTTACCATGGCCCGGGACCGTTTGCGCCTTTTGGCTCACGTATATGATAGTGTTGCAGCATCCATATGACAGAGAACCCGGGCCGACATGGCTAGTCGTGAACCCAAAGCGGCGCTACTTACGGGGACAGGCATACAGAATCAACATCGAGCAGTCGGTCAGCAGCGTGTGAATCCGGGCTGTAGCACTGGGCTAGCAGGACTCGGGAAACCGGGCTGTAGCAGGCTAGGCAGGACTCGGATATCACCGCGTGACATTTCCCCGAAGGGACAGACACAGGAACGAAGTGAAACACATGCCGGCCAGTCTAAGTGTTCCGGAGCAGCAGTGCTGGGCTAGCAGGACTCCGGTAAACCGGGCTGTAGTGGACTACCAAGGTCCAGTGGAGACACCAGACTACATTTCCCCATAAGAGAGGCCGCCAAGGATAAACAACTAGATAGTCGGATCCCACACATACCAAGCATTTCAATCATACACACAATATGCTCGATATGTGTAAATACAACTGGCATCACAACAAAACTCTACAACTCAAAGTACTTTATTTAAAAGGCTCTGGGGAGCCATACATAACATGTTCATACAGATAGGGGTCACACGACCCGACACTCAAGTCATACAAACATACAAGCACATGCGGAAGCAACTAGTCTGAGTACAGACACTAGAAAGAAAGAAGGCTTGACGAAGCCTGTCTATCTACATAGGCCCTTCACAAGCTCAGGTCCCCCTGGGTGGCAAGTCACTCGTCAACGTCGAGATCTACATAGAACCCATCGGAGGGGGCGGTGTTCTCGTCTGCAATAGTTATTATAGCAACATGAGTACAAAGGTACTCAGCAAGTCTTACAACAGATCCTAATATATATGCACATTCTCAAGAAGGGTGGTGGAGTTATTGCAGCAAGCTAGCTTTGACTCTTGGCTACACTATCCTACGAGACACCACTTGAGAAATTAGTTTTCGCACACGAGTCCACAAACACCATCACAATACTCCACCGTGGATCCTCCCTCGTAATCTACGAGAGGGCCATCTGCGGTACTCACACTTATCTTGAGTCTTTTAGTAGTAACCATTAACTTGTCTATGAACTGCATAAGTGACCAAGTAGTCCTTTACCGTGGACGCGGCTATTCGAATAGTTTTATACCCTGCAGGGGTGTACTTCTTCACACATGTTTCCACCACTTAGCGTCTGCACACGACATGTGTCGGCAGACTTCAAGCGAAAGCCGACGTGGGTGTAGACCACGAACTAACTAAACACACGAGTCTTAGTCCAGGTTTATCGCCTATTCGGGTTCCATCCGCAAGGAAATCCGGCCGGGGTGTCCTCAACGGCCCCAAACGATGGGTGCAGGGTTCCCGAGATACCAAACGGGCGACCCGGTACACCGGCCATGTGCCTACCGCATCACAGCCCACCCCTAAGGTCAGCGCTGCGCACGGCCTCCAGCAACTCAAACACCAAAAACTACTTGCAACTCCTGGACAGAGGACGGGGTGATTAATAAGTCGAGAGAGTCAATTAAGGATCCCAATGTGTGGTAGTAGCTGAATCTTAAATCACGCATACAGATCTCAGTTCTTAAGGACGGCCTCAATGAAACAACCCACCATGTACTCCTACAGGCCTCTCATCGATACCTTTACCCAAACATGTTCAACACTTCACCCTCATTACCGACACAACCATTCACTCTAGTTCATCACCCTGATGAGCCAGACCTGACACAACTCTAAGCATAGCAGGCATAGCATGGTAGGAACACAGACATGGCTCAATCAACACCTACACATGCTAGTGGGTTTCATCTAGTTACTGTGGCAATGACAGGTCATGCAGAGGAATGGGTTCAACTACCACAACACACAGCTGTTTGAAACGCGTTGTCTTAATGCAGTAAACGAGAGCAGAAGCGAGAAGATGGGTTTGTATCGAAATGATCAATGGGGTTGCTTGCCTGACAGAGTGGTAGTGGAATACTGCCCTTCAGTTGGATACTTGTGAATATCCTCGAAGGCAGAACCTACCACGAAGAACACATCGAAACACAATCATCACATGGCAATATGCAACAATATGATGCATGCTATGACATGGCAAAATGAGTGTGTTTTGGCTAATGCATCTTAGAACAGGTTGGTTTGAGTTCATTTGAGTCAAGGATTCTAATGCAAACCCAAAATAAGAGGTCATATTAGTGCAATAACTTGTTTCATCTAATCAGCAAGGTTAAAGTGTTCTGACATGCATGAAACCAGTACAGATGGAAAGATTGGATTTTTCTGATCCAAATTCATATATAATTTGTTTGATTTGGAGCTACGGTTGAATTACTATGAATTTTTGAAGTTTTTGGTATTTTCTGGAATTTCCTGATTAAAATAAATCCAGAAAATACTTATTGCGTCAGCATTGCGTCAGGGTGACGTCAGCAGTCAACGGGGCCAGTCCAGGTCAAACCTGACGCTGGGGCCCACATGTCAGTGTCTAACTAACTAACCTAAGTTAATTAGTACTAATCTAACCCTAAACCAGATTAGTTAAGGCCCTGGGCCCACACGTCAGTGACCCAGGGGGGTCAAATTCCTGGCCAAACTGGGCTGACTCGCCGGCGTTTAGCCGCCGGCGAGGCCAGACGCGGCGGGGCGGTGCGGGTTTCGTCCTCCAATGACCAAAACAACGGCGGAGCACATCTACGTGAAGCGGGGAGTGAGCCGCGTCGAGTGGTGGCAGTGGGTGGAGCTGGGGTGGCCGAAAACGACGCCGGCGACGAGCTGTGCGACTGCCGGAGTTCGGGCAAGCTCGGGCTCGTCGCTAGGGGGCACGGCGAGGTGCGTGGAGTGGTGCTGCGGGCTCCTGGGGATGCGGTGAAGACGATGGCGTGCTCGGAATCGAGCCAACGTGGCTGTGGCCACGACGGCGACGTGCTGAGGCGGCGGCGGGTGCGGCCGAGCTCGGTGCAGTCGATGCAGGGCTCGAGAGCGAGAACGGAAAAGATGGGGAGGTAGCTGAGCTCACGGCGGTCACGACGGAGCAGTCGGCGAGGTCGGGGACGAACTGCTGCGGTGGTGATGGCGAAAGGGATCTCCGGCGACGGCGAGGTCGGGCGCGGCTGTTGCGGTGGTTCCGAAGCGAACGAGCGCTCGGGGCTCGGTCTGCTCGATGGAGTGGACGACGACGGAGCTCGTGGACACGGCAGCGCGGCTCGGGGACGACGGTGGACACGGGTTTCACGGTGGCGCGGCTGCGGCTGCGTCGGCCATGGTGGGGAGAGAGCGAGAGAGAGGCGCAGGGGGGAGAATGAGGTGTCGAGGGGGGTCGAGGCGACAACGTGGAGGACGTCCAGGCGTCCAGCGGCTCGAGCGGCAAGCAGCTGGCGCCGTGGCGGGCTCGCGCACGCCGGCGTCACCTCCCTGCCTGCCTGGCGGGGACGAAGCAGCTGGCTGGCATGGGCCAGCACAGTGCTGGGCCGCCAGGTGGGCCGGCTGGTGACTTTGCCAGGTAAGTTTATTTTCCTCTTTTTTTTTATTTCTGTTTTCTTATTTCTCCAAGTTTGTGGCTTTTCTAAAAATACCTAGGCACTTTCAAAAATCACCAAACTGCTCATGCCCACTGTATAGAGTATATCCAACATGGAACATTTCAGTTTGGGATTATTTGGACATTTAAAATATTTACTAGCATTTAAATGCCCAAATGCAAGTTACATATGATTTAATTCAATGACCTTATGATGACCTAGAAAAATGTGAACCAGTTTTGGCAGAGGTTCTAACCCAAGACAAAAATGATGGACATTTTAGAAGGGCATTTCAGGTTCATTGAAAAAGATTTTAGTAAACCCTAGTTGTTTCCAGGGGGTGCTGGGGGTTCTATCATCCCCATTTCAAGTTTCCGGAAAAGCTTAAACATGATGCAACACTCTAATGCCTGAACTAGCTAGGGTGTGACAACTCACCCCCACACAAAAGAATCTCGTCCCGAGATTTAGGATCCTCCGGGAAGAAGGTGGGTTACTCAAGTCGAAGACGATCCTCCCTTTCCCATGTAGCTTCTTTCTCGGAATGGTGTGACCATTGAACCTTGAGAAACTTGATATTCTGGCGTCGAGTGGTACGTTCGGCTTGGTCAAGGATACGAACGGGATATTCTCGATGTCGGAGGTATGCCCTAGAGGCAATAATAAATGTTATTGATTATCTCCCTATTCAATAAATACATATTGACAAGATGCTAAAACTTTTTAGCATTTAAAACGCCAAGGAGTGATTCTTGCTGAAGTCACATGGAAAGAGTTTTTGCAAGACTCGGTGTCCCAAAAACACTGATGAGCAAAATACATGATGGAGATTCCTCACACCTTCGTGTTTGGATTAATCATGTATTCCATGGTATGTAAAACAACCAGTTTTGTCCGATACTCCCAAGGTGTTGCGAGTATAGATACCAAAGTGATCAAAAGTACTGATCATAGGACAACAGTGAAAAGTGTCATTGAATGCTAGAGTAGCACTGATGACATGTTTTCTCGCAAGTGGAGATCATGAAGAGTTCGTTGTAAAATGTTACATCGATACAGTCTTCATCATTGCTCCAAGCGATTTTCGATTTAAATAAAGGGTTTTGTGTAATACATAATATGGTGGCACGGTAGTTGGAAATTGTTCCAAACAAGATACTGTGGTGAATTCTATAACAGAGGCGAAGTATGTTGCCGCTTTTTAAGCGACAAAGAAGATGTTGAATCATATAGTTCATTCGGATAGCGTGGAGGTGGTGGATGCATTGAGGCAAGGCTACTCTTCTTCAGTCGCTTCATCCATTATAGATGATTGTTATTTCATGTCATTAAATTTTTCCCATGTCACTTATGATCATTGTAGTACAGAGCGTAATAGAGTAGCTCATGAACTAGAAAGCTTTGCTAGGTTTTCTCCTCCGAGTGGAGTTAATTGCAAGGAACAACCACACTTCGGCACGTCGTAACGAATCAGTACCATTAGTCACTTTTTTTGCAGTTTAGTACCAACTCTAAGCCTAAGTGTTGCAAAACGGTCTGACAGCCGTATAAGCACGTATTGACCCTGTATCTGACCGGCCGAGCCCAAGTGTCAGGTGACACGGTGGCGTACCCGCACGCGCCGCGCCGCTGACTCGGTCCACCCGGCTCGGTCGCTGTATCTGGCTCGGTCGGGTCGAACCCGAACGTGACGAACCCTAGTTTCCTCTCCCCTCTCCCTCCTCTCCCTCTCCCCTCTCAGGCGATGGTGGCGGCGAATCCCGGCGGCGGCGACGGTGCGAGCGGGTACGGAGACCTTCCCGGCCTCGGGAGCGATGAGCACTTAGGTCTGGATGACGACGGCGGCTCCAGTTCGTACTACTCCAGCGCCAACGACGAGGATTTGGAGGAGGAGGCGGCGTTGTCCATGGAGGATAGGGTGAGGCTGGCAGAGATATGGGTGGCCAACCCTACCAGTAGCCATCACTGGACCAGTCGAGCTGCTGGCGGCGTGCTGTAAGTCCCTCTCTTCTCTCCTTCTTTCTGCCTATTTCAAAACTGGGGGCTAGGGTTAGTTGCTCGTGATAGTTTAAATTTGTGTTGTCAATTGTAGCTTGGATGATGCTGTTTGGGATGTTCGGATTCACTTTGATGCACAACATAATTTGGATAGGAAGATATGCAGCTCAGATGTGACATTTCTGAACCTATATGCACTGATGCAAACACAAGGTTTTTCTTTCTCTGATGAACTGTACTACATGAAGAATTTAGGCAGAGGAGAGGAGAGAGAGCATGGCTTAGAATTGATTGACATAAACATCAAACTGCAACAACTAAAGAAGCAATATGAGCATAGTTTAGTTCTGAATTTGCTAGTGAGGGCAACAACACCTTTTGTATGTCAAATAGAATAAGATTCAGTGAGATCAAATTACAGTAATGTCTGCCAGAGAGAAGAAGATTTAGCAACTATAATGTATGAACCAGTTGTTGTGTATGATCTCAGTTAGCCTGCAGTTCTTGCTATTGATCAAGAAGGTGTTGTTTTTCATAGTCAGTGCAGCAGCAATCCTACTCAACCTACTGTTGTGTGCACACAAGAGAGCAGAAACTTTAGAAAGGAGAAGCTCAAAGCTGTAATGGAGGAAGAGCCAGTGTTAGAGGAGGCACATGATAGTAGTGATGACTCTGAGGCTACCTATGACAGTGATAACAATCCTTTCTACATGGAGAAGTACAGGATTTCTGAAGACACAGAGATAATAGAGCGGAATATATTAGCAGAGCAAGAAGTTGAAGATCAAGATGAAGATGAAGATTTAGATGAGGATTCAGAAGAGGAACAAGTACATTATGAGGGTGACACTGAGGTTGAGGATTTGTTTGAGATGGAGGAGGAGGAGGAGTAGGAGAAGGAGGATGAGGTCAATGTTGTTGCAAGAGAAGAACCACCAATGGAAAAACCTGCAAAAAGGAGGAAGAAGCTGGCAGTTAGGAGAGGCCCTACTAGTAGGTCAAATCCAAGTATGTTGGAGGAGGTGAAACCTGATTTCATTCCTTCATTAGATGAAGAAGATGATGCGTTGTTGTTTGAGGATGAAGATGATGGACAAGAGCCACTGTCATTTGTTCTAACTAAAGGGAGGAAGACTAGGGCCAAGAAAAGGAAACCAAGGATCTGGTACAATAACAAACTTGAGCAACCACATCAGCAGTTATATCTGTACATGTGCTTTAAGGATCAGCAGCAATTCAGATATGCTTTGTTGAGCTTGCACATCACACAGGCCAGAGAATTCAGGTATCACAGAAACTCAAACCAAAGGATCATTGCCTGTTGTAAGCAAGAGCACTGCCAGTTTTACATAGTTGCTGCAGTTATCAAAGGGGAGAAGACTTTTGCTATTAAGAAAATAAGGCTAGAGCACACTTGCCCTAGCAGCACAGAGACATCAAGGATTAGTGCAAAGTGGCTTAAAAAGACCTATGAGTCATTAATCAGCTCTGATCCAACCACTAGCATACACACTCTGATTGACAACTGCAATGAGAAGTATGCTGTTGATGTGCCAAGGCACATGGCCTATAGGGCCAAAAACCTTGTTGTAGAAACTGTGCTAGGAGAGCACAAGAAGCAGTATACCAGACTTAGGGATTATGCTCAGACCATCATGGATACAAACCCTGGCAGTAGAGTTGTAGTTACAACAGTTACTCCAAAACCTACTACACAAATACCACATCCAGGACCAAGGTTTCATGCTATGTTCTTCTGCATAAATGGAGCAAGGGAGGGATTTCTCAATGGATGCAGACCATTCATTGGTTAGTTATACCTTCCTTGTATTATATGACAACTTTTTAAATCTTTGTTATTGTACATCACATATTTTCATTGTTTAGTAGTGCTTTATAGTGACTTAAATATATAGTATTGTTAGGTCAGGAGCTCGGTTAGCAGTGGATCATATATAGTGACTTAAATTGTTCTTTGGTTGCAACAACAGGTGTTGATGGATGCTTTATTAAGCTGACCACTGGTGCTCAAATTCTTGCTGCCACTGGAAGAGATGGCAATAACAATATTTTCCCACTTGCATTTGCTATTGTTGGACAAGAGGACACAGATAACTGGTGTTGGTTTCTGCACCAACTGAAGATATGTCTAGGAGGAGAAGTTGGGAAATTTGGCCTTTATACTATCATGTCTGATAGACAGAAGGTATGCATGCATATTCCTATTATGTTCTTCCTGTTATATTCTTCTGCATTAGAGTTACTCTCTGCATTAGCATATTATGTTCTAGATGCAGTAGTACAGCAGCTAAGTCTAGCATGCTATGTGAACAGGGGCTACTAAATGCAGTAAATCAAGTTTTTCCAAACTGCCATCAAAGAATTTGCCTTAGACACCTCTATGCAAATTTCCAAAATGCTGGGTTTAGGGGGGAAGATCTTAAGAAATGCATGGATAATGCCAGGAATGCTTATAACTAGCAAAAGTTTAGCATTGCCATGAATGACCTGAAAAATGAGAGTGAGGAAGCTTGGAAGTGTCTAAGTGGAATACCTAAGCACACTGGGCTAGGCATGCTTTTGACACTAACTGCAAGACAGACTTGGTTGTTAACAACCTGTCTGAGGTTTTCAACAAGTACGTCCTAGATTTTAGGAAAAAACCTATTAGGACTATGATTGATGGTATTAAGGACAAGTAGATGGTGAGGTGGCATAGGAACAGAGCGAGAGGAAAGGCAGCTCTGTGGAAGATCACACCACATTATGCTGAGAAGCTAGAGGTGGAAAAGGAAAGGCCAGATTATGCAAACCTATTCAAGCTGGTGTAAATCTTTGGCAAGTGACCAGTGGGCAACAAACACGTGCTGTAAACTTGGAACTTTATACATGTGGCTGCAAAAAGTGGGACCTGTCTGGCATACCATGCAACCATGCAATATCAGCAATTAACAAGGCAAAAAGATTTCCAGAGGACTATGCCTGCAATTTCTTCAAAAAACCTTTTTACCTAGCTGCATATGAACCAATGATATATCCTGTTCCTGGTGAACATGATTGGACAAGGACAAGTGGAACAGACATAGAGCCACCCAAATTTCATGTGAAGATGGGAAGAAGGAAAGAGAAGAGAACAAAGGGCAGATTTGAGGTTCCAACACCAAAGGACAGTTCAAGAATGGTCACTATAACATGCAGCAACTGTGGGCTCCAAGGCCATAGGTACGCCAACAGCAAGCAACAGTTGAGACCAGAGTTGGCTATGAGGAAAAACAAGCATGTGGTAAACCCTTGTTAATACTACTTGTTAATTGGTTTGCATCTTTCAAGTTTTATGTGCTAAACCCTTGTGACTAACTACCATGTTTCCTTTTATGTTTGTAAGGCACCTGCAAGATCAACGAATGAAGCTACTCCACCAGCAAGATCACGGCAGCCACCAGCAAGATCACGGCAGCCACCAGCAAGATTTGCTACTGCAAGATATTCTACTGCAAGATCTGCTACTGCCAGATCTGCAAGAAGGTCAACTAGTGCAAGTGTTCCAAGGCCTTTCACTGCCCCAAGATTTGCTGCTGGAGCTTCATCTTCTGGTCCTTCTACTTCTGGTGCTCCTCCTTCTAGTGTCCCAAGGAGTCATTCTAGCTGGATGGCATTCTTTACTGCCAGTGGTAACACTTGAGTGACAGAATGGTGCAAGTTATGCTTCTGAACAATGAATGTTGAAAGTTTGGTCTGATGTGTACCAGAAGATGCTTATGGGTTTTGCTTCTGAACTAAGTTATTTGTGCTTTTGAACTATGTATGTTTTGATGGAGTGCTAAGTTGGGTTTGATGTGTACTAAGTCTCATATGAGCAATGTTTAATCTGTACTAAGTTTGACACTTGCATATGATATTTGTTTGTTTCTAGTTTCATATGATATTTGTTTGTTTACAGCTTCATAAGATAGTTGTTTGTTTATAGCTTCATATGATAGTTTCATTTGGGTGGCTCGGCGTCGAGGGGACCCTAACCACCCAAGTTGTCTGCTTTAGGGTGGCTCGGCGTCGAGGGAACCCTAACCACCCAATTTGTCTGCTTTAGGGTGGCTCGGCGTTGAGGGAACCTTAACCACCCAAGTTGTCTGCTTTAGGGTGGCTCGGCGTCAAGGGAACCCTAACCACCCAAGTTGTCTGCTTTAGGGTGGCTCAGCGTCGAGGGAACCCTAACCACCCAATTTGTCTGCTTTAGGGTGGCTCGGCGTCGAGGGAACCCTAACCACCCAAGTTGTCTGCTTTAGGGTGGCTCGGCATCAAGGGAACCCTAACCACCCAATTTGTCTATTTTAGGGTGGCTCGGCGTCGAAGGAACCCTAACCACCCAAGTTGTCTGCTTTAGGGTGGCTCGGCGTCAAGGGAACCCGAGCCACCCAATTTGTCTTCTTTAGGGTGGCTCGGCGTCGAGGGAACCCTAACCACCCAAGTTGTCTGCTTTAGGGTGGCTCAGCGTCGAGGGAACCCTAACCACCCAACTTGTCTGGTTTAGGGTGGCTCAGCGTCGAGGGAACCTAACCACCCAACTTGTCTGGTTTAGGGTGGCTCGGCGTCGACGGAACCCTAACCACCCATTGTCTGCTTTAGGCGGCTCGGCATCAAGGGAACCCTAACCATCAAAGCAACATCTATCAAGATATATATAAATTCAACCATCACCATCATCTATCATCCATCTATCAAAGCAACATATATCATCATAGGTATAACTTGAGCCATCTAACAACCATCAAAGCAACATAGATGAAGATAAATAACTTGAGCCATCTAACAAAGCATACTTGAGCATAACCATAGATTCTTACAGCCATAATAATAGATTCTTACAACTTAGCTAAAGACCATAGCATAGTGGAGTTCAACATAGTTCACAACTACGCATCCATACATTACACTTCACTAACCACCATTCTTCACAAAAGATTAGCAAAGCCTTCTATCAAAGCAACATATATCATGATAGGTATACTCTGCTTCATCTACCTAGTTCTCTTCATCTTCGTCTACCTCATTCCTTCAAGATGTCATGGATCAACTTCAACTTCTCTTGTTCTTCTCCAGTGCCTTCAACTGAACAGCAACCTGGAGCTTGAGCTCACCCTGCATTTTATGAGATTCTCATGTCCCTTCTTGAGATCAGACATGTGAAGGTTCAGCTGCACATTCTCTTCAGTGACTTTTTTCACAGACTTGGTGACTCATCAACCTGAACCTTAAAATTGTTGTTGCCTTCACCTAGCTTTTCCTTCTCTTTCAAATGATTCATCTTCAGGTTCCTAATGACACTTGCCTAGCTTCTACCAGGTTCATCAGCACTGCATACTTCTCTTGCAACTTCAAGTTCTCTGCCTCTTTCTTCTCCATCTCAGTCTTCATGCCAGCCACAGCTGATGCACTGGTAACGTCAGCTCTCTTCTCCTTAGCCTGCACATAGCTGAAATCCAACACCCTATCCTCCTGGGCATTGAGAAGTTGATGAACATCTTCAACTAGTTTGTCATAGTTGGCATCCAGATTCCTTTTCTCTTCTTTAAGGTGGTGAATAATAAGTGAACTATCTAGGTTATCCTTCCTCCTAGCAGTCCTGCTGTCTTCATATATTTCCCAAAGCTTCAACAATGCATTTTGCATTGTGGGAGGCCACTCTGGGTCAACCCACCCAAGAAAACCACAATTCTGACCTTCCTGCAATATAGCAAACACTTATATTCACTAGTAGAAAAACGACTTTTAGTACCGGTTCGTAAGGACCTTTAGTACCGGTTCTGGAAACCGGCAATAAAGGGTGGAGACTAAAGGTCCCCCCCCCCTTTAGTCCCGGTTCAACACAAACCGAGACCAAAGGCCCATCACGTGGCACGAGGCGCGCCGTGGTCTGGGGGACCTTTAGTCCCGGTTGGTAACACCAACCGGGACTAAAGGATTTTTTTTTGAATTTTTTTTTGAAATAAAGCAAAAACAGCCCGCCTACTGGTCCGGCACGGCCTGCATACGACTAGAAACCCAACCTCTAGTTGGGCCAGGATGCAGGCCTGTACGGCCCAGTAGGCCCCACAGGGTAGAAGACTTGCAATAGTCCCACAAAGGCCTGCTTAGAGAGGAGCTCGACACGGTAGCCGCGGCGGGGCTTATAAACCGGTGCGAGCTCCTCTCAACTAGCGAGGTGGGACTAAACATTGTGCACTGCGGGTGGTAGCGCACCACCTTTAGTACCGGTTGGAGCCACCAACCGGTACTATAGGTCACAAATGAACTAGGACTAATGCATAACCGTTTGAACCGGGACTAATGGTACCATTAGTGCCGGTTCATTTACAAACCGGGACTAATGTGTCTCACGTAAAGTAGTTTTTCTACTAGTGATTGTTACTCTCTGAAGAATTCCAATTATAAAAGGGCATTTTTTAAAAATCAACTAACAGCATAACAACTACAACCTATGCATGTGGCCAACTAAACAATGTTAATTCTACTGCAACCTAAGATCTAGGACAAATTGTCATGCAATATAAAATAAAGACAAGCAGCTATGCAACACTCAACTTTGAGCTTCTACTGTATTAAATAATCACCATTTGCCTCAATTAAACAATGAGCATCTCCACTGCTAACTAAGCTGCTAAGCTGCTGGCCAAATATAATACTACAAAATAGTGGCAAATTTAACTACACAGAAATATACATGAGCACATGCCTACACAACATGTTGCAGTGAGCATCAATACTAATAAATAACTAAACTATGAGCATCTCCACTGCCAACTAAGCTTCTGCCCATATATATTACTAACATCAGGTGGCCTGTTTAACAAAGGTGAGCATCAAAACTACTAAATGGTAAACAATGAGCTTCATCATCAATAGTACTAACTTACTAAACAGAGGCTACCAACTATATTACAGAGAACATAATATGTGCATGATTTTTACAGGCTGAGCACAAACTAGAAACCTCCTGCCCGTCTCAAATCCTTCAAAAGCTACACGGCGCTCAGTTGGCAACCGATGCTCCACGCAGAGCCCCTCGGGTGCCTTCTCCAAGCCATTGTAGTCCTGGTCTTCAATGCTAGCAGGAATCTACAGGAGCAAAAAGAACAAAAATAGCCAAATCAAAAAACCAGATCACCAAATCCCCAAATCAGAAACCCTAACCCTAACCCTAGCTCTACCACTGACCTGATACTGCATGCCGTCGGAGGAGGAGGAGATGTGCAGGCTGGACCAGTCGTCGCTGCTCTCATCCACGAAGACCATGGCGCGGCGGCGGTGGCGGACGCGGCGGACTGCGCGGCGAGCGGCGGTGGATGGGAGAGACGAGGGCGAGGGGGCGAACAGAGGAGAGGGACAGAGTGCGGCGGCTGCCTCCGGTTCGTCCACTCTCGAGCCAGATACAGCGACCGAGCCGGGTGGGTGCGGGTACGCCACCGTGGCACCTGACACGTGGGCCCGGGCGGTCAGATACATGGTCAATACGTGCTTATACGGCTGTCACACCGTTTTGCAACACATAGGCTTAGAGTTGGTACTGAACTGCAAAAAAAAGTGACTAATGGTATGATTCGTTACGACCAGGTTACGACGTGCCGAAGTGTGGTAGTTCCTTGCAATTAACTCCTCCGAGTGTTTGGATGGATAACAGCCCTGATGAGGTTATCCCTCTACTTGTAAATGATGCTACATTGCTTATGAATGAATAAAGGAGGAGAAGTTTATCAAAAAAAAAAAAGTGCATGCGTCAATCAACGTCTCAAAAAGAAAGTGCATGTGTTTGACCACAAGTCCATGGATGGTACCTGGCCGCCAAACCTTGCGAGATACCTGGATCTGCCCCTTCATTTGCGCAGGTAGGCGAGTACTACGGTGACCGGATGAAGCGGTCGTGGCTGTTTATGGCCAACAACATTAACCAAGTCCATCGTCAGGTTCCTTAGCGCCTACTTGTTTGGTTCTGCGCGTGGTAGAGATGTCATCGGATACGTTGATACGCACTTGCATCATAAAACCAGATCTCTGAATTGCCTTGCACCGATCCACTTTCCCTCTTGTAGTTGTAGGCTCGGATAGATCCGCGAGTGCCAGCCAGATCAACGCAAAGATCGATGGCGTCCACGTACGGCGACGGCGGCGCCCAAGGGGACTCATCGGCAGCAGTGCAGATGCAGTGGTCCAGCCTCCCAGACGATCTCCTGGCCATAAGCTACCTCAGCCTCACCGCCCCGATAGACCGCGTCCGCTTCGCCGCCGTGTGCACAGCGTGGCGCACCGTCGCATCGCCGCACCTGCCACGCAGCATCCTCCCGTGGCTGATCCTTGACCCGAGCGGCGGCCACCAGACGGAGCGTGTGTACTGTCCCGAGGAAAGTGTGGCACTGCCGCTGCACTCTCTCCCCGGCGAGGCCGTCCGCAGGTGCTTCGTGGGCAGCCACGATGAAGGCTGGGTCGCCTCATCCGAGGCGCCCTTTAAGGTCGTTAACTTCTTCTCCGGTGCAGAGGTGGCGCTCCCTTCAAAGACCAAGTTCCACACACGCCAGCGCAGGGGTGACCCGCTAGTATTGAGAACGGTCGTCTTCTCTCATAGGCCCACTTTGAGTAGTTGCATCGTCGCCGCCATCACCAATGCGCACGAGCTCGCATTCTGCAAGGTTGGATGCCCGGAGGTTGGCTGGATGATACGAGGACCGCGTGGGAATGATCATCTTATGGATATCGCCTTTTGCAATGGCGAGCTCTATGGCATCACGCGAGACACCAAGATGCTCATCAAGTTCAAGTTTGGTGGTGTAAACGAAAATTTAGAGCTCGATGTTAACATCTACTCATTGTGCGACCTAAACGACTACCAGACGGGCCCCGACGAGCGCATCAGGTACATTGTTGAGCTACGTGGCAACCTTGTAATGGTGGTGAGTAATTATAGGTTGCGCAACAGCTTCACGGCTACCGGGAAAAACAGCTTCACGGTTTTCAAGCTAGTCCACAACAGCAACAGGTACAGCTGGGCGAAGGTGAATAGCTTAAGAGACTACGCGCTATTCGTGGGGCCAACAGGCTCCAAAGCAATGCGCATGCCGGCAGGTGGGTGGGGTGACATGCAAGAAAACCACATCTACTTCTCCCATCATCGTTGCTTAAGGCGAAATGATAAGATCCCTGATGGCGTCAAGGTACTCTGGACCAGCTTAAATGACGATGGTTACCGCGTGTATTACAAGCAAGATGAAATTATCACCGATGGTGTGAAAGGCATCATGTCAACAGGGTACTACGCAATGGGCGGTGTCCATCCCCCCATGTGGCTTTTTCCTCAGAGATATGTAGAGGGTTAGGATTCGGCTAGTGTATTATACCACCATAAATTACTCTATCTTTTTCTTCAGATATTTAATGTTGTTTTCCATGTATTAGTTTGACAATTCATGGGTTATGTAACATGAAATTGGTCGCCATATATGTACTCAAGAGCACTACTTGCTGCCATGTGGTTTCCAAACTACAAGGAAAACATTGTGAATGATATTTATGATCAAAGCGTGAACCTGCATGATCAGAGCGTGAATTTATATTCTGGAAAGGAGGGAGCAATTCTATAATCATGTTCTTTTGCATGAATTATATACCTGTCAACACACATTAGACTGACCAACACTAGTAGAAAACAGGGTACTAGTCCCGGTTTCAAAGGGCCTTTAGTCCCTGTTCTGGAACCGGGACAAAACAAACGAGACTAATGCCCAAAACCTTTAGTCCCGATTTGCTTACGAACCGGGACTAAAGGAGCTCCACGTGGCCGCTGTGGGGCGCCCAGGGGGAGGACACAAACCGGGACTAAAAGGCAGCCACGTGTCAGCAGCTCCCAGGCGCTGGGTTTTTTTTTTAAGGTGGGGGGTTTTGGGGTTTTGGAGGGTTTAGGGGTTTCATATTGTGTTAGCTATAGCTACTACATATAGAGAGAAGTGACCTCTCTTTCTCCGTGCTTGGTCGACGGTAGCTACTACATATATATATGGAGAGAACTCGACGCTAGCTAGTAAACAAATGAAGGAATTATTAATTACACAACATCATGATCATGAACATATATAGAGAGAAGTGACCTCTCTTTCTCCGTGCTAGGTCAAACAACAAGTTTTCGTATATCTATCCAACGCTACTACATATATACAATATAACATCTCTTATGATCCCTGACATCATCTACCAAAAATCAGCTTGAATTTCCGTATGGTATTCTCCATTCTCTTTTATGACGTGGTCAAGAAACAATCCCGCCAATTCCTCTTGAATTGCTCGTATGCGATCATGTGGTAGGAGTTCATCCCGCATCTGCTAGATCTATTTTAAAGAAGGGGGTCAATACATATATATGAATGGAACTCAACACAATTGATGGTAATAAAATAAAATTGTGAATATTGTTTACGTACTTCATATTGTTTATCAGAGTAGCCCCGCTCAGAGGTCGATTGGTGAATGAACTCACAAACGTAGTATCCACAGAAATTATTCCCGCCTTCCTGCCACAAACACTTTACGAGAATAGAGTTCAATCAAACTCATAATCAAGCATGATAATGGTATTGATGAAACTAGAATCAATGAGAGATGCGCGGAACTAGCTAGTACTACTTACTTTGGGGTGTGTAAATCGTAGTGCCTTCTTCTCTAGACCCGGAACCATTCCGGTGAACTTTTTCCAAACCCTAGCCATGCAAAGAAAATGATTACTTGATATCAGGAAATGAACGAAAGTTGCCGATATGGTGCGATAATGATTGAACTTACTTCTGGAGCATTGCAGTCATGTCCGCATACTCCTGGGGATCTTTACGTCTCGAGTCTAAGACAGTTACTACTCCCCCGTCAAGCTTAATCTCTAGCAGAATAAAGTGGAAACTGCGCACGCATAACTCATCAATTACATTACTATAACCTCGAGTAAGCGAAACCGAATATGCACAAGACAGTAACACTCACTTGAAGTTGTAAGGAAAGAGTATTTTCCCTTTGTTTTTTTGTCGAAGAACGATTGTAGCAAGTTTTCCTCAGTATCTTTGACTCTGTTTTGAACCGACCATTCATTTACGGTATTTGGGCTAATGAACCCAATGTCATATATTTGTCCTTTTTTGCAATCAACGATCTTCAATCTGCATAATATAGTGAGGATAATTATATATACATGCAATATGAACGAGCTGAGCTATAGAGACTTAATTACAGAAGTAATACTTACAGACAGTAGCAAGTCATGAGTTGTTTGTCGAGGGCGTCTTGATTGAATAACTGAAATAACTCCACAAATTCAACAGGCATCACCTCAACTCCAATGAGGTCGTGCTCATTTTTAATTCTCAGCAATATACTGTTAGTCCTAGACTTCCTGCAGGTATCCATGTACCATTCATGCAATCTTCGCATCATCGTTGTTAGAGGAGAATGATCAGGTTTGACGAGAGGCTTCCCGTGCTCGTATCTGAAAATCTCTACTACCTCTAACGTTTCAAACTGTACATCATCGCCCAGGTAATCACCAACATTGGTACCGGGCACTAGCCCCGAATGATTAGCGACGATATCGCTAGACACCTTGAGCGGGGGGCACGATTGCTTTGCCTGTTCGCCGAGCTGGGGAATTGTTTTCCCACTTCTTCGTTTTGCTAATCTTGCATCACTGGAAGTACTTCCCGACCGCCGCGCTTCCTCATATGTCTTTGCAATATAGCGGTCATAGTTGGATTGCGGAGGAGGCGGTGGTGGTCGCTTAAGGGCATCCAGAGTGCGCTTCACTTTCACCGGATCTGCCGTTTCCTTCGGAGGTGGAGGTTTCCGTACAAAATGGGCCTGCACTTCGGCTTCCACAATTTCATCGGTTTCCTCATCAGTCCTCTCATATGGTAACTTTGGAAGAGGCTTCAGACTTGGACTAAATATGTATTTCTTCCCGCCTCTTGTACTACTAGCCGCCGGAGCAGCGGCATCTCTCTTCCGCCGTAGCTGACGCAGCAGAGTCCGCTGACACATCGGAGGAGGCGGAGGAGGAGGCGGAGTACTACCCTGACCCGCCAGAAGAGGCGGAGGAGGAGGCGGAGTGCCCTGATGCGGCGGAAGAGGAGGCGGAGTGTCCTGACTCACCGGAGGAGGAGGAGGAGGCATCCAGTTTGGAAGCTTGATGTACTCCTTTCTCCATAGACAGGTCCTCCTTAAAGCATTTTCTAGATGAATATCCCCTTCACCTGTAGGGTAGTCAAGCTCCAGCTCCTCAAATCCCTCCAATATTTCATCCACCGTCACAATAGCATAGCCATGTGGAATCGGACGGCGATGAAAAGCTCCCTCAGCTTGAGGAGGTACAACAGAGCCGACCGCCACCTTCAAGGTCAGGTTCTGGCATTTTGCCATTAGCTCGCAATGTTCAGCCTCCGTGATACTATCCACGGGGTAGCGAGGAGCCGTGAAATCACGCTGAACGAGCTTCGTGGAAGCCACGCTGCTTCTCTGCTGAGATGGTGGGGTAGCTTCTGGGGCAGCGTCAAAGCAAGGATCTTCGGGCCGCTGAGATGGTTGGCCGGTAGCTCGCTGGCTCTCATGTTCCTCTAGTTTTGCTAATCTACTGAGCCTCTGCATTTCGGTTGCTTCCTCTTTCCTCTTTCTCTCGCGGCTTCTATAACCACCACTGTCGGGAAACTCATGCACCCACGGAACGGAGCCTGGTAGGCCTCGTGTTCGTCCAGGGTGCTCAGGATTCCTGAGGGCCTCTGTCAGCTCAGCCTTCTCTCTGTCGGGAATGAACATCCCTTCGTGCGCTGCCTTGATTGCTTTCTGAAGCTTCCGGATGGGTATTGCAAGTTGCTCGTCCGTCCAAACACACTCCCCTGTTTCTGGGTCCAAAGTTCCCCCAACCCTAAAGAACCAAGTCCTTGAATGATCTGGCCAGTGCAATGTCACTGGTTGGACACCTTTAGCAAGCAGGTCTTGCTCAGCTTTGTCCCACAACGGCCGGGTTTTGTAGTAGCCACCTGACCCCATGTGATGGTGATACTTCTTTGCAGCATTTTGCTTGTTTGTCAGTGACCTTTTCTTACCCTTCTCCGATTTCTTGTAGGCCACAAATGCGGACCAGTGATCTCTTATCTTCTCATATCGATCGATGAATTCTGGAGTCTTCTCTTTGTCGACAAACTTTGTGTTCAACTCTTTCTTCCAGTTCCTGAATAGTTCTGCCATCTTCTGAAGAGAAAACGCCTTGACCTTTCGCTCTATAACTGGGTTATTTGGCTCCTCCTCTGGCGGTAGGCTGAAATTTGTCATCAGCGAGGTCCAAAGATCATCTTTCTGTCTATCCTGGACATAAGAAACTTCAGGGTCGTCCTTATTCTTATTCCATTGCTGGATGCTGATCGGGACGCTGTCCCTAACAACAACTCCACATTGATGTACAAATGCATCCTTGGTCTGCTTAGGAGCAATCGGTTGGCCATTTTTCACGATTTCTGTGATCGTGAACCTTTCATCCTGCCGCAACCTTTTCTTCGGGCCTCGTCTCCTTACGGAAGTTTGGCTCGATCCGGAGGGCTAAAAGAAGAAAGAAGCGTTAATATATGCATACCAAAACAATTAATGCATCAAAGTCAGCACAGGCTTAATTAATATATATATACCTCGCCGGACTTTGCAACAGTTAGGGCTCCCTCCTCCGTTCGGTCACCGGAGCCGTCATCATCATGTCCTTCCTCCGCCATTCGGTCACCGGAGCCGTCATGACCTCCTTCCTCCTCCATTGTTGGATCACCGGAGCCGTCATCCTCTCCTTCCTGACCATCGGTGTCGTTGAGAAACAACAAGGGATCACCTCCGTCGCGGATTATATCCCCCAACAACTCTTCTTGTTCCAAGTCTCTGTCCATGGTTTCTGCAAATATTACAACATGGCAATATACAAACATGAGAGATGGATTAGTGACAAACATGGACTTAATATCACAACAAGGAATCATATGCATATGAGCAATGGATTAGTGGCAAACATCGTTGAGGATTGCTCCCCCTCATGTCTGATGAGTCGTCCTATATATCTTTCGAGAGAGGATACTTTGCGGACCGTCTCTCTCATGCATGTCCAACATCCCCCCTCATGTCGAAGTTATCGGGGTTATACTTTCAGGAGAGGACACTTTGAAAAAAATAATCGCTATGCAGGAGATCAAACTATCCATTCTACCCCATTGACCTATGCCAGCAATGATAGATCGACAACGACGCTCTTTCTTCTAGGGTTTGGGTGGCCTCAATAGTTGATTGGGCGAGCAGACCGCCTCTCTCTCATGCATGTCCGACGTCGCCCCTCATGTCGAAGTTATCGGGGAGGGGGTAGATCGATAACGACGCTTTTCTTCTAGGGTTTGGGTGGCCTCGATAGTTGGTCGGCGAGCGGACCGCCTCTCTCTCATGCATGTCCGACGTCCCCCCTCATGTCGAAGTTATCGGGGAGGGGGTAGATCGACAACGATGCTCTTTCTTCTAGGGTTTGGGTGGCCTAGATAGTTGGTCGGGCGAGCGGACCGCCTCTCTCTCATGCATGTCCGACGTCCACCCTCATGTCGAACATTTTAACTTAGTAACTTAGTAACTTGGTAAATTTTAACTAATTTCTATGAACAAAAAAAATATTCTATGAAAAATAAAAAACATCATATGATCATTTTCTATATATATACATCCATACATACACATACATATTCTTTGCACGGCGTCTATGAACATAAAAAATTCTAACTTTTGCATATTCTTTGCATATGAACATACATACATTTTCTTTTTTTCTTAAATGTAAGTTTTGCATATGAAGATACACACATAAAAAATTCTAACTTTTGCATATTCCTTGCAAATTCTAACTTTTGCATATGCAGAATTCTAAGTTTTGCAGGGCGGCGGCGCGCGGCGGCAGCGCAGGGCAGGGGCGGCGGCGGCGGCGGCGATGGCGGCAATGCAGGGGAAAGGGCCGGGGCGGAGCTCACTGCGGGAGGCAGGGCGTCGGGGCCGGGCGTCGGGGCATCGGCATCAAGGCGGGCGGCCGGAGTGCGGGCGGCCGGAGAGCGTGGGCGGCCGGAGCGCATCGCGGCGAGCGGCGGCGTCGGGGCGCAGGAGGGGGGAAGGAGGAGAGGAGGGGAACGGCGCGGCGGCCCACAATGGGAGAGGGGACGGCGTCGAGGCAGCTCGGCGATGGCGACGACGGTGGCCGGATCACGGGCAGCGACGGCGAGGTGGCCCGGCGAGGGCGAGGGCGTCGGCGTCGAGGGCAGCAGCCTGGCGGCGTCGATGGCGAGGGCGGGCGTCGGGGGAGAGAATGGGAAATTTTCTAAGTGTTCCCTTATATACAAAGGGCTTTAGTCCCGGTTGGTGGCCCAACCGGGACGAAAGGAAAGCCCCTTTTCAGCATCCGAAAGGGCGGGAAGCAAAGCACTTTTGTCCCAGTTGGTGGCTCAAACCGGGACTAAAGGGGGGCATTGGTCCCGGTTGGTGGCTCGAACCGGGACCAAGGGCCCCCTTTCGTCCCGGTTGGAGCCACCAACTGGGACCAAAGGGCTTGTGCTGTAACTGGCATGGTGCGGTGTGAGTTTAGTCCCACCTCGCTTGCCGAGAGGCGATCGCAGTGGTTTATAAGCCCCGCTGTGATAGACCCTTCGAGCTCCTCTCTAATGCAGGCCTGTTGGGCCTAATGTTCTTCTGTGCCCTGTTGGGCCTACTTGCCCCGCGGGCCTGCATCCTGGCCCATGTGTAGGTGGGTTTCTAGTCGTATGCAGGCCGTGGTGGCCTAGTAGGCAGGCAATTTTATTTTTTTGCATATGTTATGTTTTTAAAAAAATTATGTTATTTTTTGCATATGTTAAATTTAGTTATATAATTTTAGTTGCATAAATTTTATATAATTTTAGTTGCATAAATTTTATTTTTTATTGATTCTTTTTAGTTGATTCCTTTTGCTATTAGAGTTTTATAAAAGCTTTTTTGTTTGCTATTAAAGTTTGTAACAAAAAAACTTTATGAAAATTGTTTTTGCTATTAAAGTTTTTAACAAAAAAATACTTTGATAATTTTAGTTGCATAAATTTTATATAATTTTAAGTTAATATTATTTTGAACATAACTAGAGGTTTATAAAAGCTTTTTAGTTGATTCTTTTTGCTATTGAAAATATTATAGTTTTGTTTTAGTTGATCATAACAGAATATTTTAATTGATTCTATTTAGTTCATTCTTTTTTCTATTAGATTTTTATAAAAGTTTTCCAGTTCATTCTTTTTGCTATTAGTTCATTCTTTGAGCTAAATGACCCTGAAATTGAAAAAGCACTACAAATGAACTCTGAAAAGGTTGAAAGTTGGCATGGTATCATCATTTCACCCACATAGCATGTGCTAAAAAGTTGAGAGGGTTACGGCAAAAACTGGATACACTTCGTGTACAAAATGGACAATCTCTTTCGAAGTATCAGGGTTTCGGACAAAAACTCATATGTTACAAAAAGGCATTTCATTTCTTGACATGTAACTGTAGTGATATTCTAGATCAAAGCCATCATCAGAATAGTTGTGGAGAGAAAGTCTTCACTTTTTCTTCGCGTGTGTTCATTGCTTATTGCGCCGTAACCATGGATAATCTTCATCGTTTAACAGGGTGCTTGGGTCAGCCTTGACTTTGAAGTGAGGAATTTCATGAAACTTTTCATAATCTTCAGACATGTCTGTCTTGCCCTCCACTCCCACGATGCCTCTTTTCCCGGAAAGAACTATGTGGCGCTTTGGCTCATCGTATGATGTATTCGCTTCCTTATCTTTTCTTTTTCTCGGTTTGGTAGACATGTCCTTCTCATAGAAAACATGCGCCACATCATTGGCTAGGAAAAATGATTCGTCTGTGTACCCCAGATTATTCAGATCCACTGTTGTCATTCTGTACTGCGGGTCTACCTGTACCCCGCCTCCTGACAGATTGACCCATTTGCACCGAAACAAAGGGACCTTAAAATCATGTCCATAGTCAAGTTCCCATATGTCCACTATGTAACCATAATATGTGTCCTTTCTCCTGTTGGTTACTGCATCAAAGCGGACACCACTGTTTTGGTTGGTGCTCTTTTGATCTTGGGTGATCGTGTAAAATGTATTTCAATTTATCTCGTACCCTTTGTAAGTGTTGTCACCCATGAGATGTGTTTGCAACCAACTGCCGAAAGTCCTGATGTGTTCAAATGTAATCCAGTCGTCACACTGCTCCGGGTGTTTGGGGTGCAGAATATTCTTGTGTTCGTTGACATACGGGGTCACCAAGGTAGAATTCTGTAGAACTGTGTAGTGTGCTTGAGACCAAGACTGCCCGTCCCTACATATTATTGAGTCCGCTACTAGCATGCCTTTTCCAGTCAGTCTCCCCTCATACCGCGATTGAGGGAGACCAATCAGCTTAAGGTCGGGAATGAAGTCAACACAAAACCCAATGACCTCCTCTGTTTGCCGGCCCATGGAGATGCTTCCTTCTAGCCTAGCACGGTTACAAACATATTTCTTTAAGACTCCCATGAACCACTCAAAGGGCCGGGAACATACTGTGTAGAAATACATGGCCCAAAATGGCAATCTCGTCGACTAGATGAACTAGGATGTGCGTCATGATATTGAAGAAGGATGGTGGGAACACCAGCTCGAAACTGACAAGACATTGCACCAAATCACTCCTTAACCTTGGTAGGATTTCTGGAACGATTACCTTCTAAGAGATTGCATTGAGGAATGCACATAGCTTCACAATGGCTAATCGAACCTTTTCCGATAGAAGCCCCCTCAATGCAACCGGAAGCACTTGTGTCATAATCATGTGGCAGTCATGAGACTTTAGGTTCTGAAACTTTTTCTCTGCCATATTTATTATTCCCTTTAAATTCGACGAGAAGCCATACGGGACCGTCATACGGAGCAGGCATTCAAAGAAGATTTCCTTCTCTTCTTTGGTAAGAGCGTAGCTGGCAGGACCTTCATACTGCTTTGGATGCATGCTGTCATTTTCGTGCACACGTTGCTGATCTTCCCGTGCCTCCGGTGTATCTTTTGTCTTCCCATACACGCCCAAGAAGCCTAGCAGGTTCACACAAAGATTCTTCATCACGTGCATCACGTTGATTGTAGAGCGGACCTCTAGGTCTTTCCAATAGGGTTGGTCCCAAAATATAGATTTCTTCTTCCACATGGGTGCGCGTCCCTCAATGTCATTCGGAACAGATAGTCCGCCAGGACCCTTTCCAAAGATTAATTGTAAATCATTGACCATATCAAGTATGTCATCACCAGTACGGAGGGCGGGCTTCTTCCGGTGATCTGCCTCACCTTTGAAATGTTTGTCTTTCTTTCGACATTGATGGTTGGTTGGAAGAAATCGACGATGTCCCAGGTACACATTCTTCCTGCATTTGTCCAAATATATATTTTCGGTGTCATCTAAACAGTTCGTGCATGCGTGGTATCCCTTGTTTGTCTGTTCTGAAAGGTTACTGTGAGCAGGCCAATCATTGATGGTTACAAACAGTAACGCATGTAGGTCAAATTCCTCCTGGTTGTGCTCATCCCACACACGTACACCTTTTCCATTCCACAACTATAAAAGTTCTTCAACTAATGGCCTTAGGTACACATCAATGTCGTTGCCGGGTTGCTTAGGGCCTTGGATGAGCACTGGCATCATAATGAACTTCCGCTTCATGCACAACCAAGGAGGAAGGTTATAGATACATAGAGTCACGGGCCAGGTGCTATGATTGCAGCTCTGCTCCCCAAAAGGATTAATGCCATCCGCGCTTAAACCAAACCATATGTTCCTTGTATCACCTGCAAAGTCCCCCCCATGTTCTCTCGATTTTTCTCCACTGCGACCCATCAGCGGGTGCTCTCAACTTCCCGTCTTTCTTACGGTCCTCTTTCTGACATCGCATCAACTTGGCATGCTCTTTGTTTCTAAACAGACGTTTCAACCATGGTATTATAGGAGCATACCACATCACCTTGGCAGGAACCCTCTTCCTGGGGCGCTCGCCCTCAACATCACTAGGGTCGTCTCGTCTGATCTTATACCGCAATGCATCGCATACCGGGCATGCGTTCAAATCCTCGTACGCACCGTGGTAGAGGATGCAGTCATTAGGTCATGCATGTATCTTCTGCGCCTCCAATCCTAGAGGGCATAGAACCTTCTCTGCTTCGTACGTACTTTCGGGCAATTCGTTATCCTTTGGAAGCTTCTTCTTCAATATTTTCAGTAGGTTCTCAAATCCGTTATCAGATACAGCATTGTCTGCCTTCCATTGCAGCAATTCCAGTGTGGTAACGAGTTTGTGTTGTCATCTTCGCAATTTGGGTACAACCCTTTTTTGTGATCCTCTAACATGCGATCGAACTTCAACTTCTTCCCATCACTTTGGCATTGTCTCTTTGCATCAACAATGACCCGACGAAGATCATCATTGGGCACATCGTCTGGTTCCTCTTGATCTTCAGCTTCCCCCATTGCAGCATCACCGTATTTAGGGGGCGGATTGTTGTCATCATCCTCTTCTTCTTCGTTGTCTTCCATCATAACCCCTCTTTCTCCGTGCTTGGTCCAAACATTATAGTGTGGCATGAAACCCTTCTCAAGCAGGTGGACGTGAAGGGTTTTCGAGTCAGAGTAATCTTTTGTATTCTCACAGATAAGGCATGGACAATACATAAAACCATTCTGCTTGTTTGCCTCAGCCACTTCGAGAAAACTAGGCAGGCCCTTAATGTACTCGGAGGTGCGTCTGTCACCGTACATCCATTACCGGTTCATCTGCGTGCAATATATATAATTAAGTGTGTCAAAAACCATTACAGAACATCATGAATAGAGAAGTGACCAAATTAATAGAAGTTCATCATCACATTAAAACCAAAGTACAGTAGTGATCAAATGTTATTACTGAAAAAATAAATATATAAAGTTCATACATAGTTCTCATTAAACAACATATAGCTCTCTAGAGCAGCTAATTAAACCATACATTGAAACTATGTAAAACATTTCAATGCAACAACAAATGCGATCATAATCGCAACTAAGGTAACAATTGATCCAACGGCATAATGTTCCCAAGCCTCAGTATGAATGGCATATTTTCTAATCTTTCTAATCTTCAAGCGCATTGCATCCACCTTGATCTTGTGATCATCGACGACATCGGCAACATGCAACTCCAATTTCATCTTCTCCTCCTCAATTGTTTTCAATTTTTCTTTCAAATACTCATTTTCTTGTTCAACTAAATTTAACCTCTTGACAAGAGGGTCGGTTGGAATTTCCGGTTCACATACCTCCTACATAAAAATATCTATGTCACGTTGGTCAGTATAATTGTAATAAACAATAAATGAAACAAATAGTTATAAAAGATAATATATCACATCCGAATCCTAGACAGGACGAGGGCCGACAGGGGCGGACACCAAAACCATGGCACTATATAATAACAAACAATAATAAAAGTAAGAAAATTATACAAGTATCTATCTAAATCATACAAGTAAGAATTTTTTTTCTTTTAGAAAAAGATAAGAACAAGAGGCTCACCATGGTGGTGCCGCACGAGATCGCGCGGGCGATTGACGGCGGTGAGGATGGGGACGGGACAGGACAGACCCCCAAACCTAGACAAATATTGAGAAAAATGGAGCTTCGAGGTCGAGCTTGGAGAGGAGAAAGCTTAAGTGTGGCTCGGGCATTCATCGAACACCTCATATGCATAGGAGGTGAGGGCTAGAGCAACACACCCTTGCACACGCCGGCCGGCCAAAACAGAGCAGTGAGCGGGCAGGGGCGGGGTATTTATAGGCTTATCTTTAGTCAGGATGGTGGCTAGACCGGGATAGAAGACGGACCTTTGGTCCTGGTTCCAGCCACCAACCGGGACAAAGGTGCTGGGCCAGGAGCGAGGCCCTTTGGTCCCGGTTCGTGTCTGGAACCGGGACCAAAGGTGTCAAACGAACCGGACCAATGGCCCATGAGGCCCGGCCGCGCCGTGCCTCACGAACCGGGACTGATGCACCCTTTGGTCCCGGTTCGTAAGTGAACCGGGATTAATGCCCTTATCCTGGCCTCAACCAAAGCCCTGTTTTCTACTAGTGCAACTTGACAATGCTAAGACGATCCACTACCCATTGTGTATGTTTATCTTTCTTGGCATTATCATTTTCTCACGTTCAACATTTGAACTCATGTATTTCTATATTCTCAAGCTTTTTATTTTTTTTGAGGGAAGGCCATCATGGCTAGCTTTATTGATTTAAATAGGAATTACATCATTCACTAGTCCGAAAACTAGGATGCCCGGAGCCTCTCCCATCCAGCTATCGGAAATGTTATTACAAAAACTATGAGTAGCTAGCACATGTGCCACATTATTCGTAGAACCATTACAATGTTTAAAAATGACATTCCCAATTGCCAAGGACACGTCCACACACTCCGCAAAGATTGCTGTTGCAGCATCCCACCATCTGGTTTGCCCGGAACAATATTCAATCACCGTTGTAGAATCCGACTCCGCTTCCACTCGAGGAAAACCAAGTGAATTTGCAAAAATAAGGCCATCCCGCATCGCCATGGCCTCCATTGTTACCACATCAGCTGCATGAGATATAAAATGGTATCGCGCTGCTTAGAAATTACCTTTTTCATCTCTGGTAATAGCAGCCGTTGCTCCCGTTCCTATATTCTCAAGCTATTACCATGGATTCGAGCATGTGGGTTTGATTATAGCAATGCATGCATCCTTTTGCTTCTAATTATGTCACTGGGCGTGTTTCCAAGTTCATCTCACCAAGAAGTTATGTGCCTTGATAAATTTGGCAATGGCAAACACAGGCTTGTATTTTGGTTGATTTCCTGTTAATTACTTGTCATGCTCTTGTTCACTTGGTCGAAGGAGGTTTGCGAATATATGTCAAGGCATGAACCTCAAGTCTTACATTGAATTCTGTGAGAGCATGAATCCTACTCGAGAATCCAGACTGGGTTTACACTTTCTAATCAAGTTTAAACTACTCAATCGGTAACCATAGCTCACATGGTTTTGCAACCAACAAACTAAACGATGCTTCTACATACATGACACAACAATGATTAATCACCCTTGTCGTGTAATATAAGATCACTAGGAAGCACAACCAGTGGTCACATAAATCACCTTTGCCCCTAACTCATCTTTGCTTTTTCGTCCCTATTCTTTCTTCTTTTTTCTAAACAGCCTCCTCTACAAGCATCACCTGTCATGCGACAAACATTAGGGGTACCGTTGCTAGCGAGTCGCTGAACCTGAGCAACATCCATCGCTCGCTTGCTTATTCCAGAGCAAGTGGAAACTGAGCACGACCGAGAAAATGACTTCTGGGGTTTCAAAGCCACATACAGAAGGCAGAGCATTATTTGTTTTGCTTTTAACCAAAGCCATAGATTTGATTACCCGAATGTTTAGCACAACATCCACAACTATCACTGACAAGAAACTATGACTTTCCGCGGCTAGACTATTCAGCCGCACCGACCAGTATATGGCTATATGCTTAAAATCAAAACATGTGCCTCCCGTGTTGTGCCTATCTGTATCGAAATTCAACTCAACAAAGCATGTACGTAAAGAAAGCAGAATGGCAAATGTGATGTTTCTGTCTTGAAGATGGTAGCCCTCTGGTTTTGTACCTCTCATTGGGCACCAAAACTCAACTACATAGGGGCTGTTTGGTTTCTGCCACAGCCAGCCCCGCCAACGGAGGTCATGCAAAATAATTGGCGAGCGAATTGGCCGCCGGAGCCTTGCCAAAAAATTGGCGTAGACGTAGAATAGAAGTGATGCGGTGGGATGGGCGAGCAAAAAAATCGGCACTCATCCAAACGACCTCGCCAACCTGCTCAACGACCAATATTTTGGACGGACGGCAGTGGGACGCAATCCAAACAGCCCCATAGTGTGACCTCTAATGGAGCCGGAAGGGAGACCGCCAATAGGCCATTATATACGGACACAACCATCATATGGACACGAGACTTCCTCCACCTCTCGAGACTCCGTGTCGCCTCCTTAGTGAACCGGACCACCGACATCAGAAGGACAAGCCACGACCAAGCTCCGCACGCCACTAGTGTCGTCGCCACATGAGTCGCAACGCCAACCACTCGCATCACAGGTTGGGCACCAGCCAACCGTGATGCCATGCACATCCATCCCAAGGTGTCGAGCAAGCTTGCACTCGGAGCATTCAAGCAGGATCACCGATCTTCAAAGCAACGCCCCAAAGGAGGAAACGCCATAGGGACAATGTCGTTGCCCGACCCAGACGGGTCTAGGATTCTGTAACACCCCTGTGTAACAATCACTATGACACTCTGCTAATAATGCCAAGTCACTTTCATTTGCAGTACCTAGTCACATTGGTTAAATAATCAATTCAAAATCCTCTCTGAAAATCAACTCAAATTCAAAGTGAAAATAAAAGTTGATCCAGTCAGAAACTAAAATGTTCATTAAGTAGCAAATAATTCAGAGGCACTTATAAATTTGTAACCAGCATTATATGGTTGACTAATTAATCCTAACAACCTCAGCAGTGGCTAAACAGCAACATTTAACGACCTTTTAAATAATCTAAATTAAATATGAAATTGTATTTTGCCCAAACTAGTTTTTGGTGTTGGGATATATTGCACTGCACTTTATGAGCTAGGTCACACATTTTACAAAAATCATTAGGTGCTCAAACAATTTGCAAAACAGAAAAGAAAACAAAAACAGGAATAAGAAAATAGAAAAGGCCCTAGTGCTTACTGTGCACTTAGGCCTGCTGCTACAGGATACGGCCCAGCCCAACAGCGCCAGCCCACCGCGGTCATCTCGCTCCTCACGCCGCTGTCGCGCCCGCACGCTGACACGCCGTCGTTCGTCGCCGTGTCGTCGATCCCGCGGTTCCCCGTCGACTACAAGTGCTGCCCCGAGTCCTCCCGCAACCCTAGCCAACACCAGATCCCCCTCTCGTCCCCTCCCTCGCTCTTGTTTGAGCTCGCCCGAGAGCTCGTCGCCGCCGTCGCTCGATCCCGCGGCCACCGTGCCACGATTGCCTCTCCGCCATGTCCGACGTCATCCCCGTCCTCGACTACGCCGCCTGCACCGTCTAGTTGGAGCCGAACGCCCCTACATCGAGCTGCTCGAGCTCGTCTTCTCCACACGGCCACCCGCATCGCCGCCGTCCTTTCGCTGGCTCGAGCCTTCCCCGAGCCCGCTTTCGCGCACCTACAGGGCCCGGTGAGCAGTCGCCGCCTTCCATCTCTCTTTTCTGCTCGATCTTGTCGCAGTAGCGATCGCATTGGAGATGCCCGAGCTCACCGCCACGGACCTCGTCGCCGGCGACCGTCCGGCGACCATTTGGTCCCTTGCTGTTGTCCGTCCTGCTCGCCGTGCCGCGTAGAGCCTCCCCAACGCCTCGCCTAGCTCGTTCGTTTGCACGTCGTAGCACCGTTTCCATAGCTCGCCCGAGAACCTCGCCGCCGACGATCTCCTAGCGCTCGCCCCCGTCCGTTCCAGCCACTCCGGCCACCACCGTTCGACGCGCGATGCCAAGCCGCATCGAACGCACCCAGCCACAACCCCGCAGACCCCCTGTGCGTGAAATCCGCGCCCCTCCCGAGCCGCGCCGCCGCGTTTGGCTCGCCGGAGCAGCTCTGGCGCCGGCCACCGACGTGGCATACCTGGGGCCCGCCCCTGGGTCACTGCTAGTGGGGCCCCTAGCCCCAGTTGACCACGTTGACCGTGGTCAACTGTGCTGACTGGGCGACCCCAGCCACTGACATGCGGGCCCCACCGCATTTTAATTAACTAATACATTTTATTAATAAAAACAAATTAATTAAGCTAATTAGCCACTGACAGGTGGGGTCCAGTAGATAATTAGATCTAGTTAAGTTTAGATAAACTCTGTTATATAACAGAGGCTGACATGTGGGTCCCACTGGACCCTCAGGTCAGGTTTGACCCTGGTTAACCGACCAATTGACTGCTGATATCATCATTGCATCATGCTGACATCATAAATTGTTTTCTGCTAATTTAAGTAATTCCAGAAAATGATTTAATCTTTGAAAATTCATAGAAAATAAACCGTAGCTCGGATTGAAAAACTTTATACATGAAAGTTGCTCAGAACGACAAGACGAATTTGATTGTGTCATCTGTTTCCATGACGGAACCCTCTACGTAGGTGAACCCGTAACTTTCCGGCCATTTTCGGTAGATGAATAGTGCATATACACCGGTTAATAAATCCCACTTTAATCCTAAAATAACTAAAATGACTTAGATGCATCTTTAGGCAACCCTGCACTGCATCCTAGGCATAGCATGCTTTGTGTTGCATATGTTGCTGTGTATTCATCTGTTTTCTCCCCCTCTTCTTTCTCGGTAGACCTCGGTACCGACGCAGTTCTCGAGACCGACACAGCTCAGGAGCCCGACGACTCAGTTAACGACCTTACCTTTGCCGCAGAGCAACTAGACAAGCACCCCCATTTTGAGCATACCGATATCGCCTATTCTTCTCTCTCTTATGCTTGCATTAGAAGTTGCTACTGTTACTGTTATCCAATTTTTGCTGCATAGCCTGTTTATTGTAACTTGCTATTGTTACCTTCCTGCTTATCCTAAAATGTGTAGTATAGGCTGAGTAGAGACCCATCAGAGACCCCACTTATCTCGACTGCCCCGCTGGATTATCAGAAGACCCAATCAACGGGATTGAAGACCAGGCCCCGGCACCGCACATCACTTCCCCCTTAGTTGCTCGACACTACTGGGTTACTATCGAGCGCCGAGGGTGATACCTCGTCAGCACTTCTGATGATAACCTTGTAGGTTAGTTAATCGGACGTGGTCAGTGAGGGTGATTCCTCCTACACCACCCCCGATAACGATGCTGTCGTGCAACTCCTCAAGTGTGGGCCTCGAGGGTGATTCCTCCTTCGTTCATCTTGACGATAACATCAGGTGGAATTCCAATGAGGGTGATTCCTCAGGGTTCCACTTGTTGTTAGACACACGATACTATGGATACAATGACTTTACACTGAACCATGATACTAAAGACGGGTCGGCCCTGAGGGGTACCCGCGCGAGCATATCTGCGAAGTGATGTGGAGACGGGTTGACCTGGAAGGTGCCCGCGAGATAATTACGAGACGTGGCCGGGCATTCATAGCCCTTGCCGCAAGTCCTCGAGATGGGGCGACGGGGTCACATCGATCTTGAGTCTCTGCTCATTACCGCGCGCTCCTAATCCACTAACGGTTTGGATATTTGATCCGAGGGGCCTCTGGCCTGATAGCACTAACCATCACGTGGGCATACTATGGGCGTTCTGCGTCGTATACTTCAGCCGAAGCTTAATAGACGTCATGCGACAGAGCGGCGCGCGCCGTGTTGGACTGGTTATGCAACCGCGCTTGTATTAACGGGTTGCTAGGTCTGCTCACGGCCGCCCACGCAACATGCAGGAGTTCCCGGGGCGATAGCCCAAGACTCCTGGGGGCATAGGTTGAGTCCGGCGTGCTGACCTCTCTATTAAGTATTCGGTCGGGTTGTGGTGTATCGTTTGGCCGAGGCCGGGCATGACCCAGTAAAGTGTGTCCGGCCGGAGTTAAGCGAGCGTGGTGGGTAAGTTGGTGCACCCCTGCAGGGAGGAAACAATCTATCGATAGCCTGTCCTACGGTAACGGACACTCAGAGTTGTATCCCGATCGATACAACTAGAACTGGACACTTGAGATGATAACTGGATACTATGGCTCTGGGATTGCTTTCCCACAGGGAGTCGAGGAAGAATCTCTGGGCGAGGTTGATGACACTACTACTACTTTACATTATGCTAATCTGCACTCTTCTAATGCTGCAAGACCGCTGAAGATGTTAGTCTTCGATAGGCCTAGGCTCTCCTCTCTATTCTGGCATTTCTGCAGCCCAGTCCACATATACAACCTTCCTTTGAAATTGTTGCATATGTAGTGTAGATCCTTGCTTGCTAAGTACTTCGGATGAGTAATCACGGTTGCTTTGCTTTCTTTTTCACCCATATCCATTTGTCGCAACCAGATGACGGAGTCCCTGAGCCAGCTGCCCCCGCCGACGGCTACTACTACTACCCTCCCGGCGAGTACTACTACGAGGAGCCGACCGACGACCAGGAGTATGTTCGGAGGGTCCTAGGCAGGAGGCCTACGCCTTTCGATCGTAGCTTTTATTTTGCCCCGCCTTTCTAAAGGCTTATCCGATTCTCTGTAATATCTGTTCCCAGATATTTGATGCTTCTACTGACGTTTGTATGCCATCGAGCTATGTATTCGAGCCCTCGAGGCCCTGGCTTGTAATATAAAGCTTGTATGACTTTATTTATGTTTTAGAGTTGTGTTGTGATATCTTCAAGTGAGTCCTTAGGCTTGATCGTGTGCATTGCGTGTATGGTTAGTGCACGATTAAGCCGGCGTCGTCACAGATTCCGCCCGAAGAACCATATCCGAGGGTGGAACGAGCCGAAGAAACTCCACGGCGGCGCCTCCAAGAAGGGGCGCCGCCACCGCCTGTCGACAAGCGTCAAGCAAGCTTGCACTCGAAGCATTCGATAACCACCCCCACACAGCCGGCCAAAGCCAGTCCACACCTCCAATGGCCCGCACACCCCCACGTAGTATGCCATCATAACGCGGGGACCACCACCGCACCATCGGCCGCTGCACCGCCACGCGGCCACCAACAGACACCATGCCTCGCCTGAGCTAGGAGGGAGGGGCGGCACCCCCTCCCAAACCTGCTGGATCGAGCCACTGGGCCGAAACGCCCCTACCGCACCAAGGCCTCCAGAACGGAGCCCCCAACCTTCCCAACTGCCTCAGCCATGCTGAAGACCTGGATCCGTCAGAGCAGCCCAGATCTGACAAGCTCGTCGCTGGATCGGTGGAGAAGCTGTCTTGATGCATATTACGATGACGAGCTCCCACAGAGGCAGGAGGGAGGCTTTTGGAGAACTTTTATTTTTGGGGCATTGCGAGAACTTTTATTTTCGGGATATTTTTTTATTGCACGGATAATTCAGAAAACACACAGATAATACTATTTTTGATTTATTTATTCTAGATAACAGAAAGTAAAAAGTAGGTACATAAAGTTGTGCTTTCTAAATTCATCCATCTCATGCTCATCAAAAGTAATCCATTAATAAGGTTGATCAAGTCTTATTAACAAACTTCTTCCGAATGACATGAAACCGGAGAATTCTTGAATAACACTAGGTTACCTCAACGGGGATATGCATGTCCCCAACAATAAGAATATCATATTTCTTTTTGACAGTAGGAAGAGGGAATTCAAAACCTCCAATAGTAATAGTTGAAATTTTTCCAATAGAATTGATACTATGAAGTTGAGGTTGTTACTTCGGAAAGTGTACCGTATGCTCATTACCATTAACATGAAAAGTGACATTGCCTTTGTTGCAATCAATAATAGCCCCTGCAGTATTCAAAAAATGTCTACGAAGGATGATGGAAATAATATTGTCCTCGGGAATATCAAGAATAACAAAGTCCATTAAGATAGTAACGTTTGCAACCAAAACAGGCACATCCTCACAAATACTGATGGGTATAGCAGTTGATTTATCAGCCATTTGCAAAGAGATTTCAGTAGGTGTCAACTTATTCAATTCTAGTCTACGATATAAAGAGAAAGGCATAACACTAACACCGGCTCCAAGATCACATAAAGCAGTTTTAACATAGTTTCTTTGAATGGAGCATGGTATAGTTGGTACTCCTGGATCTCCTAGTTTCTTTGGTATTCCACCCTTAAAAGTATAATTAGCAAGCATGGTGGAAATTTCAGATTCCGGTATCTTTCTTTTATTTGTAACAATATCTTTCATATACTTAGCATAAGGAGGCATTTTAAGCATATCAGTCAAACGCATACGCAAAAAGATAGGTATAATCATTTCAGCAAAGCGCTCAAAATCCTCATTATCCTTTTTCTTGGATGGCTTAGGAGGAAAGGGCATGGGTTTCTGAACCCATGGTTCTCTTTCTATACCATGTTTTCTAGCCACAAAGTCTCTCTTATCATAACATTGATTCTTTGATTGTGGGTTATCAAGATCAACAGCACATTCTATCTCCACATCATTATCATTACTAGGTTGAGCATCAACATGAACATCCTCATTAACACTATCACTAGGTTCATGTTCATCACCAGATTGTGTCTCAGCATCAGAAATAGAAATATCATTGGGATTCTCAGGTGTGTCTATAGTAGGTTCACTAGAAGCGTGCAAAGTCCTATCAGTTTTGTTTTTCTTTTTATTAGGACTAGGTGCATCAGTATTAACTCTCTGAGAATCTTGCTCAACTCTCATAGGATGACCCTCAGGATACAGAGGTTCCTGGGTCATTTTACCACCTCTAGTCATAACCCTAACATCATTATCATTGTTCTTACTATTCAACTCATTAAGCAAATCATCATGTGCTTTAAGTACTTGCTCTACTTGAGTTCTAACCATGGAAGCATGTTTACTAATAAGCTTAAGATCATTAACAGTTCTACTCATATAATCACCCAAGTAGTCAAGCATGTAAGCATTATGTTTCAATTGTCTACTAACAAAGCATTGAAGTTCTCTTGTTTAACAAAAAATTATCACATCATCAAGCTTGACTAGCAGACTTATGAGGAATATCACTTCATCAATACTATAAAGAGAGTTTACCTCTACTACCTGTGTCGGGTTATCAAGTCCATATATTTTTTCAATAGGCGGTAAATTCTTAACATCTTTAGCTTTAATACCTTTTTCTTTCATAGATTTCTTTGCCTCTTGCATATCTTCAGGACTGAGAAATAGAATACCTTTTTCTACGGAGTTGGCTTAGGAGTTGGTTCAGGAAGTGTCCAATCATTATCATTACTCAATATATTATTCAATAGCAATTCAGCTTGCTCAACAGTTCGTTCCCTGAAAACACAACCAGCACAACTATCTAGGTGGTCCCTAGAAGCATCGGTTAGTCCATTATAAAAGATATCAAGTATTTCATTTTTCTTGAGAGGATGATCAGGAGAAGCATTAAGTAATTGGAGAAGCCTCCCCCAAGCTTGTGGGAGACTCTATTCTTTAAATTTCACAAAGTTAAATATTTCCCTTAAGGCAGCTTGTTTCTTATGAGCAGGGAAATATTTTTCAGAGAAGTAGTAAATCATATCCTAGGGACTACGCACACAACCAGGAGCAAGAGAATTAAACCATAACTTAGCATCACCCTTTAATGAGAAAGGAAACGACTTAAGAATATAGTAATAGCGAATTTTTTCCTCATGAGCAAATAAGGTGGCTATATCATTCAATTTAGCAAGATGTGCCACAACAGTTTCAGATTCATAACCATAGAAAGGATCAGATTCAACCAAAGTAATTAACTCGGATCGATGGAGAATTCATAATCCTTATCAGTAACAAAGATAGGTGAAGTAGCAAACTTAGGATCATATTGCATTCTAGCATTCAAAGTCTTTTCTTTCAGCTTAGCTAACAGTTTCTAAGATCCTCTCTTATCATTGCAAGCAAAAAGTCTCTAGCAGTTTCTTCATCCATAATATAACCCTCAGGTACAACAGGAAATTCATATCTAGGAGGAGAATCATAATCTTCAGTTTCAATAATATCATCAGTTTCAGTAATTTCATTCTCTCTAACCCTAGCAAGTTGTTCATCAAGAAATTCACCTAGTGGCACAGTATTATCAAGCAAAGAAGTAGTATCATCATAAGCATCATGCATAGCAGAAGTGGCATCATCAATAACATGTGACATATCAGAATCAATAGCAGGTGTAGGTGTCGCAAGTTTACTCAAACAAGAAGGTGAATCAAGTGCAGAGCTAGATGGCAGTTCCTTACCTCCCCTCTTAGTTGAGGGAAAAATCTTGGTTCTTTGATCTTTCAAATTCCTCATAGTGATCAACAGATATAAATCCCAAGTGAATCAGAGAATAGAGCTATGCTCCCCGGCAACGGCACCAGAAAAAGGTCTTGATAACCCACAAGTATAGGGGATCGCAACAGTTTTTGAGGGTAGAGTATTCAACCTAAATTTATTGATTCGACACAAGGGGTGCCAAAGAATATTCTCAAGTATTAGCAGCTGAGTTGTCAATTCAACCACACCTGAAAGACTTAATATCTGCAGCAAAGTACTTAGTAGCAAAATAGTATGGAAGCAACAGTAACGGAGGCAAAAGTAACGGTAACAGTGGCAACAAAAAGTAACTTAGCAAAGATCAATATGTAAAAAGCTCGTAGGCAATGGATCAATGATGGATAATTATGCCGGATAGCATTCATCATGCAACAGTTATAACCTAGGGTGACACAGAACTAGCTCCAATTCATCAATATAATGTAGGCATGTATTCCGAATATAGTCATACGTGCTTATGGAAAAGAACTTGCATGACATCTTTTGTCCTACCCTCCCGTGGCAGTGGGGTCCTATTGGAAACTAAGGGATATTAAGGCCTCCTTTTAATATAGAACTGGACCAAAGCATTAGCACTTAGTGAATACATGAACTCCTCAAACTACGGTCATCACCGGGAAGTGTCCCGACTATTGTCACTCCGGGGTTGCCGGATCATAACATGTAGTAGGTGACTATAACTTGCAAGATAGGATCAAGAATACAAATATATTCATGAAAACATAATAGGTTCAGATCTGAAATCATGGCACTGGGGCCCTAGTGGCAAGCATTAAGCATAGCAAAGTCATAGCAAATCAATCTTGGAATATATTGGATACTAGGGATCAAACCCTAACAAAACTAACTCGATTACATGGTAAATCTCATCCAACCCATCACCGTCCAGCAAGCATACGATGAGATTACTCACGCACGACGGTGAGCATCATGAAATTGGTGATGGAGGATGGTTGATGATGACGACGGCGATGATTTCCCCTCTCCGGAGCCCAAAACGGACTCCTGATCTGCCCTCCCGAGGAAGAATAGGAGGTGGCGGTGGCTCCGTATCGTAAAATGCGATGAATCCTTCCGTCTGATTTTTTCCTCCGAACGTGAATAAGAGTTGGAGTTAGTTGAGGTCGGTGGAGCTTCGTGGGACCCACAAAACATGGAGGCACGCCCCCCACCCTTGTGGACAGGTGGTGGGTCCCCTCTGGTTGATTCTTTCGCCAATATTTTTTATTTATTCCAAAAATATTCTCCGTGAAGTTTCAGGTCATTCCGAGAACTTTTATTTCTGCCCAAAAATAACACCATGGCAATTCTGCTGAAAACAACGTCAATCCGGGTTAGTTCCATTCAAATCGTGGAAATTAGAGTCCAAAACAAGGGCAAAAGAGTTTGGAAAAGTAGATACGATGAAGACGTATCAGCAATCTCTGCGTATTGCTCATATAATTAGAAGACACTAGAGGCAAGCCAATTATCCACCGAGAGACAATGCCCATGTGAAAAAAAAGAAAGATTCCTGAAGATTGGAGTTTGTCGGGCACTCTCTCTGCACTATCCATACCCTAGAAGGACACGCATTACCCTAGTAGCCACGCGTGCATGCTACCGTATGTAAAATAAATAAGTGAAGGCCTCACTGGCAGTCGGCGAAGGCTCCCGAAGGCATCACTGGCAGCGTCTCGCAGCTAAAAAGGAGGAGGAGAGCGAAGACGAACACACAACACCTCACACACAACATCTCACTACACAACACCTCACACACAACACCACCACACAAACACCTCACTACACAACACCTCAGTCGGAAGAAGAGGAGAAGCAAGAGCGAGAGGAAGCAAAGCAAAGCCCTCGTGCAAGAGCCAGAGCACTCCACTTTGTAGTTTAGCCACCACTCCACTTAGTAGAATAGCCAAGAAGGCGCTGGATCGCCAAGAATATTAAGGTAATATCTTAAGTTGTGTGTAATCCCTTCGGGGTTTTCCCGAAGGGAAAACCATATGTAAATTATGTGTTGAAATGAGTGTAGTTTCTTTGGTTTCACCTGGTGTCTTTACTATGAATTTATGGGAAGAGTTCTTATGCTAGGGATCCTATAGGAGAAACCTCTGCGTGTGTAGTTCTCTGTGTAGCCTAGAGTTGGCGTTGAATGAGAACCTTGTGGCCGTAGAGAAGTGTTCCCTTCGGGTGGAACTGCCTGGGAAGACATAAGAACTTAGCCTAATAAATTGGCAATTAGAACCGTAGGTGAACGTACTAGCTACATCTGATGCAACATAATGATAAATATGGTGAGTACCGAGTAGGACTTCACAACCTCCGCAGCACAAACAGACCGCATATTTGGTCTCGGCAACCAGCTAAGATCCTGCATATAAATATAAAGTTCTGTTAAAATTTGAAATAATCATGATAGTAAACAATAATTAACCAGACAGGCGCTTATTATTTGAATAGTACCAAATGTAAAACAATAGTTGTGAATAGTACCAAATAGTAAAACAAATAGTTGTGAATAGTACCAAATAGTAAAGCAAAATAGTAGTGAACCGTAATTGAAATCAGCATTTAATAACCGCATTTAGCGATCAAATTTAGGTATATATGATAAAAGTATGTAAAAACAGAAGATATAACTAAGTAAAAACTGAAGTATAATAGGGCCGGAGATGTGCATTTTCCAGGGCCTGCTGCTCTCCTCTTCAGACGTACGTGATTTATTTGCTTCACATATATCAACAGGTAATATGGCCCGTTGTTCAGATTCTTGCTGATGACGAAGGGTCCTTCCCAAGGAGGGGAGAGCTTATGCATTCCTGTCTGGTCTTGTATCAAACGAGCACAAAGTCACCCTCCTGGAAGGTACGACTTCGGACCGACGGATGATAGCGACGTAGGTATTACTGATACACTACAAGAAATCGTGTAATCCATGACAGTTTCAATCCGTCCAGGACTGTGGAAAACCATCATGGATGCGTATGCATGACGGACTCTAAATCCATCATGTATATCGCGGTCATAATTGGCAACATGGCCTTCATGACGGATTTTTGACCGTCACCCGACTTGCCCTAGGCCCGTCCAGGCCAGAACCTTCGTGACGGACCTTTCCGTCATGGATATACGTGACATGGCATCTGATGTGGCATCATGGTCGATCTGACTTGGCAGCCCAACAATACAAGCCCAATTTATCTTTCTACAAATATTTAGGCCCACGTAGTCCATTGTTTATTGGGCCTTCAACCATTTTTTCATTACGTTAATATTCTTTAGTTTGCCTTTATACACATTTATTATACTGCACGGTCTAGATCATTATTGTCCTTGGCCTATTCAGACCATCTTCGGCCCAGGTTTGCCAATATTGATCCACACGAAAAAAAGTAAAGAATCTCCATTTGAGACAAGAAAAACAATAATATAGTGCACAATACGGATTCACAACTACAAAATTCAGATCACCGAACAGATTACAATTACATATCACAATCACACTGGAGGTTTGGATACTTCATACATATAACCTGTGTTGTTCTTGTCTTGAGTGTAGTATCATCTGTTCCATCCCAGTGGAGTTACCCTTCAAACTAAACTCGAGTGTAATATCTTCTGTTTACATCAATTACCTGCAAAAGAATAGCAAGAAAACAAAAATTGTGAGAACTATTAGCAATGAGGAATAAATTATGTGAAACATTCACCACACATTTATTTAAAATGATAGTGATTAGCCGCCATAAAAATGACAGGAACAAGGAACAATATAGCAACATCACATTCTTCAGTCAACATGCCCAATTTTTAGTGCAATCAAACAAGAATTTTGGCATGCAAAAGAACAAATATGCACGTCTTAGTATCATACAGAAGAAATCAAATTTGAATATAGCAGTGAGATGGTTGGTGGAATATCTATCCTGGCAAGATTAGAGCATAAGTCGTTGATATGTGGCTAGAACAATCTTTACTGGGACATTTGAAAGAAATGTCCTATTGAAACAAAAAAAACATGAAATGATTAACATGTACATTTCAGTCAACATGTAAAAGTTTTAAACGGAATTTCAAGGCCAAAAGAAAAGTGAGCCGTTGATAGTGTCCATCGAACAGCTCAAAATGGGGGATTCACAGCTACAGTAGTGGCTACAATACGAACAAAGGCACTGCTAATTTCTAGAACCATCGTATCAGCCACGCAGGAAAAGTTAAGGCACACGCACTAATAGCCGACCGCAAGTGTCCGCGGCATTGCCACTAATGTATCTAATCAGCGAGATTTGGAAGCTCTCGGTGATGAGCTTTTTTAAGATGGCTACAAGTGCAAATACTAATCTAAACAGGTGAACCTTTACATACAAATAGAATGGCGTGAACAATGGACTCAATGAGCCATACATGCAAGAAGGTGTTGTATTTGAGGGATAAGATTTGTATCCATCAATTGAACCCTGCACGTGTTGTGCACATACCGCCCTACAGTATATTGTAATATTTCACTTAACCACTACGTAAAAATGAAAGATATAGATTGAACCATAATCCAGAGCAATAGTATTGGTACAATGAGTGTTCCTTAAAAGGCCAACAACTCATGAACCACACAGGTAAAAAGTACGACAGGAGCAAACTCAACTGACGATGTAGTGAAAGCAAAAGACTCGGTTCAAATAAACACATAATTGCTCAAATTGATTTTGTTCCCAGGTTAGTCACATTAACTCAGGGGCGCCTACTGTAGCCTTGTCTATCTGTTGGGGCATAAAGTTGGCTTTGATTGCGTGCCTTAAATGAAGTGTAGATATCGTGCATGTATGAGGGAATTCCCGACTGGTCGATTGCAATGCACCATCTGCTCGCGTGAGGAACGCCAGGGACGTAGCTAGACTCCGTGCTGCTAGACGATACGAGGACGTCCGATAACAGTCCTTGCTATAAATTAAACTTCACCTCTAGACTAAGAGGCCCCGTGCACATTCTAGATCTCAAACTGATTCTTGCCACTATGAGGTGATACTTTTTGAGTTGCTTGGGCTCAACTTTTATGATTCTCTCGACATTGTTTGTAGCTCTGGTAGAGTTGTGTTTGCCAGTTGGTCTGGAGTCACTGTATCCACAGCACAGATCGCCCGGCACCATACGACATCTTGTATCACCCCAGCCCCTCGGCGTACGCGTCGTAGGTCCACTGCCAGGGGAGCCGGACTGCCCGGGCCGTAAGAACCTGTTTCGATACGGCACTGCGGGTGCTTGGAACAACACCGTTGTGGGTGAGATTCTGATCAGGCAGAGGGGGCCGCGCCGAGCAGTACGCTCGTGATACCAGCAGTGCACTTGTCAGTACACCGTCGACATAAAATGCGCTGTAGACAGCTGAGATGAAAGGCTGTAGAAGTTAATTTTACCTAAAAAGAGTCTCATTTAGGTTGCTATCGTATCAGACGCATTCCAGCTAGAATCATGACGTAGAGACACGCGGCTCATTGGGAAGCTACATATTGGATCGAGTGCTAATGCTTCATTTAGCCTACAAAAGCGCTTACGTAGCCCACTTTTTTTCTTGAGACCTGTGCATACAACTTTGCAGACAGAGCGCGGTCTGTTTATGAGGGCTACCTGCGTGCGACACGCAAGCACTAAAAGAGTTACACTTATTGACGCTTATAGCCTAAAGATATCCAGAAAGGTAGTGCGTACGCTGAAATAACTCTCCAGACTTCCTACGAGCGTCTCTGATTAGTCTTATTAAGGGGATTTAGATTCAAGTCTGTAGGTGTACCTGGCTGTAGATGTACTCACTAGTTTACTCGATAAAGCAGTTACCATCTTTTGTCAGTTTCATATATACCCTACATCACTAGTTGCTCCATCTCACAGGATGAAGTGGCGTCAGGACAGGGCACCGGTATAGCGCCGGACAAGATGTCGGAAGGCATATAAACAGGAAATATGACCATGAGCAAACACAACACGACACGGGCCCGTTGGAAAACAGAATGCTGATCGTAGGAACGACCACCAACATATACTTTCGGATTACTAATACATGTTCATGAAGAAAAGATGAAAATAAATCTTACATTAAAAAAAAATCGAGGTCACCACCAATGACAATACGTTTTATGCAAAACATATAGAATGAGTTGGCTAGCGAGTACGCGGGAGTCATCTGCCTATCTGTTTGACGCGCCGCAAAAACAAGTCTATCGCGACATGCAAGCGAGAACACACGTAGGCATGCCACGACCTTCAACACGGCAAAAGACTATCCTGCATCCTAAAACGGATAGTTTATTCGATTAATGGAGAGCGGGAAAAGGTTTCTCACCTTCACAGGCAAGTGGCGGCGGAGGTCCCTTTGTGCGATGCGAATAAGGCCGAGGAGTGCTGTGAATAAAGCAAGTGGTCAACCCCTCCTCTCCTAGTGGGCGATTGTGAAGAGAAACGGAAAGAATCTGGGCAGCGTCCTTGGTCATGGGCAGAGAAGTAGGCGACAACGTCCATCCGCGGAACCTCAACCACCTCTCATGACCACGCGGCCATGACGACGAGCAGGGGTGACCTGACACGGATGCGTGGAGCGCCATATAGGCGGGTGTGTGCCCACACGGGATCTGAGTAGCCTCAGAGGGGGAAAGTTTGGGGGGGGGGGAGGAGCAGATAGAGGGTGGCGAGACGGAGGTAGAGCGGGGAGATGGTTGAGGGGTGGGCGGCGAGCGGGTGGATCGAGGGGGTGGCAAGCCGAAGTGGAGAGGAAGGCATGGGCAGGATCTTGAATCGGGAGCAGAAGCAGCAGAGAGGGAGAGGATTAGTTTATGGACGCGTCGGGAACCGGGCTAGCTGTGGGTGGAGGTGGATTAGGTTTCCGTGGTCGGGGGGGAGAGGCGCGAGGCTGCTGTGGCCTCTCGGGCTGGTGGGCTGTGGCGATAAATGGGTTGGCTCCGAAAAATTTGAAACTCCCCGAGTCGACGACTTGAATGTGTTATCCTCCGTGCGCTTCCTGTTTCGGACTTTGACTGCGTACACGACTTGTTTTCCTGCGCGCGGTTTGCTAGCCTATTTCATACTTTTGTTTGTCTATGCCCTTGGGGGGTCGGTACTAGACCTGATTTCATGTGGGCCCACATGTTGTATGCTACATAAGTCTATTCGTCAGTTTGGGAGCCACATCAATTTCAGTTAGGATCCTTTGTTTTTTTTACCGTCTTGGGAAAATTCAAATTAAATGTAACCATATGACTATGCCCACATTGTAGGAGGAGCAATTCGAGATAGTCCGTATGGTGGATGAAGGGTGGAGAAAAGCTAGGCCCGGTTGGTCTATCCGCGACGGTTTTCGTGACAGTAATCCACATCTGTCTTAAGGCTTACATTTTTGGGCCCAACCACATATGATAGTCGGTGACGGTTCCATGACGGATTTTCCAGAAATTCACCAGGAATGCGTCACGGATTAAAACGGTTTCTTTGTAGTGATATATTGTTGACCTGGACGCAGCAAAGTGTTGTCCTCCTCCAGGGGGTCATTTCAAGGGAGGCTTGGCAAGCTACTCATCTCTGCATCAACATATGAACCACCCATGGAGAGTCATGATGAATAACTTGGGAGACGGCCTTTGCACCATTAGACCAGGAAAAAAACGGCGTATAGCCCGTTGCTGTTGGAGAAGTCCGTTGTTCCATTACCACAGCAGGAAGCTCTTCTACCAAAAACCGAGAGTTTGCTCAGGGAACCATGAGTTCTAGGTTTGATGCCTCACGCAACAACTCTTGGTTTGCACGCTCTGTATGTCCATTGGACTGTGGATTGTGCCACGAAGCTAGATGAAAGCAGGATATGCCTTCTGAAGAACTGCTGTCAGGACCAGGATTTCTAAAGCAACACCGATCTAGCGTGTAACACCTCTATCACTTTGCGGCATCACGCACGTTCCCAAGGTTGTCGCCATTACCATGGCCCGGGACGTTTGCGCTTTTGGTTCACGTTATATGATAGGTTGCTGCTAGCATCATATGACAGGAGAACCCGGGCCGACATGGCTAGTCGTGAACCCAAAGCGGCGCTAATTACGGGGACAGGCATAATGAATCAACATCAGAGCATGTCCGGTCAGCAGAGTGTGAATCCGGGCTTTTGTAGCACTGGGTAGCAGGAATCCGGGAGGAAACCGGGGCGCTTGTAGCAGGCTAGGCAGGACTCCGGATATCACGCGTGACATTGCCCCGAAGGACAGACAAGGAACGAAGTTGGAAAACCACATCCGTGGCCCCGTCTAAGTGTTCCGGGAGCAGCAGTGACTGGGCTAGCAGGACTCCGGTAAACCGGGCTGTAGTGGACTACCAAGGCTCAGTGGAGACCCAGACTACATTTCCCCATAAGAGGAGGACGCCAAGGATAAACAACTAGATAGTCGGATCCCACCAATACCAAGATTTCAATCATACACACAATAGTCGATATGTGTAACTACAACATGGAATACAACAAAAACTCTACAACTCAAAGAGTACTTTATTTAAACGGCTCTGGGGAGCCATACAGAACATGTTCATACAGATAGGGGTCAAACGAACCGACACTCAAGTCTACAAAAATTACAAGAACATGCGGGAAAAGCAACTAAGTCTGAAGTCCAGGACGACACTAGAAAGAAAGAAGGCGGACGAAAAGCCTGTATATCACATGAGGCCCTTAAACAAGTCAGGTCCACCACCCTGGGTGGCAAGTCACTCTCAACGTCGAGACTACACTAGAACCCATGGAGGGGCGGGTGTTCTCGTCTGCAATAGTTATTATAGAACATGAGTACAAAGTTACTCAGCAAGTGATTACAACAGATCCCTAATATATATGCACATTCGTCAGAAGGGATGGGGAGTTATTGCAGCAAGATAGCTTGACTCTTGGCTACACTATCCACGAGACACCACTGAGAATTAGTTGTCGCACACGAGTCAACTTAAAACACCATCACAATACTCCCCGTGGATCCTCCCTCGGAATCCTACGAGAGGGCATCTGCGGTACTCACACTTATCTTGAGTCTTTGACTTTTAGTAGTAACCAGTAATTGTCTATGAACGCATAAGTGGACAAAGAGTCTTTACCGTGGACTGCGGCATCGAATAGTTTTATACCCTGCCAGGGGGTCCTTTTTTCACACATGTTTCCACCAATTAGCGTCTGCACACGACATGTGCTCGGCAGACTTCAAGCGATAAGCCGACGTGGGTGTAGACACGACCCTAACTAAACACAGAGTCTCTAGTCCAGGTTAGCGCCTATCGGGTTCCATCCGCAAGGAAATCCGGCGCGGGGTGTCCTCAACGGCCCCCAAACGATGTGTGCAGGGGTTCCCGAGATACCAAAAGGGCGACCCGGTACCACCGTGCAATGTGCCTACGCATCACAGCCACCCCTAGGCAGCGCTGCGCACGGCCTCCAGCAACTAACAAACCACCAAAAACTACTTGCAACTCCTGGACAGAGGACGGGGTGATTAATAAGTGAGGAGAGTAATTAAGGACCCAATGTGTGGTAGTCGCTGAATCTTAAATACGCATACAGATCTCAGTCTCAGGACGGCCTCAATGAAATCAACCAACCCATGTACTCCTACATGGCCATCTCAGCGATACCTTTACCCAAACAGTCAAAACTTCACCTCATTACCGACAAAACCATTCACTCAGTTCATCACCTGAGTGAGCCAGACCTGTACACAAATCTAAGCATAGAGGGCATAGCATGGGAGGAAACACAGAAATGGCTCAATCAAACCTACACATGCTAGTGGTTTCATCTAGTACTGTGGCAAGACAGGTTCTTGCAGAGGATATGGGTTCAACTACCACAAACACACAGCTGTTTGAAACGCTTGTCTTAATGACAGTAAACGAGAGCAGAAGCGCGAGGGAGAGATGGGTTTGGTATCGAAATGATCAATTGGGGGGCTTGCCTGACAAGAGTGGTAGTGGAATAATGCCTTCAGTTGATATTGGATATCATCGAGGAAGGAACTACCCGAAGAACACATCGAAACAACAATCATCACCATGGCCAATATGCAAACAATATGACTGCATGTACTATGACATGGCAAAATGAGTGTGTTGTTGGCTAATGATCTTAGAACAGGGTGGTTTGCTTTCATTTGAGGTCAAGGATTCTAATGCAAACCCAAAATAAGAGGTAATGTAGTGCAATAACTGTTTCATCTAATCAGCAAGGTTAAAGTGTTATGACATGCATTGAAACCAGGAAAGATGGAAAGATCTGCGAGTGTTTTTCTGATCCAAATCATAATAATGTTTGATTGAGTACGGTTGGAATTACTATGAATTTTTGAAGTTTTTGGTATTTCTGGGTGGAATTTCTGATTAAAATAATCCAGAAAATACTATTGCCGTCAGCATTGCGTCAGGGTGACGTCAGCAGTCAACGGGGCCAGTCCAGTCAAAACGGACGCGGGGGCCCAAATGTCAGGTCTACACTAACTAACCTAGTTATAGTACTAATCTACCCTAAACCGATTAGTAAGGCCCTGGGCCCACACGTCAGTGCCCAGGGGGGGTCAGGGTCAAATCCGGCCAAAATGGGATGACTCGACGGCGTTTAGCCGCGGCGAGGCCAGACGCGGCGGGGCGGTGCGGGTTTAGTCCTCCAATGCCCCAAAACAACGGCGGAGACATATACGTGAAGCGGGGATGTGAAGTCCGCGTCGATTGGGTGGCAGTGGGTGGAGCATGGGGTGCCGAAAACGACGCCGGCGGACGCGCTGTGCGACTGCCGGGAAGTTCGGGCAAGCTCGGGCTCGTCGATAGGGGCCCCGGCGAGGGGGTGCGTGAGTGGTGCTGCGGGCTCCTGGGGATGCGGTGAGACGATGGCGTGCTCGGAATCGAGGCCAAACGTGGATGTGGTGTGGGCCACGACGGCGACGTGCTGATGGCGGCGCGCGGAGTGCGGCCCCGAGCTCGGTGCATAGAGCAGGGCTCGAGAGCGAGAACGAAAGATGGGAGGTAGCTGAGATCACGGCGGTCACGAATCAGAGAGCAGTCGGCGAGGGCGGTCGGGGACGAACGGCTGCGGTGGTGACGGCACGAAGGGATTCTCCGGCGCGGCGAGGTCGGGCGCGGCTGTTGCGTGGTTCCGAAAGGAACGACGCTCGGGGCTCGTCTGCTAGATGGAGTGGAACGACGACGGAGGCGCCGTGGACACGGGCAGAGCGGTAGGGGACGACGGGTGGAGGGGTGGGTTAACGGGGGAGCGGGGATGCGGCTGCGTCGGCCATGGTGGGGAGAGAGCGAGAGAGAGGCGCAGGGGGGAGAAATGAGGTGTCGAGGGGGGCGAGGCGAACAAACGGGAGGACGTTCAAGGCGTTCCAGCGGCTCGAAAGCGGGGGTGGCAAGAAGCTGGCGCACGTGGCGGGCTCGCGCACGGGCCGGCGTCCACCTCACTGCCTGCCTGGCGGGGACGAACCAGAGCTGGCTGGATGGCAGCACAGTGTGGGCAGCCAGGTGGGCGGATGGTGACTTGCAGGTAAGTTTATTTCCTCTTTTTTTTATTCTGTTTTCTTATTTCTCCAAAGTGTGTGGCTTTTCTAAAAATACCTAGGCACTTTCAAAAATCACCAAACTGCTCATGACCACGGTATAGAGTATATCCAAAGGGAAATTTAAGTTTGAAGGGATTATTGGACATTTAAAATATTTACTAGCATTTTTAAATGCCCAAATGAAGTTACCATATGATTTAAGTCAATGACCTATGATGCTAGAAAAATTGGAACAAGTTTTGGCAGAGGTTCTAACCCAAGACAAAAAATGATGGACATGTTCGAAGGGCCAATTTTAGGTTCATGAAAAAGATTTAGTAAACCTAGTTGGTTCCAGGGGGTGTGGGGGGGGTTCTATCATCCCCATTTCAAGTTTCCGGAAAAGCTTAAACATGATGAAACACTCTAATGCCTGAACTAGATAGGCTTGTGTTGCGTGTGTGACAACTAACCCCCAACAAAAGACTATCGTCCCGAGATTTAGGATCCTACGGGAGAAGGTGGGTTACTAAGGTACGAAGACGATCCTCCCTTTCCCAGTAGCTTCTTTCTCGGAATGGTGTTTGTTGTTACAGAACTTGAAGAAAACTTGATTATTCTGGCGTTCGAGAGTGGTACGTTAGGCTGGTCAAGGTACGAACGGGATATTCTGA